>CM068371.1:271170929-271770929 GCA_034769895.1 Magicicada septendecula
AATCATATCACACGTCGTTTTATTTTCAGTATACATACATATACAGACAATATACAATAAATAATTTTTTTTTTCAATGTAATAATATGATTTAAGCAATATTTAGTTGAAAAGTAGAATATTATATGTGCAGTATAATAATTAAATTTTTTTCAACAAATTAAAAGTTTATTGTTTTAATTATGTTAATTGTGTAATAACCAATATATTGTTTGGTGTTGTTCTTTGGTGGCGGATCTGAAGTACTCGTGTAACGTCATACACTATGATAAAGAAACGACCATAATTCTCTGCTCTGGTGACGGCCATGAAGTAAACCCAAACATTTTGTCATTAAATGTGATCAAATGCCAAACAGATTAATTAAAGAATAAAATTATTTTGAATATTTACTTTATTCTTTTGATAGAATATGCTCACTTTCTTTAAAATATTACGCTTTACTTAAAGCACACACATTCCTTTGCAGTGGGAAATTTTGGGTAGCTATATGGGAAAAAGAGGTTTGATTGACATGGCAACACTGCATTTTTGTTTCAGCTATTTCTTGACGCGCTGGATCAGTTTGCTACCCTTGGGAGCGCAATTTTTACGGCAGTGAGCTGGACACCATAGTGGTGTATGCGAAATTCTCACTTCAAAAACAGTTCTTTCAAAGTACTTTTTTCTTATTAACAGTATGATATCGACAAATTTCTGTAAATACAATAGCTTTTATTGTTGAAGCGACTACTACATTCTAAAAACCGTTGGGATACGCTTAACTTTAACTATTTGTCTTTTTAATTTTAAACTTTGCAGCGTCAGTATATCATAGTCTATAACACGTAAAATGTATAGCCTACTATATAACATATCGTACACTGTTCTATTATGTCGTAAAATAAGTGTATGATAGGAATATTATGTAATAATTAGAATGTGAATATATTTATTCGAGTTCGTAATTGAATATTTTATATACTCAACCTGTTACTAAGGCAGGTTTAAGCGTGTAGTCGTAAAAGTTAAACGTTAGAGTATAACAATTTACATTTCTTAGCTTTCGGAAAATGTGAGAGTATAAAACAGTGGCTCATGTATTTGAAGTATGT
This sequence comes from Magicicada septendecula, assembly GCA_034769895.1. Lineage (NCBI taxonomy): Eukaryota > Metazoa > Arthropoda > Insecta > Hemiptera > Cicadidae > Magicicada > Magicicada septendecula. The sequence continues at coordinate 271,172,024 of CM068371.1, forward strand.
CATGAAATAGCCCATCCTATAATCTGGTACCACTGTCGATGGGTAAATCCTTGAATAAAAGAAAACGCTATGTCCGCACGTGACTACTGAAATGTGCTAATAGAATAAAAGGTAATCTAAAATGATTACTTAATATATGCATTTTTATAAAACATACCGCCATTACCTTAAAAAGTAAGACCTTTTTCATTCAAACGTTCACTGTTATGTTTTTAAATATATATTTTAAAACTTTTTACTTAACAATTGTAAATATTTTTAGGACGATCGCACCGGATTGTCGTGAGTACGGTGGAAACAGAATAACTGACACCAGTGAAACTGACACTAATTACAAACTTTAATTGGACACTAGTCCAATCAACAAAGCACTCTTATACAATAACTCAAGTTAAATATGTCCAACACACAATAATAAATGCCACTTTATTACAGTTCCGCACTAATTAACACAATGAGCACTTCGCCACAATATTCGATCCGCACTTGAATAAATCTCCGGCTCTAACTAAAACTGGGACGCTTCGGATCCCGTATTGTAGTCGCCTGGGACGGTCGCCTTACATTGTAATCGGATAGCGAATCTGGATACCGATATAAAATCGAGTAAACGTCTGAAAAGTGTATCACCATCTCGCGGCCGTCGTACACAGACAGACATACAAACACACACACATACACACACGCACCCACGGAAGCATATACCGCTACATATATAATAATGTGTATTATATTATATATTCTAGTTACGTATAGGCCTAGTGCTGTTATATAACAGTATATAATATTGTTGACTGCAACCACATTTGTACAGTCTCTACAGGTTTGTTTTAATGCTTGTGTAGCCTAGATTTTACAAAACCAACTAGGAGTCAAACAGAGAATTGTACTCTACAGCTTGTTTTCTTATGGTCTTTCACTAGATGTGCCTGTCTGAATTTCACATGCTGTTTCCTTGTTGTTGTCACTGGAACGATTTCGAGCTTCCGCAGAACATCGCTCGGTCGTCTGCGAGAACATAGGTTGCTGTTATCTATCAGCATCACACTCGTATTTACGCCGCGTCTGAGCACCACCACCTATGTTGTATTGTCGACGGATGACTTTTCATGCACTGCCGAATTGTTTTCGCAGTGTTCGTTTTAGGTCCCCGTGCCGTATGAATACATATACGCTGGTAAACGAGCTCCAGAAGACAAATGCCGTCTTATCTTCTTAATTACCGGCAGCTCTCCTTTACGAAATCAGGAGTGTCACCTTGATCTACGGATCTATTTGCGATGAATTTGCCTCGTGGAGGGGAGCGCGTAGAGAGGTTCCCCAACGACGGATTCGGCTGATAACGCTCCAAGACCTACCTCAAGTACCCAGGTGCCAAGAAGTATTACTTACAGAGTAACATTAACATTTCATGTCGTGATATTTAGGCTAATGGTTGCTGGAAGCGTATACCATTCATTGTGGGTCAGAGTTCATGAGTTACAATTTTGATTAATTGTATTAAGTATGTTAGAAAAGATACAGTTAGTGATAGCGCTTGTTCAGAAGCCTAGGTAAATCCGTTTTTATCGCATTTCTGAGAAAAAAAAACAGTACACTGTTTGATAAAAATACAAGACTCAAATACTATTTGATCTACCCCATCAATGTTTACTCAATAGGGGCTTTGTACTGTGAATTGACATTAGATATGGTAACCGCTGTGGTTCGAAGATTGTGTTTGGAACAAAAATGGAAAGTTCTTCTACCAAACCAATGACAATATATCTCTGCCTACGCGCACAGCACAAATGCTACTAGAATAAATTTACTTTGTATTTTGTTCTCTTTTGTACTCTTATCTGGAAAATGTTTGCGTACATTGTGATAATTACAGAAACACGCGCGCGCGCGCGCGCGCACACACACACACAGACCGTTAACTGTTAATAATAAATCATTATGTCTTATTTACCTAAGACGTCGATTCGTTTTTTTCATTAGTCGTTCTTTGTAATTTATTACGTACAATTCGTGAATTTGGCCCGCGTGTACACCATAACAAATTTACGGATTACCTGAACGATATGTCGTCTTGTGTCAGTAATAGCTGGCATAAATTGTTAATTGTCATGTTTGTTCTCAGTATTTCAGATCACTTTGTTAGTTGTTAAATTTTTATACAGTAATATAATATGCAACAATATTTTAAAATGTGCTTTGCACCCAATTAAATATTACTTTAATAACAAAATATACAAGCTCATTGGTTTTTACTGTGCCGTCTCAGCAAAATAGTGTCAACATAAAATGTATCAAGTTTTCTTTTGGATGACTCCTGTGTAGCATGAAATACACGAACGGAAAGAAAAAATACCAACTCTACAGGGTGTATCCAGTTTTAACTTTCTGAAAAAAAGGTAACGGAATTCTAACATTTTCCCTCAAATTGCGTTTTTTGTGATGTGTGTTTGCTAATTCTTATCCCTTTCCTGTAATTTATACTTGCATCTGCACGTGCAGTCCTTACCGTTTCTTGTGTCGACTCTCAGTTTATAATCTGCTGATTCAACAAACACGTACAGTTGAAAAGTTTGTTAGACTTTCTGAACTCTTTTACATATTGTCCAATACTTGTTGTAATTTTCTGAACTTAGTTTATAAGAATACTAGCTGACCCGGCCACGCGTTGCTGTGGCTAAAGTTTTTGTTATATTACATTATAGTAAACAATCTAAGAGGAACAATAAGAGAACATCAGTCACGGAGTCCACTATGCTTTTTCACACAGATGGTATTTGTAAAAAAATATGGTGATTCCTTATTTGACTTTCTACTACTATAACCCTTTAGTACAATGAAATTATTTACGAACAAAGACGACAATGTTGATGTTGGTATACAAATTCACTGGATTGAGATTTGAAGGGGAAGTACGTTGAACACAATTAATTAAAATGTTCTTACACTTGATATTAAGCAGAAATCAATAGGTACAAAATAAAAATTTATCAGATTTATTATTTCCATTTAATTTTATAACAAATATAAGTATATTACAGTATAATACAGTAAATAACATGTGACGCTTAAACTCATGAATGAGGTAGGCAAGGCAGACAGTCTTAAACTTTTAAACATTAATATCTATTTTTTTGAATTATAAATACTTTCAATTTCAATTTAATTTAACACCAATCGGTGCACAATGTTTTTGGTTAACCTGTCTTTAGCTAACACAAATAGATTCGACGGTTTCCCAACACGTGAACACGCAACATATAGTTGCCCATGAGAAAAACATGGATTTTCCAAATCTAAACCACAAATGGACATTGTTTGACCTTGAGATTTATTTATAGACATGGCGAAAGCTAAACGAATTGGAAACTGTAGCCTTTTGAAGGGTATGGTAGAATCTGATGGTATCATCGGAATACGTGGCAGCAGGACCACTTTTCCTTTAAACTTCCCAGCCAAAATGGTTGCTTCAAGAATGGTTGCTTCAATTAAAATCTATACATACAGTAAGAAAGTAAATAGATAATTGTCAAATTTACCGGTATTTGGATCATACTGTTTGATATTAAGGTGATATTCATCTTGTCCTTGCCAAAATATCAATGGATATTGTAGTGCGTCATATGAACGGTGTAGATCCGAAATCGTACTGACAGTGTTGTCTCGCCGTGTAATTTTTATAGATCTTTTGTCAACTGGATCACCAACCATGATAACAGCAACCTCATCAACAGTTGGAGCGTTGAATCTACCAGCATGTTCACCTAATGGTACTTTGTCGGCTTTTATGACGATTTGATAATTGTCATTTTGCAGTCGTGGCGAAACTCTTTTGATCAATTGAATTAGTTGATTGTGATCTTCTAAAAAATTTTCCAATAATATCACAATTGCTCTTTCCTCTGCTTGTTCAATAAAATTATACAGGCACCGAGTCGTCACGCGCTCTTCACAATCGCCCATAAAATAAATTTGAAGAAATTTCGGATTGTTATCAGGCATTGGCATCAGTGATCCGATTTTATGGTACACCTGGCCTTGAATTTTGAATGTAGTTTCAAAATTACGTCCATCGGATGCACGATCGCAAATTTTAGTTGCCCCAAATGACGTCATTTGGAAGCAAGAATTAAATTTGCGTATCTTACGCAAAAATAATTTGGAATCATCTGAATTGCCAGTAAGAAGGGATAATAAAGGCTCCGGCGGAGCGGGTAGAGGTGACAGCACAACTTTTCCTGATGCGCAGCACATGCCGGCTGCTTCATTCCGAAATTTCAATGCCTGACAATATTGACATACTTTATCCATTCCACCGATAGCAATTTTTGAATGCGCTGAGTAGTTAATATCTGGTGCATATTCAAAGGCAAGCCGAACGAATGATGCACGTGTTAATGAGCGGCTGATCCGTTGCCTTTGTCGATCTAGTACTCGTACTGTAGCTATGTTTCGTTCTCGTGCCGCTCTTGTTCTCGTAATATTCTGTTGCAGACGTTCGTCACGCTGTTCTTGAGATTCTTGTGCACGACTTTCTGCAGTCCTGATTCTTTGAGCTGCATTTCTTGTTTCGATTTGTTCTGGTAATTGCTGAGCTCTTTCAACACGTTTGCGTCGTGACCCTTTGCTGCTCGCGTTGTTGAGGTTAGATCTTTTCGGTGGCATTTGACTGAAAATAATAATTTAATCGTTTAAATATTAGAAAGAGGAACTGAAAAACATGTTATCATAGCACATTGAAATAATAAGTGCAAAATAATTTTCAATGGAGGTTAAATAAATCGTTTAAATATTAGAAAGAGGAACTGAAAAACATGTTATCATAGCACATTGAAATAATAAGTGCAAAATAATTTTCAATGGAGGTTAAATAAAAATAATATAAAAATTTTTGTACAATTATTGAAAAAGTGTGGGGAGCTTTGTGCCATTTTCTCATTGATATATTAATTAACTTTTATAAAACTATGTGATATTACTTACATGTATAAATTGAAATTATTGTTCCTGTGCTCCTACTGTGGCTATGTCTCGTTCTCCTGCTGCTCTTGTTCTTATGATATTCTCTTGAAGACGTTCGTTACACTGTTCTTGAGATTCTTGTGCATGACCTTCTGCTGTCCTGATTCTTTGAGCTGGATTTCTTGATTCAATTTGTTCTGCCAACTGATGGGCTCTTTTAATACGTTTGCGTCGTGCCTCTCTTGTGCTCGCATTGTTGAGGTTAGATTTTTTCCGTCGAAAGGTATCGACATCTGTTCAATAAATTAAAATTGCGACTATAATTTGAGATTTAAACTATCCTATCTCTCAAGTTGGATCGAACTGCACATGGTGTGCGAATTTTATTATAATCGGTTAAGTGGTTTAGGAGTCCATTGAGGACAAACATTGTGACACGAGATTTATATATATTAAGATTTTTGTTTTCTGAATATTTTTGTGTTTATCACCAGTTTTCGTTACAAAACGAGAACATCAAGCTACCACAAAAGTGTAAAAAACTATAAACAAGGTGAGAGACCTATGTAAAGAAATAACCATTATAATTTAAAATAAATTTTACTTGAAAAGATTGATGTTAAACAGGCACGTTTGTAATTCTTTGACCAATCTGGTACTGTATAATATATTCTATAAGATGATTGGCGGTAAATAAAGTAATAATGTCATGGCTGGTACCAATAAGAGTAGATTTAATAAACTGAGTGGGTTGTAGGTACATTTTAAATGGAAGAAACTGTTAAGGAAGTTTAGAGTGAAAAACAAGTAGGGTATTTCTATGTACATGAAACGATTGAGTATAGAACAAACAGTAAAACAGTCTGCTTCAGTGGCTAGATAGAAAGTAGTGTTGATGTCATTATTTGTTTTTAATTAACAGTTTATAAACAAACAATTTCTAGAGAGAACTAAATGAGAATGTACATCTGTGATTGCAAAGTATGCGACGCTTCTTTGACCAAAGTTTGTATTTGAAAGTCAAACAGTTCTAAAACCATAACTGTGTAAGAGGCCCATATCTGAAATAAGAATAACAAAGAAAATATTTTAAGTTTGTTGTTGCAGACTAGTATAGAAGTTTATTAATGACTGGCACCAGTTTATATGTAATAATAAAAGTGTTCAAATGTTTTATGTGGCTGTAAACGTTTACAGTAGACTTACTTTGTCTACAGTTTCAGGCAGAAGGCAGGTCTAAAGTTGGACGCCTTACGAAACTTAGGCAGTTCGACTTTAGTAAGAAGAGCTCGGTATTTTCAACCAAACGAGTAGGCCTAAGAGCACCAGAATCATAAGGAGAACGTTATCAGCGTTAAAAAGAAATTACATTGGGTAAATTTCAACCAAAACGTCTACAGAAATTGCAACCAAAACTGCAGAGGAATGTGTTCGGTAACTGTAAGATATGTGGCAACAAGTAACATAACGGCTAACCGGCGAAAACAATATTAAGCTGTTGTTTATTTTAGTATCTTGAGGTCTTTTAGCTGTAGAAACGATTTATTAACAAACCGAACAGCTTAGTCTCTACCTCATCTCCGAGTGAATTGGGGGACACCGTGCCAATCTAGAAATTGATGATAACCTCCGATGGACCAACTGTGGATAACCTCAATAACGACAACTGTGGACCACAGCATAACAGCCCGGCTAATAATAATAATTTCAACAAAACGAACATAGTTTGGAAAAAATGCTATGTTGTGCTAGATGAAGAATCTATGGCCAACATACAAGCGGTATGGCATATATACAAAGCGTAGCTGTATGATATACAACGTGTATATCATATATAAATATGATATAATCATTTCAAAGTCGCGTGATTTACTGCAGACCTCAACATTATCCTAAAGAATGTTTACCGAACTGAACAGTGAACTTTAACTAAAACAGTGACAGTTACCTCGACAAGTGGAAGACTTTAGCATTGGAGAAGAAGCTACTTCACATAACCACATAGTAACCATGTGATTTTAAAAACAGAATTATCACTGTTGCACACCACTATAGAAAAATTATTCCGATTAGCGCTTTCAAGCTTCTCAGCTCATCGTCAGATCGGAAATGATGTCGTCGTCAGATCTCATCTCATTTCCGATCTGACGATGAGCTGAGAAGCTTTAAAGCACTAATCGGAATAATTTTTCTATAGTGATGTGGAACAATGATAATTCTGTTTGTGGTTATAACCACTAACACAACTTTCTTAATTAAACTTCATGTCATTTTAAGAATCAATGGCAAGTTTATCACTAAGTTCCATTTTACTCTGCTAAATTCGGTTTTCTAAATTAAACACCGGTCTTGGAGGATTTTATTTTAATTTTAAAAAACTGTTTTTACTTGCCTAATTATTTGACACTAATATGAATAACTAATATTACCATAATACATTTTCTATGAATTTTTTTTTATATTCCTTGGAATCTAGCTGTATGCTTCAACCAATTAATTAAATGTATCTTTACAAATTATAACTTTATGTACAGCCTAAATGTTTTTAAAATTGTATTGCCTTTTTTGGGCTAAATTAATGTTGATATTCTTTAGATACGAATCTATAAAACAAATTTAAAAAACCATGAGGAAAAAAGTACTTCACCTAATAATCGTATATTTCAAATATCTAAATGATTTGATGCAAATTAAACATAGTGCAGCAAATATTCTAAATGCATATGGAATGTAGCAAACAATATTGCCACACGATAGCATATAAAGAAGGTGTATGAATAAGTAGAGGTTGCAGGTTTGAACACTGTAAAGTAGTTGATAAGGAACGTTGTGAAACATGTTAGTTTTAAGTAGTTTTATATATGTAAAGCAACTTAAAATGCCGTGAAATGGTGCGTAATGATACTTATCTGCGTGTGTAGTGCACGTGTGCGAGGGTATTAATTATGTTCCGGGATATTCTTACAAAACACGTTAATTTGAAGAACTATCAAAATATGGGACATTTTGAGATGGGAATTATATCAGAACGCTCGTAATAAAAAGAGTTACCTGATGACAGATGTTGTTTAAAGTTAGCAACCAAATTTTTTAAGTAAAAAGGTTTCATAGCACATAAAAATGATCGTAAAATATTTCAGGTTTCTTGATGGATCATTCTGTTTTAAGACCTCTTGCACAGGAAACCCCTTATCTTTAAGAGTATCATGAGAAGGGTTACCAAAGAACCAATAAAATTACGAGAAATTCAGTTTCCAAAAGATGACTGTGGCATACACTTAGTCTCTCTTCGAAATCGATAGTAAGTAAACGCTGTGTTGGTACATGACGTTTGGTCTGCCAGTTGTAACGATCGCAAGTTATAAAATCCCGTAAAATTACTGTGAAAAAATTATTATAATTGTGTGCTATCCGCGAAGTGTAAGGCAGTCCGTTTAGGAGTATACAGACACTTCGTGCTAACTGGAAAGGTGTAAGCCTGATACACCAGTTAAGCAGTAACAGTATAGGTTCGCGTTGTAAAATTGTATGTAACCGTACCCGCGAGAAATACATTATCTACACGCCCAGAAGCGACATTGAAGCCTGACTGAATTAATTGATCTACACATTCCTCCAGATAGTATCAATCCGTCGTCTGAAGGATCTACAGTTAACATTACAGGGAAATGAACTTATATTATTTTATGCACATTTACAAAAACCCATTTCGAAAAAAGTCTGAATTACAAGTTACATCAGTAAAGAAAAACAAGACAAAAATAACTTTTGAAATATTAATTTATTTTATTGTAAAAAATTAAATTTTTAGTTTGTGTTACGACGGTCAACAGAGACAAATTAAGTATTATTTATAAACTGCATAAAATGCACAGTAGATTATCAAGAAAAAATAACATCATTAATAAATCGGCTTCATTCCAATAACGTCTGTCTCAACTACTTATTTGGTGTGATCCTTATGCATCGCAATATACAACACCTATTTAACGTTCATCTGTACGCATGCATTATTTTGTAATAATGAATGAATTTTAACTCGTAAATTAAAATATATATCTTGTATAGTTGTACCCATATACCTTATGTATTTAGTTAGTTCTTCACGCAGGTAAAACTTTTAATAGTTTTTATGTTTTCTGAGATGTTTATGATCTCTGAATAGAATTATTTTCCTCATGATACGCTACGTATAATTTAAAATGTGATAAATTAAGGTTTTTTGTAGAAATTTCCAACATGAAATAACAGTTATTCTAATATCTAAGTAGGTTTCAAAATAATTAAGTGCACAGCTTTAAATATAACTGTTTATTAAATTCTCTTTTCATTTATTTTGTTAATTATATACACTTGCATTTTCTATCAAAATCTTTTGAAACTGTAAGTAGGATCTAGTCAAGTTATAAATTTTCAATCTTTATAAGTAAAATATTTGCCAGTTACAAAGCTAAAATACATTTCTCATTACACCCTGGACATAAGGGTATTAATTGGACAAGTATAGAACAAGAAATGTTTATCCATCAGAGAAGACATGCATAAATAATAAGCGTGATTTCCTTCAAAACGAACAGCCCAGTTACACTGTATAAATAGCGAAAATTTACTGAGCATTGGTCAATAAGTAGACATCATTTTTACAGAAATTTTGTCGTCATTTCGACAGATTTATTGCCATATTACGCCAGTTGTGTGTTCGGTGTCGTGACAACTCATCAATAATTGTCCTGATGACCGCAATAAAAAGTATCGAAATGTCGATACAAATGTAAAACCTGTGTCTACTTATTGATTGATCCTCACTAAACATTTGTTTATTTATGGATTGACGGTCACTGATAGGCTTAATTTAAAGAACATGTCTAAAACTTGTAAAGAAGTGAAAGTGAAGAGTACCCTGTAGGGAGAGAACGTTGTAATTACAAAATCACTAATTGAAGTGGAGAAAAATTATAGGTTACACTGTCTTCTGAATTCTATGTCTATAAATCACTGTAGTAATTTGTTGTCTTAATGAACAATGTGGCCAAGGTTATTAGTTAGTGCTTCGCTCATATCTGTATTTTGCATTCTGCGTCGTTGAAAAATCCTTAATAAGATTATACGTTTAAAGCTGTACTGCCTAGACGTATTTTCTTACAGACTGCGTTTCACTGTACTCGTTACTCCACTTTGAAATTCGTTTTGATCGTGAACAAGAAATCTCTACAAACATTTATCTTTTTAACCTAGCCCGACTTTCTTCCTTTCACCTAATAGTTTATACTAATTATAAAAATTAGTACCATGTATTCTAATTTTACATTTGAATCCGATTAAACTAATTAAATTTGAACTGCGAATGAAATTAACAGTTATCCATAATAATTCCAATAATAGTCGTCCATAATAGTTTCAATAATTTCTTAATGAAATTAATCGTTATTCATACAATTCTTTCGGAGCTTCCTTCTGCACTTCCTTCTTTACGCGTTACTTTCATGTCATTATTCAATCATCCAAATCTACGTCATGCCTCAAAAGCATTTACTTTTAATGGTTTCTGTATTTTGTCAAATGTTGCCTCTCGTTAACTAGATTCAGCCCCACTCTCCAACTTCTTACATGCTCCTTATGTTTTATATTATTATTATTATTATTATTATTATTATTATTATTATTATTATTATTATTATTATTATTAGTAGTAGTAGTAGTAGTAGTAGTAGTAGTAGTAGTAGTAGTAGTAGTAGTAGTAGTAGTAGTAGTAGTAGTAGTAGTAGTAGTAGTAGTAGTAGTAGTAGTAGTAGAGTTAACAGACTATTACAATAAATAAGCCACTACTATCTAACCGGATTTAAATTAAGTAACTACTCTCTTTCAGATATTGTAATATTGTTTCTTTGAACAGCGACAAAACCCTTTGTTGTTGAGTGTTTCCAGAAGTGCTACTTATAATCATTTTCGCTTCCTGGGAATAAAGTGCATTTCCTCCACGGGATAAAAATGGAAACGCTTCAGGTTGACCTTCATTTTAACAAGAGGTAAGAACTCAAAGAAAGCCAGATATGTCGGATGAGGAGAGACAATCGTGTATTTACTCTTGAAAACCTCATGCGATCCGAACGGGGAGTCATCATGGTGGCGTCATGGAGAAGCGGTAATTCTTTCACTGTATAGACCCTGTTTATTCTCTAACCTGATACTCTAAATACAGCCCTTATCAACAACTTCTTTAAATTAACATATTCCGTAAGTCCCCTGAAATTGAAATCAAAATTAGGCTCAATGTTAAATGTACTATACATTATAATGTTAATAATTATTAACATTACAATTGTGCGTGTAGTTAACAAAAACTTACGTTTAATGCCATTTTTTGTAGTTACAGAATGAAGTATTTGCATGAGTGAACTACAGTTCAAAAACAATAAGACATTTTATATGTAGGCAAAATGTTATAAATGCGTACAAAAGAAACATTTCTTAAGAGGAAATCTGTGTAAGGGGCTATAAAGCTAGGGATTTGAATTCGTTTTAGTTGGAGGAAAACAAATATCAGAGAAACCCTAACAATCGGCGGAAATATTGTGAGAGAAATCGACGCGGATTTAGTTCACAGTATTATTGATTCTGGTTATTGTTATGTCAAAAGGAGCCTTCAGTTTACATAGCTATTGTGAGAGTGTTCTTTGTGCTCAATACTTGATGAGGGCAACTTCAAGTAATATTTACTAGCATGATAAATCTGAATATCGTAAATGGTCTTGACAGTACCTTTTGAATACAATGATACTATTGACAGAATAAGTGTATTGAAATTCTATCTACAATAAGACATAATGGCTTTGTCTGTATTTTTATTGTTACGTGAGCACACCGAAACAGCTAAACAATTCTTTAATCTTCAGGTTATATTTATGATTTTGTCCTTAACACAAAAATAAATATAGCGGCTTAAATGAATACTTTACTTAGGCAAAGGTATTAACAGGCTATCAGTTAATGACTATTTTACTAATTGTTGTAATATTTAAAGTACGTACTAAATGTGTATTAAACAAGACTATCCATATTTGTGTTTCAAATTTCTGTTAAATTCAGTTTGATCTACACTCTTGTGTTGAAGACAAACAGTTTTAGACACCTTACTTCTAAATTTGTCGATTTTGATTAATTTATATATTTAGATTAAAATTTTACATTACACTTATTTCGATATTTTACTCTGGGCTTTTACCTTTAGTTTTTTCTTGTATTTGTTCTTACGTTGTATATTATTGAAGACAACATTATGCATAAGAGATTAATGGTCACTACGTTTGGTCAACGAAATTAAATCAAAAGTTTAGTCCCTCGTTGCCTAAATCCACCCTTATTAATTCCCTTTCCTGCCTTATCTAGTGTTAAATAATGTAAATGTCATCTTTTCACTATTATACTACATTATTTGTAAATGTATTTTAGAACTTGCCAGTAGTTAAGTTACTTTGCAACAACTGTTTAAGCGTACATTTGTATATTGTAGCTTTTATCGCGAGTCTCTATAATGCAATACGTAAATATAGATATATTGCGGTTCTACTGTAGACACAACAAATCAACTGTAGAGGTAATTAAAGTACCATATTTCATTTACATTTTTGCATTAACACCACACTTTATTTATTTGTGTTCTTCTGCATGTATGCAGTAATCCTTTAAGTATAATTCAAAATAAAATAATTAAAATTAATATTTTTCAGTTACAATCAAACGCTCAATACATCACAGGAATAACACCGATTGTGCCGTGAGAATTAAAATAGAATTCCACGGCGCACGCTAATTGTTTTTAACCCGTTCGTATTTCGCGCCGGTTGTGTGACGATAACAATTGCCAACTGGATTTCGCCTCGCACTGGGTCTGTGAGCGGTGAATAGTAAAATTGTCGCGCTCTGTCGACGTAATCTAGACAGCGCCGCTCAGCTGTTTCTATCTGTTCTACCTCGTGGTCGCTAGCTGTTTTTTCTGTGCAATTTGACATCACCACGCTTCGCGTTCGCTTCTAGTCCGGCGGCAGAATAAATCGTTTTTATAATGTGTTCATCCTCTATCATGGGCGAGTAGAACTATAAAGTGCCTCTGGTAAGCTTCTTTAGTTATTTAATTGTCACTTAATAAATGGGAAATGTGTTAAAGTATATTTATTGTTTGCATGAAGTTGGAATAAAATGTGTGTGTGATTCTGCGCTGGTTAATTCTTGATTTTAAGGCACGTGGAAATTTTCAAGTAATATGTTCAATGCTAAGTTAAAAATAAAATCCATAAACTATTTATTGTTGTTAATTGATATTCTGTAAAGCAAATGTGGCGAAGAAATGTTTAACAAAAACCAGCAATACATTGACAGAAATTAACGTAATTTAAGCCACGTGGCGAAGTCTTAAATGAAAGGAAAATATGTTATGGAATTGTAACAGCTGTTGTTTAAATAAGAGACAATCATGATATTTTGCAGTGGCACAATTTAATTGTTAATTAATGCACGTGTAGGTAACTTCATTGTAATTGCAATTATAAGGTGCTCATGATTGAGTGGTGCGTATGTGTGGGGTTAAGGTCGAGCAAAAAGGAGTTGATTTTTTTTTTTTTGTGATGGCGTGTACAGAAAACATGTGTTTTACGGTTCCCGCCCCAGCCAAGAGTTTTTGGGAGCAATCTGATGGTGATGACTTTACCTTTCACCATCAACCGAGCAATGCTGACAGGCTCTCCTTTCGCCGTCGGACACACACCAACGGGTCCCGAATTACACCGAATTAACCCTCTCAACTTCTGAAGTAGCAGACAGCTGAACCATGGAGCTGCAAGAACCATTCATCAGCATCATCCGGTAACATTATAACTCCAGGTGAAAGATTTCAGTTATTCAGACTCGACCTCCGCGACACAAGTTTTGCTGTGAATAAATAATTACTGTGAAACGCAAAATTACATTTCCGTTTTTATTTTAACTTGAAGTTAGCACAACCGTTGATCATAACTGAACATGCTATTTCATGATGCACCAAGTTAGACTATAGTGCTTTAGTATGTAATATAACGTACTTATTGCTTTGAAATTTTTTTTGATTTTTTTTGGATATTCCGACGGAGGTACGCCAGCAATTAGAGCCCGTCAAGAGTGACATGAGTTAGCATTGTTCGAGGGTGAGCGACGGAAAGAACAAACCTTTCCTTTCTACTTAAATGACATGAAAGCCGTTAAAAGACAAAGCGTGCTGCAACACATGTTACGACGAAAAGGGTCATGCGTGGGAACACTTGGCTTTACAAATATGACAAAGGAACATTACCCTTGCATCCGTTTCAGTAGCGAGAGAATAGATAGGCATCGCTAAGAGCATTGTTCCAAGCATATGTGAAACTTACAGAAAAACAATAGCTGGAGCACGGACAATGTAGCAGGAGACAAGGAGGCGTCTGCGACGTACACAGATGTTTGCCACCCGTAAGTTCGCTAGAGGAAGTCGTCAGAGTCCGAACAATACTTTATTTCGACACGCTACACCAAATGGGGCAGATGTGACTTCAGTAGCAAGGTCTTGATGCAGATTCCGAGAAAGTGGCAACGTCCTGATGACAGCAACTCCTCATGTCAACGTGGACTATGAGAAATTCAAGTAGAAAAGCCAACCAGCCAATTAGAAACGAGGATTCAGAAGGGAGTAACTGTAGGGGATGGTCTCGACGGGAACCGACGACCAGAGAACAAATCCCGAAGAAGAACGTCCCTATCCAAACAGCGCTGGGTGGAGAATTCACAAGAATCGCAGACTAGAGGCATGAGTACCGAGGGAAATCCGAGCAATTGTCCTATCAGAACTATTTTGTTGGGAAAATGAAGCATTCGTAGGAATAGCGAGAGTGGGAAAGTGAAGGGCATAAAAACTGTATGCAAGAGGAGACGCTCTCTCAGTATTACTCTAATTTTCTCTCAGTTTTCATAAAAATTTTGTTTTGAGATATTCAAACTAGTGTTCGGTATTAGTGGAAGTTCGGGAGTAAGACTTGAAGCATTGAGCCGAAACAGTGGTATTCGCGACGATGCGCGACTAATGAACTTCGTAAAACTCTAAGTATTACACTAATACAAGTAGTGCCGTGAGAAGTTGTATAATACAGTAGTAATACTTGAACTCTTTATCAACGGAATGAATCGGTATACAACATAAGACTTAATTTGTGATACAAATTTATTTCGTAGAATAGAGACAAGTGCCGATGATGTTTTATATACGTCTAATGAACTTGAAATCAATCTAGGCGTTACGGAAGAGTCAAACATGTATTTAAACAGTACCAAAGTGCGTGGAGGTATCGAACTAAAATACGCATAAATAGACTGACGCAATACGAATAGTCAATATAATCCTTAGTGCAAGTATCGCGACTGAAACTGTAATAACATTATAAAACTTATAACGGATGTTCTGAAGTGCGAACTAGCGTTCCGAAACAACGTACTTATAACAATTGGAAGTGCGAGTTACGAGTGGTTCCAGGAACAGCATCAATCGTCACCCAGCGGATCCAAGCGGACACATGCAACGGGAGCGAGACACTACGATGACTTGAGTAATGTACCAAAATAACCATTTATTATAATTCCTAGTTTATCGTAATACCGCTGACCTGTCACTTAGAACTAACTGCCTGAGATATTTCAAAATAGAGTCATTATAAATACGAATCCATTGTTAAGAATAAATAATATTATGGAATAACACATGTATTATCTTATTAGTGTAGGTATATGAGTATTTCAGAAATGTATGTGTTTAATATGTTTACTGCAGGTATATGAGTATTTCATGTGTATAGGTGTTTAAATATGTTACGAAGTATATCACTTAGTGCAAATCTCAAGCACGCAACATTGATAGTTCTTAACGTCATCAACTATGTCTTATTTCATGATACAATAACTACACATGAGTATGTGTAAGCGTTTGATTGTTTTTCTTTCAGATATTTTAGATATGTTATAGAGTTTAATTATCTCTTTGAAATAGTTGTATATACTCTTGTTACATGATTTCTTTTATGCAATGAATACGTGCAACATGCAATATTATAATAAATTTAATTTATAATGGATTCGATAGTGTTAAGTTAATTTATTTTAAGACCTGGCATACAAGACAATTCTTTCAAAGTAAAATCCACAATTAATGATTTAGACTCAATATGATTTAACAGGTACCATATTCATAAATGTTTTAATTCTTGAAGTTTTATTTAGTAGTAGAAGACAAGATTAATCACTCTTTATCGATAATTAGACCACTTGATTGATAGCATTGCCGATTACCTATTTGAATAATTTGATCAAAATTTATAAAATCAACAATTAATTTAATTTATGCAATTAATAAAATTTGCATAAATATAACGTTGTATATGGCTGTCCAACGCGTGGCATGATAAGATTAATATTGCAGGAACTAGACAAACTAACCTGTAGGCCAATCAAATATTGATTAATTGACTTGGACATTAATTAATCAATAGGCATAACGTTGTATATGGCGCTCCAACTGCGGGGCTAAATAAAGCAGAGATATACGATATAGTTCGTATATGCCTCACTTTCATAAACAAATAAAATTCATTTGATTAAACAGTAATTAATTTATGCAACTGATTTGCATAATTAATCACGTTGTAGTAATCTTTATTAATAATGTTGATAATTGTTCTGCGGGCCAGCAAGCATTTACAGACCGATTGTTCTTTTATCTTTAAACACTGATTTTTTTTAAACATCTGGTTACCCTAATTACATGCGCTTTCATGATCTGCCAAACCTGTGTATCTTGTGCTCATGTTTTAATATATCACCCTTACTTATTACGACCTTTATAGTTTTCGTAAGCTGGAGACTTTCACTGACATTCCGTATTTTCCATTTTTTAATTACTGATTGATTTCACTAATGTTTTCATTCCATCGGTACACGCTAGTGCAAGTCCTTCATGTTAAAGCATGCGGGGTGCTGTCGGTCATATTTGGAATTGGGCTTAACTACAATAGTAAATTGTATATAAGAAACAGGCATTTACTGATGTTTTTTTGATTATTCATTTGGTCACATTTATTATTAAGGGTTCTTATTTTCGGGTTCAAGTCGGGCTGTTCATGTTTGCAACCTTGGTGAGCACTTGGTTGTCACTGTTAAATTATTTCATGACATTTACTCCATATATGTATTATTTATTAATTGTTGAGAGGGCACATACAAATTAATGCGAATATAATTATTAATTGCTGGTATGCCACTTGTAAAATTTACTGTGAATATTATTTATTAATTGTTGAGAAGGCACATAAAGATTTAATATGAAAAGGATTATTAATTGCTGAGATGTTACTTGTAAAATTTAATATGCATGTTGTTTGTTAGTGGTTGAAAGGCCACATGGAGATTTAAATGAATGTAACTATTTATTGCTAATGTGTCACTTGTGAAACTTACTATAAAGGTTAATGTTGATTGTTGAGAGGCCACATCAGATTTGATATACAAATAAATATTAATTCCTGAGATGTCACTTCTACAATTTACCGTAAATATAATTATTTAATTTTGAAAGGGCACATAAGGTTGATGTACATATAACAACTAATTGCTGATATATCACTCGTGGAATTCTCTATAAGTGTTAGTGTTAATTGGAAAGTGGCCATACAAAATTTTGACATTTACCTGTATAACATGTAACACTATATTGTATAACAATATCAAACACTAAATAAAAGGTTGTTACGTTAATCATGGAGTCTCTTTGCAAGTCCTGTCACCCTAAGCTCAGTGCATTTTATGCTTCCTTCTAGACCATGTGTCTAGTCTTAAAATTTAAGAAACGCACCTCAAAACAAAAATTTTGCTAATAAAAATTATTTTTATTAACGTTTCACGATCAACTACAGACTATCGCTGCAAAAACAACTCCCACAACGACCGAACAGATTTGTACAAGTCGTAATTAAGGTAATCAGTAACATACCAAGCAATTATAATACCACCAGAATTGTCTCTGTAGATGTAAGCGTTCAAGAAAACTATGTGCTATCTACAACTTACTACGCACCACATTGTTGTATTAAACGTCTCCCACGTTCCGTGACGTTACACTAATGTAAAATTGTTATTAAATTATTATAAATTTTTCAAACGATAAACGCAACTGTTGTTTTATTTTGTTTTTTATATTGACAGTCTTTTAATGTAATTTTATAGATAATTTGAACTACATAAGTTCCTTCACATTTCGAGTTGCAACAAAATAAAACAAATGAGAAAGGTGTAGACGATTTGAAGTTGCGTTATACATGTCTAAGTCAACGTTGATCCCATGACTGCTACAGTAGATTTATTAAAACTGTGCGACATTTGAAACTTTGAAACTCTGTGAAAATTACTTTTATTCATAGCCTAGTTGTCTACTTGTAAGTTGTAACTGTCATGCTTGTTAAATGCAGCTGCTATTCCTTAGGAATTAAGAAAGAATGCAGACTTACTTAATGGGATATGCTTCTTTTGCTAAATTATTTAATTTTGCATCCTCCGACTGGGTAACTTGTTTAAATTCAACAATCTATTTTCTAGATCGTTTTAAATTCAACGGCTCTTTCATTTCAGAGTCGGAGATAGTTTTTCCTTGAAAACTATTTTTTTTTTATTCGCTTCTAAAAACTGATACATCGTCACCACATCCGCATATCGCGTAGCCATATATACACGTTTTACAACCATATTAATAAACTTTATTTAAATGGCTCGTAAAGCAATTACTATTACACTTAGGCATATTATTATGATTGTTCAAAATGTCTTGTAATGCAGTGTGTGTGTGTGTGTGTGTGTGTGTGTGTGTGTGTGTGTGTGTGTGTGTGTGTGTGTGTGTGTGTGTGTGTGTGTGTGTGTGTGTGTGTGTGTGTGTGTGTGTGTGTGTGTGTGTGTGTGTGTGTGTGTGTGTGTGTGTGTGTGTGTGTGTGTGTGTGTGGGTGTGTGTGTGGGTGTGTGTGTGTGTGTGTGTGTGTGTGTGTGTGTGTGTGTGTGTGTGTGTGTGTGTGTGTGTGTGTGTGTGTGTGTGTGTGTGTGTGTGTGTGTGTGTGTGTGTGTGTGTGTGTGTGTGTGTGTGTGTGTGTGTGTGTGTGTGTGTTCTTGAGTGTATATGCTTTTGCCAACGAGTAAAAACTACAAATTCTGCGCAAAGCCAAGTGTATACGTACATACACAGACCTTCTTCAAATAACGAATGAACCACACCCATACTTGTATGCTTAGGCCTATGCTTTACGCGCTTACTGTACGGTGAAAATCTTTTAGTTTCTACTAAACTGATTTAAATCATTCCAGCACGCTGTTAGGTATGACAGGTTGACAGTTGTGCTCATGGGATAAATTAGCACACACAATTTATTACGGATCATATATTTTGAAATTCATGTACTTGATTAATTAAATACATGTACCAGAATTAAAACATATTAGTTTACATATTTACATTAATATTTTTAATAAATAAAAAAATCATACTTACTTTGTTATGTTAAAATTTTAAATTGTAGCTACTTTAACTTTTTGATTACTAATAGCTCTGTAAATTTTATTTGATGAAATTATGCTATATTAAATCAAGTGTAAAACAACTTATTTGTTCAAACCGATAAAAAATAATCGAGTTTGGTGGAAAAACCCCACCCATAAATTCTGACTACTGCTGGACTTGGATTCCTCCAGTACAGGAAAAATTTGAACTTATTACTAGTTTTTTTTTCAAACTAACTTAGTAATAGTAATTTATAACAAAGAAGATGGTCGATTTTAAGACAATTAATAAAAAACAAATTTAACTACAACTATTTACACACGTAATTTGAATTACAAGAATTAAAGTCACTTTGAATTAATAGAAAATGATTATGACATAGCCTACTTTGATTTGTGAATCGTATGTTTAGTGAGTTCAGTTAATGTGTTTAGCTTAAGTAGATAATATTGTTTGTTACTGTTCTTATAGACAGTTCTTAAATTCATTTGCTTGTGTTTCTTTACTCATTTTTGTCATGTAATTGCCGAGAATAGCTATTTACAGTTTTTCTGAAGTGTCAGATATGCACGTCATATATGAACTTTTAAACTGAAATTTGAAGGACACAGAACGCTTTCCCAACCGAAACTTGCTATGTGAGAAAATGCGTGTTTGTCTACATAATCGGCTAAGAAAAACTGGATCTTTTGTTCCTTGAACCGCTGATTGAAGTACACCTTTTCTAAGAAGAAAAAAAGAGTACTGAACAGAATTGGGTAAAGTCTTAAAAAGAAGAAAAGGATAATTGCCGTTGTTGAAGGTGTGGATTACGCAAAAGTATTCAGGATTATACAAGGGCAACAGTTAAGACTGTACCATCCACAAAGAATATAAGTCCTTCAAGACGCTGACTTCAACAGAGGGGAAATTTTGTTTACTTTTCTACACAAAGTTGCAATTGAACCGTACATATTTCATCTCTGTCATGTTCACTGATCAATCAAGTATTACACGAAATGGAATTACTAATGTTCATACTAATTATTACTGGACACTGTGGAAACAAGTAAACCCTCATCTAGTCACTTTCCAGTCTAGATTTCAGCAATGGTTTTTTGTCAAAGTCTGGGCAGGCCACTTCTTCATTAAACCGATTTTCGGCCTCAAAACTTTATAGCCAGAAATACCTTCAACTACTTCAGAACAGTTTACCAAACTACAATGTAGAGGTTCCGCTAGTCCCATGAAATCAAATGGTTTTTATGTGAATGTGTGCGAGCATACTTTAGTCACGTTATACATCGCTTTTTAGATGAACTTTATGGTGAAAGGCGGACTGGCCTGCTTGACATAATCTAAATTCATTAGATTTTTATATATAGGGCAACCTTAAACCACAGTGTACTCAACTCTAGTTCAAATTATTGTTTATTTCAGCAAATTATTATTGAAGGTTGCCAGAAAATCTGAAATATGCCAGGAGTTCTCGGGCGAGTGAGAAGATCCTTGAAATTTGGAGTAAAAACGTTTGTTCAAAACAATAGAGAGCACATTGAACGTTTATTATGAATACATATATGGGGGTAAACCCCTCATTTTAGAGATTGATAATTTTAGTATTGGACCCTATACAGGATGTTTTGGAAGACAGTAGGCTATTATCTGCTATAACTCGGTTGTCTGTTGTAACGTACCAAATTTCGTAGTTACATAGAGTAAACAATTATTACGTCAAGTGACGGGAAATCATGAAAATAGTTCTAAGTACGTAAAACAATGGAAACAAAAAGTGAGTATCTACAGATATATTATTGTAAAATTCCAACAAAGAAGAAGGAAGTGTAATATAGCATCATCGAGTACAAAAGAGAGAAAGAAAATGACCACAAGCCAATATAAAATGTTAGAAACTAGGCCCAATAGTTTCCAACAGTGAGTAGAAACAACAAAAATAATAACTATGTAAGATGAAAAGAAGACAACAGAATTCCCAACAGTGAGGGGAAACAACAAAAATAATAACTATGTAAGATGAAAAGAAGACAACAGATTCCCAACAGTGAGGGGAAACAACAAAAATCATGACTATGTAAAATGAAGAAGAGACAACTCAAGAGCAACCACAATGATGACAAACCAACCAATCTATATATGAATACTAATACTATGGAACAACGACTACTACAAATGGAAATATTGAAGAAGACGTTTAAACCAAAAGAAGAAAGGAAGAAGAAGAGCAAGGAAACATGACACGAAGAGTGAAGATAATGTATGTACAATACAAGAAATCACCATTCACCAAGTATACAAGGAACTATACTAGTGACCGGAAGAAGAATAACGATTATAAACTATGAAGAAACAGTGTTTAGCATATTTAAGAAATCACAAACAGTAATAGTGA
Source organism: Magicicada septendecula (assembly GCA_034769895.1). Classification (NCBI taxonomy): domain Eukaryota; kingdom Metazoa; phylum Arthropoda; class Insecta; order Hemiptera; family Cicadidae; genus Magicicada; species Magicicada septendecula. The sequence goes on from CM068371.1 coordinate 271,193,959, forward strand.
AAACTTAATGTAAGTGTGAGAACCTGTAACAAGTTAACCAATTTTAACCTAAATAAACCCCACAGACAATACAAGTGAGAAGGTTTATAACAGAGGAAAATGTGTTACCTTCATAGTGGAAACATCAAAGATTAAATAGTTAAAATGCACAGACAATTAGTGTGACCAATTTAATCAAGATTGTAATCCAAAATAGATAATCATAAGACCACCAAGAGAAATGTAAGATAGAACAGTAAAATCATTATTCATAGAAACTGATAATAAAAGCTTTGTTAAGTTTTAAAATGAAATATAACTGAATGCCACGGCAAGACAGAATACAATATAAAGAAAGTCCAGAAGAAATAATAACAAACAAGCTAGTTTGTTAAGTATCAAACAACCAATGTACCAGAAATTAGGTACAACACAACAAGAAATGTAATACCAGTAGATTAAGAATACTTGTGTTATTGTTTAGAACAATAGTGTAAACATGTGTATTAATCAACAATTAAACCATTGTAATAGAATACCATAATGAAGTCATAATAGTAGAAGCAAATACTGCATAAGAATATGTTGCACATTGATACATAAACCCATAGGGAGTGCACCTATAACACAAAATCATATATGTTAATTAAACCAAACAACCATCAACAATTGTTTCAGTCAAAGATTCATTATAAATAATGATGCACACTAATAAGTAATATTTTATACTGAAATACACAGCACATAAAGCAGATTAAATATGATAGCACAAAGCTAGATGAAAAGAAACCCAATATGACAAGTTAGTTAAGCAAAATACATTATTAAAACTTGTCCAAGGATTACTGAAAGTGTTACCAGTAGTTAGAAAAATATCTAGTACTCCTATGAGAACAGATCATAAGTATAATAATAGTAATTTTATAGACAAATTATTGAAAACTAAATGACTATGATTGTGGAATCAAATGTAAACAAACACTATGTAACAAGTTAGTTAAGCAAAATGCACTATACAAACTTGTTCAAAGGTAATTAAAAATGTTATCAGTAGTCAGAAGGATATCTGATACTACTATGAGAACACATATCAAATGTAATAATAGCAATTTAGTTATTGGTTTATTAAAAAATAACTGACTGTCATGGCATAAACTGATGTAAACAAACCCAATACTAAGAATTGGAAAGCTTTCAGATAGCGAAAGACTAATAAATACATTAAACTAACAAGGTACTATAGTTGTACACTATTTTCATTTGTAACATTATATACCTTATATGGTAAAATGATTGACAAAGTGACAATTTAAAGAAAAGAGAACAGAAGGTATATGGATAAGACTATTAGCATATGAAAAACAACATTTTTCATATAACAAAGTGTAAACCGATGTAAATAAATGTATATATTATTGTTAGAATACCAAACAAATGTCATTAGATAAGAAATAATAGTGTTATAAGCGATTATAAACAATCGAATATGGACGTTTGAAGACGCCATTACAAAATATTGTTTGAATAGTAATTGCACCTATTTTCTGTATTAAACAAATGAGAAATGGACTCAAAACGTTTAATAAGGAGTGTTATTGTGTAATTGGAGTAAGAAGGGTGAAATAAACTTATTAATATTGTTACGGAACGGTGTCCTTCTCCTTTAAAACCCCACTGTTGGGTTTGTCAGTTTGTTTTGAATTACTTTAATTATGTAAATCTCGGAGATATTTGGAGTTGTGGGATATATTGATGTAATTAATTAATATTAACTTAGCTCTTTATGAAATATCAGTGTTAATGTGCCTAAAACTTAAACAACTTAAGCGTTATTCTACAATTTCATCCAACCCTATTATACCTTGAGGAGAGTTATGTCTAATTTTTGTATTTTTACGCTCTCTCTTTGGTGTCAGATAATTCCGCTATAAGCGCTGTAGTATCGGCTCAACGAAACTTATAGGTTATTTCGATGTTTATCTTAACCAATTATTCTATACTTATTCAGTTACGTTTTTGTTCCCAGCTCATTAAACCATACTCCAAATAACAAGATTTTACAAATATATAAAGGTTCTTTATTTGTTTACTTAATTCACATTGGATAAGATATGTTCTAATTAACACATGCTTGGGCTATAGACTTCATGAATCGATTGTTGATTATTCTAATCCTTTATTTAAATTTATTTATATAGTGTGTTTTGATTTGTAATTAATTTAATTCAGGGTGTGAAGGTTCTTGTAACTGTGGGGAAGATTAAAAATACATAGATAAGAATGCAAGATTTACAAATTTGAAGTGTTGTGTAGTTAGTATGATTATTATAATATAATTTACCAGACTCGAACGAAGCAAATCGTGTAGGCGGTTGATCGCTAAATTTACTGTTCTGGACGATTATGCAGTACGGTTTTCTTTCTTCGGTTTAATAAAAGTAATTCTTGTCCTGTCCACTTCGGAATACAGCTTTCCGGATTGATTTACAGCCCGATTGATGTTTCTTCTGCAACGCCAGGATCCAAATAAGTTCTTCTTTCGGTTGAAGCAATTAGTATTGTTCCGTGTAATTGGAAGGTTATAATTTCTGGTGTAGTGAATATTATTAATTGTGTTACTGTTAATTCTTTCTATTTGATTAATATCTCATCAATTCCCTTCGGATATGGGACAGTTCAAGTTCTTTCTTGTAGACTTCAGTTATTTACTCTCTATTATGATTTCATATTGTATTGTTATTTGGTTAATCTGTATTGGTGATAGACGTAAATATTGTCATTAGAATTTTGTATTTTTATAATCGTATCTGGTAATTTCGAATATTACGATTAAATAGATTATTCTTGGGTTTTTTAATCTCATCACATTTAGTTCATCCAAGCAATTCTTGTCAAAATCAACAACTTCTTCTCCTTTTTGTCGTCCCTAGCAACACATAATTCCTTCCTTCCACATGTTTTAAATATATAGTGTTTATTTCATATATTTTTTGTCTATTCTTTATCAACTTGCTATCCTATCGGAATGTAACTTTACCGATAGTTGGTTTATTATTTTCTACACATATTCTGCTGTTTTTTTTATATAAGCCGGGTTTTTCCTTTTTTTATATTTAATCCACTTCGATATTATATGTTACTAATCGATATCATGGCATTATGGTATTATCATAATTTGTATAAATTTTATTATATATTATTATCAATTTAATGTTTTTTCTAGCTCTTCAAATCGTATTTATTAATTATTATTAATTGATGTACCTAATCTTTATGTTATGAGTGTTTATATAGTAGTTTGGCTGTTAGGCCTTTTATTGTAAACTGATCTACCTGTGTTTATAACTGTTAATTATCTATAGCCCCTTTTACATAAATTCATACATACAATCAAATCTTAACTATTGACATTTATATAAACAATTATTTTTCTATATCTAATAACAATTGTATCTTGATCTATTGATCACATATAACAAAATTCGAATCTATGAACATTGATTAACTGCTTCACACTTCATTCTACAACAGTCATTGAATAATACAACTTGTTTCATTATCTTTCATTAACTCAACACATATTTGGTATAACATAACATAAACTTTATCATAACATTTGTTGTCATAAAATAATACTTCTTAACTCAAAATTCTTATTTGTTATTACTATAAATTAAATCATTGTTTCATTTTTTTGTTTGCTTTTCATTAAACATATATCATCAGCTATTATTTAACTTACAGGTTTGTTTATTCTTGTTAACACTACCTTGCATCCTTATTTAATTTTATCTATGATTATCTTTGTAATTATTGGATCTTTGTTCTATTATGGTGTTAAACATTGACTTATTTATTATTCGGTGAACCTTATTTTTATGTAACATGAATGCTAGCATTTCTGTTGCGTTACATATGCTCCCCCTCCTAAAAAAGTTTAGTTTACCTGAATGAAGTTTAGGTCAAATAAACTTGTCTTTTTCACATGCCTTTTCTTCATTTCCTTGTTAATGGTTGACGTTGGGATTTTCAATGTAACTTAATTAGACTAGTATTAATACTTTTTTTTATTTAATAACATTTCATCATTTTAATTAACATTCTTGATCATTTTTATTTCTGTAAACATTATTTGTTGGTAGTTGGCTACACTATTCAATGATACATTAGTTTTACATCTCTTCTACTTATAATTACTATAATCACTGTATTTCTCAATTATTCTTCTGTCAACTCATTTCTTTCTGTTTTCTTCGTCCTACTCCTTTGGAAACTGAATTTATTCTTGCAACTATTCTAATATTCCTTAAATATTTAATTTCCCTAACAATCCCTAACACATGCGTTGGTACAGTTCAGAGAGGCACTGTTTGGCTTCATACTCTGCTGCCCACACCACATTTTAATATAGTACTGCTGGAATTCATCTACAGTCAGCTATAAAATATAATAATAATCTCCTAATAATCTCTTTAATTATTTAATAATAAATATTTGGGAAAAGATTTTTTCTTTGTTGCATTTATATTTCTTCATTACTATTCTTCATATTTCGTAATTCCATTTTAATTCTTTAAACATTCGTTGATATTGACTTTGACAGTTATCATTTGTAGTCATTTTTGTTGAGATTGTAATGTTAAGTATCTTCTTCGTTTGTTTTTTTTTCTGATCACAATATTTTCTAAATAGTTGTTGTGTGATGATCATTATAATTGTATTTTTGACTAAATACATTCCTTAGCCCCAACTATTCTTCTTCTTATCGTATGGCTGTTTATTTTTCAATGAATTATGTTCATAAATACTCTTTCTTTCTTGTCTTCTTTAATATTATATTGGTTACATTCAATCGTTTACTGAAATTGTTCCATCATGTGGCAATGTAGTATATATTTTAGGTCATATGATTTTTTTTTTCTTTCTTTATTTTGCATAGGTAGATTTGAGGTAATAACTTTTATCTTGGGGTTCATTCTTCATTATTCACACTATTTCTTTATAAACATTTAATAATAATTCTCGCTTTCTTCTGTAATCTTGGGGTTTGTTATTCATTATTCACACTATTTCTTTATAAACATTTAATAATAATTCTCGCTTTCTTCTGTAATCTTTAATAAGTTGTTCTTATTGTATTTTAGAATTTAGTGGTAGTATTCAACTCAAATTCTTTTTTTTTAAATTCCAAGTAATTTTCTTCAAGACTGGTAATAAGTTGTTCTTATTATTTTTAGAATTTATTCATTAAATTTCTTTATGGACTCTTGGTTGTACGTTCCCTTAATCCTTTTCGTGATAGGGTTCATTATTTCATACGTATTGTTATTATTATTTTTTGTTATCACATATGGCCCAGTGTATAATAATAATAATTTTTTAGTTATTCCCTCTAGAGTGCTTGGTAACTCCCTGTTTCTTATTAATACTTTCTCATCCACTTGGTACTTAATTGGTTTTGGGTTATTCTTTTCATATTTTCTTCTCTTCATTTCCGTCTTTTCCATAACTCGGTTATAAAATTTAACTGTTTCAAAGTGATATTCTGGATTATTTGGAAAGTTTATAATATCCTGGATTTCTCTAGGTGGAAGCCTTTCAAACATAACAGTATAAGGGGTATTTTCAATGGACTGATGGTAAGATATATTTAAAAACTCTTCGGTTAGTGACAAGTATTCGTACCGTCTTCTCTGTTGGATTTTTTCAAGTTCAATACTGTCTATCAACGATATGTTAGATCCGGTATCTATCATTATGATAGATTTTACCCCATTTAATTTTGCTTTTACATATATTATTTCGTTATTACTATTACTGTTTACATGTTTCTTATCCTCTTCCAATAAATCTTCCCTGATATTCTTTAAATAGTGGTTATTAATTATGGTTATTGTACGATTACTCTTAATTCTGTTTATAAGTCGTTGTTCCCCAAGATTACGGTTCAGTGAAGGGTAATCATTAATTTTCACTGCCTCTATTAGTTTAAATGAGGGCTTACCCCCTCTTCTCTATTTTCATTTTGATTACTGTGTTGATTTTGTACTGTTTCAGTGCGATCCTCCGTATTAGGTTCTGCTATCCTATAATTTCCTTCAGGTGGGTAGTTGACTTCACGCCGGGACTGGTCATAATTGTTGTCATATCGGTGACTCCTTGGGTAATATCGTCGCTGATTACCTTGAGGTCTGGAGTAGATATAATTGACGTTATGTCTATAATTATTGGGTCGTCTGTCCCCATCTCCTCTATTATTGCGACTATCACGATAATTATAATTATTATTGCCTCGATAATTATAGTTCCTGGAATTATTATTCGCGTTTTCATTTTGTGTTCTATTGGTATTAACGTTCTGCGCAGGTCGATTGCGATCGTTATTATGAGAATTGGTTGGTGGCGCGTTATTATCATACTTCTGATATTTATAGTTTAGCATTCTATTTCTTTGGTATTGGTTCTCGTGCTCATAATTCTCCAAGAATTTGGCCATGGCTGGAATCGTTTTGATTTGACTACACATACGCGCATTCTTTATCCCTTCCTCGTAATGGTAGGATAGTTGTATCACCAAACATTCTTCGGGAATTCTGGGCTCTAAGTTCCGCGCCATACATACTTTTCCTAAAAAGTATGAAGTAGGAGACTGGCCTATATTTGTTTCGTATCGACCGTTACTCAAATTATTCCTAATCATGTTCTGGGTCGATTCAGACCAATACTTCTCCTTAAACTGTTTTTTGAACTCAGTCATGTCCAGTATATCCGGGCGCACCGCTGTCCACCAATTATCATAAGTATCTTTAAACGTTTCATCAATCATGCTGCGTATAATACTCCAGCGATTCTCTCTATTTCTTGTGATCACCTCTTCTAATCTCTTTAAAAATTCCATAGGATTGCGCTTGTAATTACGAAAATTAATCGATTCCCGGTTCTCGTGGTTATTTGTATGACTATGCTGGCATGTCCTATCCCGCCATGAATCTACTTCTTCTTGTAATTGTAATTCACGTCTACTAATATCTTCTATTTTATTTTTATTGGTATTAATTTGACCTTCCATACTATTTAAATTGCCATAGACTCTTTCGAGCCGTTCGCCCATGTCTGTCTGTATTTGCGTAATACCTTCCTTATTCTCTTCCCGTACCTGATGTATTTCGTTTTTAATTTGCTCATATTTTTCGACAGTTTCCTGTTGGATTTCTTCGACCAATGTTTTATTCTCCATTTTTGTGTCATTAATTATATTCTGTAATTCTTCACGAACCTGTACTATTGTTTCGTTAGTTTTTCCTAACACTTCATTTGTTTTGGCTATTTCTAATTTTCTTTCCTCATTATTTTGGTCCACCTTCTGGTTAATTGTCACATGAAGATTTTCAATTTTTTCATTAATTTGCTTTAAATTTTCTTCATGTATCTGTAAGATGTCTTCCTTCATTTGTTTTAGACCCTCATCATTCCTATCTAATCTTTCGTGAATTTGTTTTGAGGTTTCTTTAATTTCCTCATTTGTTTTATCGTATTTTTCCTCCAGTCTCTTTGAGTTTTCATCCTGTTTCCTAAAATTCTCCTTGTTTTCTTCATTTGTTTTATCGAATTGTACCAACAGTAGATTAAACATTTCCTGTATACTCAAGTTTTCCTTTTGGTTGGGCTTATCTAATTGGTCCCCTTGGGCATCTTCTTCCATTACTCCCTTTTCCTTGTCTGCCATTATTTCAGTTTCCGCTATTTCGTCTGTGTGTTGTTAAATTTCACTATCTGTTATTACTTCTATCTCCTGTTCTTATTCATCTATTTCCTTCTCCGTTTCTCCTGCCCTAATCCTTGATCTACCTCTGGTATGCATGTTTATTCTCCCACAGTTGCCTGCTCTGGTTAAGTAATGTTATTATAATTATAGTTACATAAATTAAGCCCCACGTTGGGCGCCAATTTGTTACGGAACGGTGTCCTTCTCCTTTAAAACCCCACTGTTGGGTTTGTCAATTTGTTTTGAATTACTTTAATTATGTAAATCTCGGAGATATTTGGAGTTGTGGGATATATTGATGTAATTAATTAATATTAACTTAGCTCTTTATGAAATATCAGTGTTAATGTGCCTAAAACTTAAACAACTTAAGCGTTATTCTACAATTTCATCCAACCCCATTATACCTTGAAGGGAGTTATGTCTAATTTTTGTATTTTTACGCTCTCTCTTTGGTGTCAGATAATTCCGCTATAAGCGCTGTAGTATCGGCTCAACGAAACTTATAGGTTATTTCGATGTTTATCTTAACCAATTATTCTATACTTATTCAGTTACGTTTTTGTTCCCAGCTCATTAAACCATACTCCAAATAACAAGATTTTACAAATATATAAAGGTTCTTTATTTGTTTACTTAATTCACATTGGATAAGATATGTTCTAATTAACACATGCTTGGGCTATAGACTTCATGAATCGATTGTTGATTATTCTAATCCTTTATTTAAATTTATTTATATAGTGTGTTTTGATTTGTAATTAATTTAATTCAGGGTGTGAAGGTTCTTGTAACTGTGGGGAAGATTAAAAATACATAGATAAGAATGCAAGATTTACAAATTTGAAGTGTTGTGTAGTTAGTATGATTATTATAATATAATTTACCAGACTCGAACGAAGCAAATCGTGTAGGCGGTTGATCGCTAAATTTACTGTTCTGGACGATTATGCAGTACGGTTTTCTTTCTTCGGTTTAATAAAAGTAATTCTTGTCCTGTCCACTTCGGAATACAGCTTTCCGGATTGATTTACAGCCCGATTGATGTTTCTTCTGCAACGCCAGGATCCAAATAAGTTCTTCTTTCGGTTGAAGCAATTAGTGTTGTTCCGTGTAATTGGAAGGTTATAATTTCTGGTGTAGTGAATATTATTAATTGTGTTACTGTTAATTCTTTCTATTTGATTAATATCTCATCAATTCCCTTCGGATATGGGACAGTTCAAGTTCTTTCTTGTAGACTTCAGTTATTTACTCTCTATTATGATTTCATATTGTATTGTTATTTGGTTAATCTGTATTGGTGATAGACGTAAATATTGTCATTAGAATTTTGTATTTTTATAATCGTATCTGGTAATTTCGAATATTACGATTAAATAGATTATTCTTGGGTTTTTTAATCTCATCACATTTAGTTCATCCAAGCAATTCTTGTCAAAATCAACAACTTCTTCTCCTTTTTGTCGTCCCTAGCAACACATAATTCCTTCCTTCCACATGTTTTAAATATATAGTGTTTATTTCATATATTTTTTGTCTATTCTTTATCAATTTGCTATCCTATCGGAATGTAACTTTACCGATAGTTGGTTTATTATTTTCTACACATATTCTGCTGGTTTTTTTATATAAGCCGGTTTTTTCCTTTTTTTATATTTAATCCACTTCGATATTATATGTTACTAATCGATATCATGGCATTATGGTATTATCATAATTTGTATAAATTTCATTATATATTATTATCAATTTATTGTTTTTTCTAGCTCTTCAAATCGTATTTATTAATTATTATTAATTGATGTACCTAATCTTTATGTTATGAGTGTTTATATAGTAGTTTGGCTGTTAGGCCTTTTATTGTAAACTGATCTACCTGTGTTTATAACTGTTAATTATCTATAGCCCCTTTTACATAAATTCATACATACAATCAAATCTTAACTATTGACATTTATATAAACAATTATTTTTCTATATCTAATAACAATTGTATCTTGATCTATTGATCACATATAACAAAATTCGAATCTATGGACATTGATTAACTGCTTCACACTTCATTCTACAACAGTCATTGAATAATACAACTTGTTTCATTATCTTTCATTAACTCAACACATATTTGGTATAACATAACATAAACTTTATCATAACATTTGTTGTCATAAAATAATACTTCTTAACTCAAAATTCTTATTTGTTATTACTATAAATTAAATCATTGTTTCATTTTTTTGTTTGCTTTTCATTAAACATATATCATCAGCTATTATTTAACTTACAGGTTTGTTTATTCTTGTTAACACTACCTTGCATCCTTATTTAATTTTATCTATGATTATCTTTGTAATTATTGGATCTTTGTTCTATTATGGTGTTAAACATTGACTTATTTATTATTCGGTGAACCTTATTTTTATGTAACATGAATGCTGGCATTTCTGTTGCGTTACAATATTAAGATTCACCATAGGAATTTGTGAAATAGTTGTAGTGAGTTAATAATGGACGGATTTTATCCTTGTTTAGACTTTATTTAAAGCCCAAGGTGTCCGCGATCTATTGCCACCAACTATTCAACGATTTGACAATTAATAAAAAAGTTATAGCAATTATAAACTTTTTAATCATTTTGTGTATCAACGCTTACGTCACTATAGTCTCCAACCCATATAAGAAATTGGTAAAAAATTAAAAGTTTTATTTAACCGAGGTGTTTTGGGGTGGAGAGTTCGACAATTTAAACCAATCAAATGAATTAAAACAACCAGACAAGCAGGAGACGCTTAGGTGAAGCGTTCAGTCATCATTCAGTCGTCAAAGAGTCTACCAGCATAATTCGACGAGCAAGGTCAATGAAGAAATGTATGAAGTTGTATTTAAATTGTGCGCGACACGTTCATAAGTTACGCTATACACACATAACCTATACATAACAAAGAAATAAAGAGTGTCCAGTGCGGAGTGAATTCAAATAATAAATACGGCCAGTGTATAATAACGGTCGTATTTTCGAGTTTTGTGTTTTATAAAAAAAACATGGAGTACTATATTTTCCTTATTTAACAAATAAAACGGAAATAATAATTTCTGTTAATGAACGGAGAATTATTGTTTGGGTACTACTCTAGTCAGGAGTACCGGAGTGTATTAATCATGATGAAAATTATCAGAATTAAATAAAAGAATTATCTCGCATTTATTAACTTAAGAAATAAATGTTTTACGATTTTATCGTAATTAAAGAAGTCAATATTAATTTAAATATTACAAATATGAGTGAAATGATTAGTCGCTCATTTGACTCATTTCGTTTGATTTGACTAATAAATAATTTTTTTTGCGAAAAATATTCTAATTAACTGATAGTTACACATCAGATGCATTATGAATAAAATATATGTGTTTAGATTATTAAGAACTCAATGAATAATTTACTTATCCACAATAACTACTTACGTTTGTTAGCTAACCTAGAAATAATAACGACAACTTTGTCACTTTGTCACCTTTTCATAAGTCTGTTCTCAAGTAATATAAATCAAATGAAAGCTATCACAAGAGTTTTTTCTTATTATAGATTTTTTTTCTCTTGCCAATAAATGATTTTTATAACCAACTATTAAATAATAATAGTAATTTTTAGCAGTGCAGCTCAACGCACGTGTTATTAAGGTAACTGCTGTATCCATTGTATCCAGCGTACGATAGTACGATAATTATCGATTTTATGGTACCGACTTTTAATTTTAATATTTGTTTGTTTTTTTTGTATTAATTCTTTATTAAACATTGTTAGAAAAGATAACATCTTGTATCTGGTATCATGCAACTTCCAAGAACACACGAACTTGGTAATTTAACTGTGTAAAGAGGACATAACCTCTCTAACTAAAATTATTGTATCAACCCTCAGTGTTACCAGCCTTGAGGTTAAAAGAGTTTTTTTTTTAAATTGTTCATAATAATTATTATTTTGTAAAGATATTAGTGATTGATTGTTTATTTAAAAGAGTTAATGGCATTTCAGAACTGTTAATAAATCTCAATTATTTTTACCAGTGAAAAGAGTTTTGGATTTCAAAATTAAAATAGTTTAATTTTCATAACTAGTTCTATCAGAAGGTGGCGGCAGAATCTGAATATTCATTGTAATTCAAATCACAATTAAGCCCTTATTTTATTTTGTTGTGCATGTGTATTACTTAGGATATTCAAGTAGAATATCCACATGTATGTATAAAGTGTATGTTGCAGCAGAAGCAGTCACCAAACAGAACATTAATAAAATCCACATATGGTAAGTGGGGAGGTGAACAGTGAAGTGCTAAAATACTTTTTTAAATTGAAAGATTTAAACGGGAATACCCACACAACTATTATTAATAATCAACACTACTAATAATAATTCCATTTTAAAATTTTAATATCTTATTCTCTTATATCGTCGTTGTTGTTACGTTACACTGTTAACAAATTAAACAAAACAATGGCATAGCATTCACAATAAGACGTTTGCTATTTTACTTAATGAACTATAGTTTCATAAAAATAAAATTTACATAGCTATTAGTGATCAAAAATTTAAAGTAGTAGCCATTTTGAAATTTAAGATAAGAAAATAACAGTGATTATTTTAGTAAGAAAAACATTAATGTAAACATGTGTAACTAATCTCTTCTTAAGAAATACATTTTTTTCCAAAAAAACACAAAATGATGGCCAGATGGAAAATGAGATGTTTCAAGACCAATGTTTATAAGAAAGTTTTTTCTTAAATTAATGCATAGATTCTAGATGTGTGTAGTGAGGACACCTTTTCACGTTATATTCTGTACATGTACTCATTAATATGAAAGTTCCCAGATACGTCACGCACATGGACTTTGTTAGCACTTTTGTTTGAGAGCAAAAATGTCATCGCACGAGGTACAAAAACAAAGTACATTCCAACTAACTGGAAGAAATGTTCTGAATGACGGAGAAGACACAGGGCAGGAAAAACACATACCAACTAGAGGTTTTAGAGTAGGATAAGGTAGGGGATATTTGTTGAACCACAATCTACATGACACGTATTTTCTTGCTTACAAGTTTTGTTTAATGTATCTGAAATTTATTAAAAATAAATATAATATATTTTCCAGAGTTACAGAATCAAAGTGATTCTCGAATGATGATCGGAACTCAGTGGTGTTCTAATTTGTATCTAACAAGTGGGATCATTAAATACGCATATAGGCATGTAGAAAAAAGGCGATCTTAGTGGACTATTACAGTGTATAGACGTGCCATATAGAATATACAATGCATCTGCTACTTAACCATCTACTTAATAACCAGACAATGTATAGACTTTGTCTTTCGATATCTGGCAGAGAAGACTTTTTTGTATATATAGACAATATTATTGTTATTATTTGATCGATAAAGAATGTAACAATCCTAAAAAATATTTGTGACAAAATTTCGTAACCCATAACTGTAGTAGTATTATAATCGGACCTCTTCGTCTTAGAAACAGAATTATTTGTTGTCTTTGATAAAGTTGATATTATGATAAACTGCAAAACTCTAATTCTAGGCTTCCTGGGGATTTCTTCTTATACAATAAGAGAAAATAAACATAAGTCTTAGGGGTCAGGTTAATAAGTGGACAAGTGGCCATGAGAGTGTGTACCGAAGTTTAGGACGTTAAAAAGTGGTCCTTACGACCATTTCTTGTGTGATAGGCAGAAAACCTGTGTGTGACAAAATGAAATTTTCAGTGTTTGCAGCACTTCTACAAGAACAATTTTTAAATAGAATTTTTCCTACGAAGGGCTAACACCGTTCTCATGTGGCTGTCGCAATTCAATTGACAATAGTTTTGAAGCATTTTCTAGAATAACTATAAGTTACAGCAAAGATTGTGTTCAGCATACAGTAACATAGGTACTCACGAAAACCTTACCCATTAGACTTTGCAAAATACCAGTTAACGGAACGCAAGCGATATATAAAGCCATTAATGAAGATTCTTCATTAATGAAGCTTCATACAATTTAGCTGACTCTTCATACAGAGACATAAATTGATGAAGTTGGTACACACTCCCATACTTATCAAGGATAAGTTAATGAAACAGACCAAGACTAAGGGTTTGGGGTAAGGATGAGGGTTAAATCATAACTGGCACGTTATCTTTCATAGTTCTGACGTGTTACAGATATACCAGGAAAATTAGAAATTGCCATGATCATCATCTTCATCATTTGAAATAAAGCTACGACACACAAATATTGCAATTTTTATAAATACAGTAAATTACATATTCTGACGATAGAGTAGCTTTAGACTAGATGCCTTCATTGGCATTAAATAATTCGTATTGTGACACTGAAAACGATATGTATAGGTGTGTGTGTGTGTGTGTGCATGTGTATTGTAAGGAAAAAAGTGCATTATCCTTTGGCTTGACACTTAAGGAGATGTGTCGCTTCTCTGTAAAACAAGCGACGATTACCTACCGCCTATTCAAGGCTTAACAAAACCTCTTTCTCTACGTCTATTGCAGAGGAACGCAAGGAATGAGTAATGAAAAATTAGCAGTTGTACTTAATACTGTCTACACTGTATAGGACGCTTAATACAAGTTTAACCAAACTGCTTGAAAAATCTCTTTTTAAGCTAAAATTTGGAACCAAACGTTACTAGAAATAAAATGTAGCAGCATTAGACATTACAAATGGTATACATAAGACACTTGCAATTTAATTTTTTAACTCACTCTTTATTTACTATCATTTTTATTAATAATTATTTCAATTAATAATTACTCTTCAATAAAATATTTAACTTCTGGTAAGTCTAATAATATGTTACTTTTGCATTTTCAATACTTTATGGGTAAAGGTTAGTCAAGGTTATAGTTTCATTGTTGGTGTCAGAGTAGATGTTGAAATATATTCGACTTATCTAATAAACAAAATTACTTATGCCATGAAATCCTAACGAAGTAAATAACAAAAAGCGGTGGCTGTTAATTATTCATGAACAAACGTTTGTTTGTTAGAACGTTTTTTCATGGCTTTAATTAATATGTTATTAATTATTTTAATCTGACGCAAACATTTCTGAGGTGGCAGTTAAAAATACTGCTGAAACATTGTAGGCCTACAACAAATTATATACAAAATATATATTCTTGCAAAAAATTTTTTTTTATTATTAGCAATTCAATTATGTACAATCTATACAATAAAATTAATTTTAGAGAAATTTACAGATATATTGTGTAATGTTGTCACTAAACACAAGAGAGTCTTATTTTTTACCCGTTATCGGCAAATTAAATATCATTACCAGAAAGTTCAAATGAAGCGTCAAAACACAATACTTAAGTTTACTTATACAGAACATTTAAAATAAATTTTCTATACCAAATCTTACCAAGTATTAAAACTTGTTATAAATTTTAATCTACAATATTTGTAAGGAATAAATTGCATTATAAATAAATATTTCACATTCGTAACCTTTTTACGTTTTTGGCAACAGGTTCTCTCATCAAGTATCTGAAGTACATTGTTCGTCTTACGTTCCTAAAGTACTGTAATATTGTCAAAGGGTCAGTTAGTTGCTGCGTAATAACACAAGATATCATTTAACGAAATCAAACATAATTTTATGGTTAGGTTTATGTATAGAAGTCGTTCAATCGCAAACAGTTTTGTATATTTTAAAAACGGGGTTTTTCTTATCACCACACTATTTTTAGAGGAAAAGGACAGTACAAACGATAGGTTGTTACAATTTTACTTTAATCAAATTTACTTTCTAACTTAACAATTTACTTTTATATCTGTTTGTGCACGGAATACTCCTAATATCACTAACAAGTCCTTAAAAAATTTATTAAATACAGATTAAAATAATTGTTAAAATTTTAATTAAAGTCATGCAAAACATTCCAACAAACAATAATTCAGCTCCTGTTCTATGCCTGTTCTAAGACTATATAAAATTTATTCATCATGTATACAATTATGTCATAAAGATTTTCACGTTCCTTCCACTAAATATGCACATTTTATAAACAGTATTCAAAATCGTCATATTAAAATCAGGGATACTGATACCGGACGGAAACAATTGTTTACTGGGAAAACCTGAAATCGTCAAGGAATGAAAAAGTCAACAGTCCTTATTTCGTGAATTGTGTTTCTTGCAATAAATCTGCTTTAAAAATTATGGATTTAAACCGTACTTAATAGGCGAGCTTTACAAACGTAGGTTAGTGATAGGTTTCCATACATACTAATTTTCACACTTCAGGCCTAAAGTTATAACGTATCCTTATTTGACAATGTATAAAATTTTTTAGATTTGTTTATTGCTTTTCAGATATTATTAGGTGTCATGAAATTCTGATAATATAAGATTTACCGTAATATTTTTAATATCCTTTTGTAATATTTATTTTTATTTTAAACATTTGTATATTTTTAAAGCATGTAGGCCTACTTGGAAATAACAATGTAACCATCTGTTATAATTTTTAAGTTCATATTAAGATTCCGGTGGATACATGTACATTACTTGGTAACGTTTGGCAATATCTATCGTTATTGCACAGGAACGTTGTATTATTTTCGTCAGATATTTTCAAACAGTATGCAGTAGCTACCGAACGTTTAATACATCTTCTGGTGTACTGTGTATGTGTGTATGGGGGGATACTTGAATCACAAATCATTCTATATGTTATATAAAGCAAGTTTTCTTATAATGACAATGATGTAACACTGTTAATATTAATGCATGTGGGCAAGATATGAACAAGGTTGTGTGATATTTATGTTGCAAGCTACTTCTATAACTGACGAAATGATGTGTGTTTGGATACTTATAACATTTTTATTGCCTCTTACGTTCCTGTTAATTTCTATCATTGATGTATACCATTCTATTACCTTTTGGTTGTGTGTAGCAGCTGTACATTATTAATATCTAAAGAATGTTTATTTTGAATATAATTTCTGCAATACCGTTGCTAGTATTATACCAAAATTTAATGATTTCCTTTGTTATCTATCAAAAATAAACTTATCTTTTATTAGAAGATATTGTGTTTATGTTATTCTTAATTTTGTTAATTACTTTAGTTAACGTGTAAGTTTTTCGTTTATGGTACTATTAACTAGTATAATATCATTTATATGATGATTTGTTGCTTACTTTGGAATTACAATTGGTGTATCAAATTAAGACTGTATTCATTATTGACAACAATATTTTAAAATATTTACTTATTACAATTCTTTTTACATAAGGGTAATATCAGTAAACGAAAAGCTTGATAGTTCAATATGTTCTCTCCAGCTCATCACAAAGTTGTGATTATCAGGTTAAAAGCTTGGCACCGTGCAAACGACATTCCTGGCAAGTGTGTAACAAGTAATGCGAGGTGTTGAGAGCGACTTTGGAATTACGACGTCATTAATATCTTGTCCACTACCTGAACCAGGTAACACAGCCCAGGTAATGCGAGCCGGCTGAAAGTTGGTACGCATGATTATATCATGTAAATAAGAATTTTAAAAAGCAGACTACAGGCACCCTGATTACATTTCTCTTTCTGTTGTTTATTGTGTAGTGTCTAGTACGCAACGAACGGAGAATGTCACCTGCCGGGCGCACACGATTGGTCAAGATAACACTGCTTCGATGTAGAGTAAGGAAAATTATTTACTTTAAATATAAAAGACTTCAAGTACGGAAAAAGCCAGTTTCTTATAATTTATACTATAAAAACCCGACATGAAAATTATTGCAGCATCTACGTACAGATATAGGCTAATGTTCATATATATTGTAACATTCACTCTTTATATATCACCATTTGATACGGGTAACTTTTATTTATTGTAATATTATTTTCAGCCACACGTTGTTGATGCCAATTTATTACACTACATTAACTTTGTGTTTTAATCATTCTGTTTCACGTTGTATGCGCCAAATTGTTTTGTCAATAAAAACAATTAAAATTAATAATTCTATTTAATTATTACTTATAAAATACATTGTGACATTAGTTACTATCGTCTTAACATCAAATTTTTTCCACATTTCTTGCTTTTACTATAGGCTTTCTATGGCCTAGTGTATCTGATTCTAATTACACATTTATTATTACAAATTCTTTTAGTTTTGTAAACATTACACATTTCGAACATAATAACAATGAATAAAATTAATTAACTCTAAACATTTAATGATCCTTAATTATTTCAAAACATAGTATGACCCCTTTTTACCATTCTAAGTAAATACTAGTCCATAATACATAACATATATTTCTTGTCAATTAACAAGTAATTATTCATAATCCCTTTTTTACCTTTACATACAACTTTTAATACAAACAACTACAATTATTTTCTTAACTATTATATAACTACACTAAATTATGTACATTTAATTATCTTGTTGATTCATCCTCTTCTTTCACTTTATAAATATTATTATATATATAAACTTTCACAATTGAACTTAATTTCATTTATCTTTCCCAAACGTTTCGAGGTGATGTTCCTCTTCCTCAGTGGGATTAAATACTGAATGTCATTTTAACAGTATAACGGTTATGGACTGGTGTGTGTGGTGGGGGTTGATGGTGGGAGGGAATTAGCGCTGAGGTTCAAATTGTGTGTTTGGATCAATGTATCGAATAGTGTATGTGATCTATAATGTATTGTTCATTTAATAGGTTGTTTGGTTGTAGTGCGTGATGTCTGTACATTATAGATCACATAATAATACTCTTGTATAGGCTTTCTCTATTCTAGTCTTTGGTATTACTCACTATCACTTCTTTTACATTGAGTATTAACTACTTTCATTATTATAGTTTATTTATACTATTATCTCTTAGTTAGTACAATGTTTATTGTTTCTAAACAACATATAGTTCAAGTAATATCAGTGTTCACATTACTCTCATTCTATTTAAAACTAGTCACAATTCCTAAATTATTTCATTAGTCATTCTACCTTTATGTCCTATTCTGTTGATAGTCTATTTGCTTTATTTTCACTATCATTTCTTATTTTCACATCTAGGTCCCTATTATTTTACATGGAATTATATTTATTCCCTAGTTTATTTCTCTGGTGATCAATAGTCCATTTAGGTTTTTACTGTTAGTCTATTGCTTAATTGTTACTAATGTTACATTTTTTATTTATTTTTAGTTCATTACTTACTTAAAATCTCTATAGTTTTGTACTTCATTTTAGTATTACAAGACTGGTATTATGAGGGGTTTTTTGGGTTTTTTTGTGGGGTAAAGAAACATCATGTTACAATATATATAAATGTATTAAGCAGGTATACGGTTAACGTCCCCCCTTTAAAATAAAATATTTCTACTGTACTAAGACTGCTGTAATTATTATCTTCGCTGCTTGAAAATTCCTCAAATGCGGTACCTAGTCAACTACTATGTCTTCAATGAAGTAGTTTGTTATGAAAGTTCCGTCCTTTGTACACGTTTCGTTTACATCGTGGCGTCACAGTTTCTTACATGTAATAAAAATAATTAAATTTTTTTATTTTCATGAAATATATACATTACATATTTTATGAAAACTACCTACTTTAATACGTTTTATATCTACAAAAACATAAAATGATCAAATACGTTGCTTTAGATGTATGGTAACTTTTCGAAAGTACTAGCTCCATAATGGATTGATTGATATATTTAACTACTTATTACGCGTATAAAAATATTTAATAACGGAATAAATGTTTAATTAAATGAATCATATTTTTACCAGATATATTAACCATTTATTAGCTTCAAAACTGAATTGGACTATTATGAGCAAACTTTTGAAGTGACATAGCAATTGCTGTATTTTGATTTGTGTTATATGACGTCCAAAGTAATCAACAGATTGAGTTCCTTTGGTTTTTTTATCACGAACCATTAGTCGTCTGTCTCAATTTACCAGATTTCACACTTGATTGTGTTGCGCGTCTGCGCTGGCTTTTCACTAATGAAATTTGTTGCAATAACTCGCGGCAGTAAATCCCTTTTAACTGACCGATATCAGCGTCGTAGGCGTAGTTATAGCGGCGAGTTCAGTTTATTAAATTAGCGGTCACATAAGAAATTTATGGCTAAATTTGGTATTGACAACAAGAGCAGTCTGTAGTTTTCAAAACCAGACTACAATAATATCAACTACAATAATTCCCTTATTACTCTAATTATAAAAATTTTTATTGTTTTTTTTAAGTATGTAAGTGCATGAAGATCAATTGTAACGACACACGATGTAATAGGCTTTGAGCCTTGTACTTGGAAAGAAGAAGAAGAAGAAGAAGAAGAAGAAGAAGAAGAAGAAGAAGAAGAAGAAGAAGAAGAAGAAGAAGAAGAAGAAGAAGAAGAAGAAGAAGAAGAAGAAGAAGAAGAAGAAGAAGAAGTTCGTAAAGGCAAAGAGGGGTAAATAAATTTTTTAGCAACTGTGAGTCACGTAAATCGAGTAGACACGTATTCCGCAGAAACACGCTCATACATGGTTGCTTACGTACAGACTTTTACAAAACACAGACAATAATAGAGCGTTTTAATAACGAGGGTCAGTTGAAAAGTTATAACTCAGTGGTAGAACTAAAATCTTTCGTGTGCTGCAAGACGTATATTTTGCGTGAACACCTGTTAATTTCCAGATATATGTCTGTCAATGTATTCACTTTTTAGCTGCTGTTTGAAATTTTCCTGCCACGCGTGTTTTTAAAATGCACAAAATCAAACACCGGGTTGTGATGAATTCCCTGTTAAAAACGTTTAAGCCCTAATGGAAAATCGAAACGAAATTGTAAATGTGTTAGGAGATGCTGCATTTTCAGAAACAACGGTAAGTGGGGGACACTTGAGTTTAACCGTGATCGTACAAGCACTGAAGACTATCCCAGCAGTGGACAACAAAAAAGTGGACAATGCCAAAAGTGCAACAAAAAATGGCATTATTGAAAAAATTGTATAGAGTGTTGGAAGATCGCAGATTGAGGATGACGTTGCTGAAATCATAGACATCTCATATTAGCGTGTGTATCATACTTTAACTCAAGAACTTGTTGTGAAAAAGCGTTGTGCAAGATAGCTGCCGCATCTGGAGTTGTTACATTTTTGAGGCGCCCAGTGCGACCACGTTTTCAATGCTCGTACGACCACGTTTAAACTCAAGTGCCTGCTTACAAACTGATGGTTTTGAAGTCGCAGCATCTACTGATACATTTACAATTTCGTTTTGAATTTCCGTTGGCACTAAACAATTTTCAACAAAAAATCACACCACGATGTTTGATTTTGTCCGTTTTTCAAAACACTCATGATACGTCAATTTTAAACAGCTTCTAAACAATGAATAAATTGATAGATAAATTTGAAAATTAACAGGAGTTTACATAAAATACAAATCTTGCAGCACACGAAAAATTGTAGTGTTATCGCTAAGCTACAGATGTCGCTCCGCAAACATTTAACTGCCGCTCGCACATAACAAAATTATGTGGACATCACGACTTAACTTAAATGGTAATGTTGTTAAAAATACAGCAACAACCTTTTACCAGTTAGCACCTTGATGTCCTTCAAATCTTTATTCTGTACAAGAACAGCGACGATGCGTCAGTGCAAAAGTGTGTTTGTATTAATTCAACGTAACGTATAAATCATATGCAGGTTATTACATAAATATAAATTACTTACGTCACGCCAATTCTAAGATAAAGTATAAAACCACACTGGCGTAAAGAATGGCTATAGACACTATAAACAATTAGCCGTTTAAACTTTGAATAAACACACTAATATTAACTACAAATCTGGATTGAAACAGATAATGCTACGACGATCCACAAATTTTTACCTTATAACAGTTAAACAAATAATTAAATACCAGAGAAATTGTTATTCATAATATCAATAACAATTTTAGTACACGAATACACTTGTCCATAACAATTTTTGTAGTTCATACGTATCTAACGGTTACTACCGCAATAAATAATAAAAATCACGAGCCGCAAAACTCGAAACACACTGAATCGCAAAGCGCTCAGCCATTTTTCAAAACACTCTGCGCTATTCCAACGTGGCGTGTGTGGTATAGTGTGTTACAAGATTGTTCCATGATATTCTCGATGCTTGAAGAAGAACTAAGTAGTCGAAGGGCAGCGAGATCACGGTTGAACGTTCGCAACTGCAACGTGACTGGCAGCCACGCACGTTGCCTATCTCATTGGCGATATAAATTTAAATGCAAATAATACCATGTGCTTCCAAACATTTCAGTATACGGAAATCATACGTTGTCAGCGAAGTCAGCCTCCTCATAGTGTAAAGAATACGTATTGCGAAAAGTAGTGGTTCGAGTTTCAAGTAAGGAAAACAATTTCATCTTGATTGAATAAGTATTAGAATAAATAGTCGGTAGAATCGTATATTGGAATGTTTCGAATTCATTAGTGATATTACCAATTGCACTATGTTATTTTAATACTGGTTTATAACAAAATAAAACTAATTATACTGTCTCTATTGACCTTTTTGGCAATGTTTAAAATAATTTTCTCTTATATTCTACAATACATAAATATTTTATTTATATGAGTTCTTTTGTCTTTTAGTCTATAAGTGTTTTTAATAAATTAATTCATTTTCCTTAACGATGAATGATGAGATGTCGATGATGTCCAGACGACAAGTGTGGTTATTCTTTTTGGAAACCGCTGCGATCTCCTTCTGTTGTCTGACGTTTAGGGTCGTTCTCGGGTTTGGTACTTTAACAAATCGTGGTTAATTCATGTTTAACTCTAATTTACTTTGTGTATTAAACAACACAATGATTTAGCAATCTTCAAATGTCTTTTTAAGGCCTGTGCGGACAATCCTGTACTTTACCGGATTAGCAATATTAAATAATCAACTCGCGAACTTTCTAACTAGTGTTCGTACGCTTTCGTAGACCAAGCGTCTAAACTCCAGCAGCAACGACCACGTGTTATCATGTTCAGAGAGAGACTGCTTTTAACGATACGAAGAACACAAACAACTGAGATTTTAGCCAATTTCTCGAGCGTTCATTGGCTGCGGTATTCCCTTCCTACCGGTTTCAGTTAAGATAACTTAATCTTGTAAAATTTTATCTAGGAACGAAATTTAGCATCTGTCCGATTTTATTACTTTTATTTACGCTCATAAAACTTTCTTTATAAAAAAAAATTATACATTTAGTTCTTTAATTTATGAGCAAATATTACCACTCGATGGGTCTTTTAATTTTGCGTATTTTGGTGTAAGTTTTATGTCAGAATTTGTATTTTTACAAAAGTTATTCAATTTATTATTTTTTATAATTATCGGGTATCATAGTTTTATGTTCTCTAACATGCGCATTTGCCATCTGCCTACGCATATTTTCGCACCACTTTACAATACTAATTATTTTT
Source organism: Magicicada septendecula (assembly GCA_034769895.1). NCBI lineage: Eukaryota > Metazoa > Arthropoda > Insecta > Hemiptera > Cicadidae > Magicicada > Magicicada septendecula. Next base: position 271,217,217 of record CM068371.1, read on the forward strand.
TAACTGTCAAAAATTTATTTAAACTAACAAATATAACATATATCTTTTTGCCTATAATACAATCTCCAAACCTGCAGTCTTTTCTTAAACAAATTTTCATTTCAACATGCTATCATACGCTTAGAATTATATTACTACTTCAAATGGAAATTCTATCTATTGCATATACACCCCTACTGGGTTAAAACAACGTTTTTTCTTTAAGATAACAACAAAATCTTTCCCCATTTATAACGCAGAATTCCTCTAAAGTCATTAAAATATTTAATCAAACATAAGTAAAATATCTAATTCAACATAAACAATAACTGTCAAATTTTAATTCCCTCGCTATAATAGCATATGTCATTGTTAAGCAAAGTATGCGTTCCTTATTGGTAAACAGGTTTCCTTTGTTCACCTTCCCAAGCTGATCAGTCTACCTTTCACTCATTCCACTTATACATTTTATAATAAATTTTTCTGCAAGTTTCTTTACTTAATTTAGTTATTATTATTTTGTATTCTTTAGTGTTGAAAGTATTTTCGAAGTAATGATCCGTCCAATTTACCGATAACTTTATTTATTTGTTCGTTGACAACAATATACGTATTTTTACTTACTTGCTCGTGTAGTGTATACGCTCCAATGTAGAGACGAAAGAACGTAGTTGCTGTGTCGTCTTCAGTTTTTCCGACATTATGTGCTTTTAGCAATACTAATTCTCCCACTCTAAATGTTTGTAATTTATGTGTAGCATTGAACTCTTCAGATTTCTTATTAGCTACCTTATGAATTCGTTTCTCCTTTGCATTCTTTTAATCTGCATCGGCACAGGCAGATTTGAAGTATTTATACGCTTTATATTGCTATCCCAAAATCTGTTCGGTTGTTTTCCAGAATGCAACTCCATCGGTGTATGACCGGTGATGGTATCGCAATTTTCATTTATAGATTGTTCATCAAAGAATTGTATTCACTGCAACCAACTATTATGCCGTTCTTAAAAGTATACACGAAAAAATCTACCTAATTCTCTGTTGACTCTTTCAGCTAGATTACCCTGTCGCCTAATCGTAGTCAAAATAGGTTGAATCCCATGCTGTGTCAGGGTATCGGGCTACAATTTATTTGAAAATTCTTTTCCATTGTCATTTAATACCCCCTTGACATATGCTCTGGGATATACTTATTTAGATTACATAAGTTGTGGCACGCGTTGCAGCATATAATTTGACTAACTTTGTAAAAGCAAACAATTAGGTTAAATTCCCTGCGTTGCTTTCGGTAAGGGGCCTAGAAAGTGAACACACAATATCTCACCTTTATCCTTAGTGCCTCAGTGATTATGTTGTTCATTTCAACATATGTGTGCTGATTGGGATACTTAGACATCTGTTTTGGGGGGCCCTCCATATGTTTTTTTAAGAAATTCCCCTTTTTTTATTGTATTTTCTTGAAGATGTTTGTCCCGTTCCTTCAATTTACGGTCACGATCGTCAAGTTTTGTATTTATTTTGGTCTGTTTCAGCTGAACGTCTTCTAATTGTTTTTTGTCATGGCTTCAATAGATTCTAACATTTCTTTTTGGATCATATTTAAAATTTTAAACTATTTATTAATAATGGTTTTCTTTTAAAGGACTGTTATGTGTACTTGTAATTGTACTGAGATGCGTGTTTGTATGCTATATTCAGAGCAATAATAAGTTTAATTGTCGGTCAACAAAAGAACTCTAATCTTAAATGTGCAATTATCAATGGCTTATCTACTACTTTAATAACCCTATCCCATCAATAGTGATTAAATCTTATAGACATTCTGCTAGACTTAGCAGATATACCACACGATATTCAGCAAACTTATTTAATTTTTAACTTTTAATTTATTCGACTACTATTTTTTTTTAATAAGCGAGACCATAACTTTACGGCGCCAAATTCCATGCAATGTACAGGGGTCGCATAGAATAAGTAGTTGGTAGAATCGTATTTTTTCCTTAAACGCAGTGACGGCTCGTGACTTAAGAGACTGGAGGGCGCGGCCTTTAAGCCTCTTAATTATTTATCAATATTGAATTTAACGCAGAATAGAAATGTTGCCAATAGCTGATCACATAATTCATTAATAAAATAAGAATAGTAACTCATGCCACATGCAAAGATAACTTAAAAATTTTAACTCATCTTAAATATTGTGAGCTGTTGTAGAGAGTCTGCAGTTTTATTAATAAACATAACCAGACACATTCTTAGTCTCATTAGTGTCGACAGTGTCTACAAAAGTATCTATACTGTTTCCACAAAAAAAATAATGCACTCTATTTACACGATATTATTTTTATAATACCTACACTTTAAACAGTTTATTTATTTATATACAATGTCGATTCGCTTTTCCTTTAAATTAATAAACTTTTCTAGCACTCTATCATCAAAGTCCTTGATTTCTTTAACAAGCTCCTTCTTGATAGATACCATCGCTAAGGCATTCAGTCTGTCGTTTTCATTGTATTCTCAAGAAAGACTTTAGTCTTTGCATAGGCGAAAAGCAGCGTTCAGGTTCGAGAGTTGTCATAGGGGTAGTTATGATAATCTTCAGAAGTTTCAACACTTCTTTGAAAACTGACGTAAGATTGTTTCTTCTACAGTTTTAAGAAGTTTTATTCCGCCCTTAATATTAAAATCATGCCTTCTGTATAATAGTTCTAATTTACTCCGAAGCTTGTTTTCTTGTAAGAAAGAGTAATGCTGAGTCACTCGCTTGAATTTTTCTTCCGGAAAGTTTGTAGAAAAAAGTAGAAATAAGTAATTGGACATCAATGAAGCTGCTTCCAGTTAACCCGTGTAAGTAAGTCTATCTTTTACGTAAGTTATAATGATGTCACATACTTCTTTTGCATCCCTTGTTTTAGTGTGCTGCATCCAGCATTATTGTTCCTTTTTCTTGTTTGCTCAGGAAACTCTTGTGTTGCATTTATTTATGTTTCTATTTCATTTATTTTTCACTCTTTTTGCATATCATTTTTAAAAATTTTAATTTTTACTTTGCCACATTACACTATCCTGTTCCTAGTTTCTGGTTGTCGGTATAGTATGTCCACGTTTGGTAGAATTCTATAGAAAAAGTTAGCTAGAATATAAAATTTTGGACCTGAAAAAGCCCTTCTGGACCCCTTGCCTCATTAACTGTGAGTTTGTTTATACCTACACTTTTCTTCAAAAACTTTGAAACATTCTTCCAACTTATATATTGGTTTTCGTACACAACGTTGACTGTACGAATGTTGTAATTCCATCTTGTTATAGAAACTCACAGGTAATCTGGCTTGCACTACTTCCCCCGAAACGTCCGTTTGTAGAGATGAGTTTAAAAAAAATGCTGGAATGACAGACAGATTTGAGGAAAATCTCAAATCTGTGTTGTAAACTTTGTTGTTTACACTTATTGCGTTTTCTAATAGCAAATTAAGTTGATGCGGGTAACAGTGTACAAAATATTCAAACGGATACACTTCTCTAATTTTTGCTTGCCTCAAAACGACACATAACATTAGCGCCATTGTAAGTCTGAGCTATTAAATTTTCCTTTGATCCGTGCAGAAAAGGATTGATGTTGTCCATTATGCACTTTGCTAAGGTTTCTGCACAGTTATTAACCTGTAAATGGTTAATACCATTTGACAGTGGGTTGTCACATCAGTTGTCTCGTCACATTCGATTGCCACAAATTCAGAAAATTGTATCTCAATTTTCTATTTTGTCCCTGCGGACACTAAATATAGAGTCCAATATATCATTCTGTATTATTTTCGATGTAATGTTGAATACAGTGGCCGATTCTAAATGGTATTTCATTGCAGAATCTATCTCCGCAGTAAAGTTAGTTACACTTTTGTATACCCACGGATTTGTAGACGATGCTGATTCGTCATGACCTCTGAGGCAACTCAAAAACACTACAAAATTTGACACACGAAATCAGCCGTTTTAAAGTATGTTTTTTTGCTGACTTGAATATTGTGCTTTTTAATGTTTTGTCTAAATTTTGAGTCCGAACTAGACATTATGTTTACTTTGCTTAACAAAGAAAGCTCAGTAACATTATTCAAGTGATTGGCGGATATTCATACTTCTTAACTTTTCTGTAAGATTTTTATATCATTAACCCCTTTTACAGTCAGCAGTCACTACTGTTTCTGGGACATAATAAAATACATGGAAAACAGAACAAGATTTCTGAACGGCACAGCAACAGATCCAGACATTTTTTTGGTATGCATCTCTCGAAAGCAGATGCCTTCTAAAAACACAATTCTCACATTTCTTATTATCTGTTTGCATTATGCAGAATTCAAGAGTTGACCTACCCAATGGTTTCAGTTCATTTTTTTATCAAGAGTTAATTTTGCAGACGTTATTGCTTTAAGCACCTGCACTGAATTACTCATGTTTGATAAATGTTAAAACAAAACCTAATAATTCGACATTACAACTTTTTCCTAAATTATTCGTGAAACTATTAGAAAACACAGGTACTCAAAGACCTAAACACTAAATAAATGACGGCACTGAATTAACCACGCCAGAGAAACTCTAAACACTAAAAACAGCAAATCTCATAATATCAGTAGCCGGCGATTAGTTGTATTGAGTGAATCACCAACTTTCTCCTCAACGACGCGCGGTAGCAGACGCACCGATTGGCAGTGTAAATGCCTCCTATAAGCTTACAAGTTCATTCAACTTTTGACAAACTGGGTGAATGGAGAAATGGGCGCGATTGTAACAGTGCCGTGATGCATACTGTTCCGGAAACTTTTCTGCTGTTACCTAACACGAAAACATTTTCTCGTCAAAAAACATTAAAGAAAGGTATATTGACTTTCAACGAATAGTAATAATGGATTGTTTAATGATATTATTTAAGCTGTTGGTGGTGGAGGGGGGGGGCTTACAGCGCTGTAAGAACGAGCCGCTTCTTATTAAAAGAACAGAATCTTCGCTTGTTTTGAACTAGACTACTCAGGCACTTGCTTTACTTTATCCAACACCCTTCTTGATTAACCACACTAACTTTACATAATTAAGTAACACATTACGACTGTGTGCTGAAAAAGAAATATGCATTTAAAGTATATTCATGCCATTCTGTAAGCTACGTTAGGTTAAAATAGAAATGGCAAACAGACACACACAGAATGGGACACGCTGTAAGTGACAATTTGTGTCCAATATTCTATTTAACATTCTATTAGGTTTTCATGTATTTCACAGGTAATCGAAAAACGTAATATTATCTTTACAAACCAGTAACAATATTTATGTTATAGGAAAATTCTCGTATTTACGGAAACGGGAAATACAGTATGTTAAATATAAAACATATTATGCGCCGTTGCCATGAAAGACGCATAAACTATTAGCCTTGTTTCAATTGAAATAGAATAGCTGTATGGAATCCCAAGTAGCAGCCGTATTTTGTATAAACTTTCTGGCTAAAGAAAATGAGTTTTTGTAGTTGTTGTAAAAGTATACCACGGCTATCAACGATCAGCGTCACATGTGGTTTGTAAATCACATTGAACATACAATAAAACTTTTACGGACAAATTTATCTTTAAGATATATCACAATTTATTTTTAAAAAATTTGTAGATAACCAAACGTACTGTCATTACTTTGTTTGAGTTGGGCACCGTTCACACAAAAAATAAACATTCAAACTTTCACACACTATCAATGTTTATTAATATTGACATGAGAACACAATAATTATGAAACGCAATAAAATACAGTAAGCCAGCGATAACTCTGCCTTCTGAGTATTCGGGATTGCTTGCCAGAATCACTGTTACAAAGAAATTTTTTACGTATAAAAACTGTGAACCGTAACGCTACGGTCACACTTGGCGTTTCTGTCGCCGCGTTCGCTACGTCGGCTACGCTAACGCAGCGACAGAAACGCAGGCCTGAGGGGGTGTCACACTTAGCGACTAACGCGCACTGTTTCAGTGTTCGATATGTCTTCTTTGAGTGAAGCTGATATGTTACTCGCAGTTGCTGTGAAAAGTTACTTAAAAAAGAAGAAAAAGAGGAGATTTGGTGACACCCGTCAATGATATACGTCTGACGCACGGCCAGTTTTATACGTTAGTTGGCTCACTCAAAAACGATGAAGACGAAGTTTTTTCTTATTTTCGAATGAGCGTTTCATCGTTTAATGAATTGTTGTCATATACTGAGTGACATTTCCAAACAGAACACGAAGTTTGGACTGTGTATTCCAGCAGAAGAAAGATTAGCTGTTACTTTAAGGTAAGAAAGTAAAAAATAATTAAGTTGTTATCTGTTTTATATTCTATTGTTCAAGAAACTTTGTGACGTAGCACAAACATTCTTGTGGGTTAAATCCAACCCACTGTACGACACCGCGTTGCATTTGCTTGAGATAAACAACCTGGCAATAACTCGAAGTCCAAGAATTCAGTATCCAACCGAACGTTGCACGGTGCGCACCGAGTCGAACACGTGTGTTTAAATAATGTACTTTTATGAATTTTAATATTTGACGATCTCTTCCCGAGTGATACGTCTGATGATGGGACATAGTTCCCGAAACGCGTAACAACAAAAACAACGCAACGAAGTCATAGGACGGATTTGAAATAAGGTAATTTATTATCAAAAACGTGACTTGGACCATAATCAACAATCTTTAAACTAGAAGTGAGTCAAGCAAGCATGGTTTATAAATATCAAAATATTAGAATTCAATTGTTTAAAACGAACGCACACATTAAGTTCAATAGTTTGTGTTTGAAGAATAATTTAGTACCAAAGTATGCCATCATACACATTAATTCATCTTCAAAAGCTGCTAGAAACACGAAAAAACATGCCGAAAATTTCTGGATAAAACAGGAAATTAAGTCATTATACGCTAAGAAAACCACACTTAACACACGCCTTTTTAAACTACATTTGCAAATCTATAACAATATTCATCCCGCGATAATTGACAATGTCATGGATTCAGTAAATAAATACATAACCGATAATATACACAGTATACGTTTAAGACAAGCAATGAAAATTAAGAGATTAATAGACTTACAACGCCCGCATTCCGACATCAATTGTAAACATACATTTTACCCACGGATTTCCAATTTAACCTCAATAGTTTTCAACGAAGGCGAAATAAATATTCTTAATAAGGGCATACATTACAATTTTCCACCTAACAACAAACATCAAGTCTTACAAGAGATTATCTGTGCTGAGACTGCAGTTAAAGCAATCTCAGATCCTAAACTTCAGAACAAAGCACGTTTCATAATAACAATAAATTCAATAATATCATAGACAGGCATACCTTAGACATTCACACATCTCATATTACACAAAAACAGATAAGATTTCATACTGAATTCAAGACACTGAAGAAAATAAAAACAAAACTATTTGACAATAACGCCCGCATTACAAAAGCTGATAAAGGCTATACATTGGTGGTTATAGATAATGATACGTATACACAGAAGGTCAACGAGTTCATTTCCGATAACAACATTAAAGTTTTAAACTCTGATCCCACTGACTCCTTTGTCAAAAAAATTTTAAATAGCACGATTAATAAATGCGTTACCTTGTTTGATGAGCGTACACGCCGTTATTTAAAACCTATTAACGCTAAAGCGCCCAGGCTCACAGGCCTACCAAAAATTCACAAAGACAATGTCCCGATTAGACCTTTGGTTAATTTCACCACGGCACCAGGTTTCAAGACAGCTAAAAAGCTTGTTAAATTAATAAAGGAAAATATACATTTAAAGAACAACCACAGCATTATAAATAATACTGATTTTATAAACAAGACTAGACATATAAAATTACTGCCGAATTATAAACTGGCGTCTTTTGATATAATAAATCTCTATACTAATATACCGGTGAAGGAAACAATTGATATTTTAAGAAACAATTTTTGTGATACCAAAAAACTAAGTACCCGGACTATAGATGAGTTAATCCTTTTACTTGAAATTGTTCTACAACAGAATTATTTTACCTTCAACGACCAGTATTTCATTCAAGGAGATGGTTTGGCCATGGGTTCTCCTCTGTCCGGTTTACTGGCGGATATTTATCTGAATTTTTATGAAAATTCCTATTTTCTCTCCAACAACAGTTACGCTAATAATATAATTTTCTATGGTCGATATGTAGATGACACATTTTTAATCTTTAATGGCACTTTACGCCAAATAAATAGTCTAAAAAACACCATGAATAACATAAACTGTAATAACCAATTCACTCTGGAGACCGAAACCGATAATAGGCTAAATTTCTTAGATTTAACCGTCGTTAGACACATAGATAATCTGAAATTTAAAATATATAGAAAACCGACCACTACTGATGTAACCATACACGCCGACTCGCATCATCCCTTTTCAAAAAAAATAGCAGCGTACAATAGCTTCATACACAGATTATTAACGATACCCCTTGACATTGAAGATTTCAACGATGAGCTCAATACAATAAAATATATAGCAGTAGCCAATGGTTACAACAGTTCAATGATTGATAACATCCTCAGAAAGCACAAATATAAAAAGTCCAAACCTGAACCAGCTAAAAATTCTAAGACCACATTCATTTCAATCACTTACACCAATATAATGCCCAGAATTTTAACATACACATTAAATAAAATCAGTATTACTACTACTTTCAAAACTAATAATAGTCTATGGAAATTAGTTCGCCCAAATATTCAAACCCACTTGGAGATAAAAACAGGCATATATAAACTAATATGTAACGACTGTGATAGTTTCTATATTGGCCAGACAGGGAGACCTTTCGTCAAAAGATTTCAAGAACACACACCACGCAAACATTTAAATAACATATATTCACTTGAAAACATTTAGTCAAATTACGCACGCCATTTGATTTCAAACAACTATACTTACACGGATTTAAGGTCTAATCTTATACCTTTACATTACTGTAACAAGGGTCGCTACATGGACGCATTAGAGGAGTTTGAAATATACAAAAGTTATAACAGCACGAACAACCATGATGGCATGCTGAATGATAAATTGAATTTTAAATCCAACCCACTGTATGACACCGCGTTGCATTTGCTTGAGATAAACAACCTGGCAATAACTCGAAGTCCAAGAATTCAGTATCCGCCCGAACGTTGCACGGTGCGCACCGAGTCGAACACGTGTGTTTAAATAATGTACTTTTATGAATTTTAATATTTGACGATCTCTTCCCGAGTGATACGTCTGACGATGGGACATAGTTCCCGAAACGCGTAACAACAAAAACAACGCAACGAAGTCACAGGACGGATTTGAAATAAGGTAATTTATTATCAAAAACGTGACTTGGACCATAATCAACAATGTTTAAAACAAAAATTCTATTTCTATTTCAATACCTGATATCTAAACTAAAGCCCAAATGTCTCAACAGGGACTGAAAAAAATAATGTGATATCTTTATACAGAATTGATTTCCTATTACACAAGCCGACCGTTACAATAATACATTACATCTAAATACATAAAAGATATATATCAACACGCTTACTTTATAGAGACTTGTAAAGCCATTAAATTTGAGTTATTTGGGAACATTTGAATGCTCCAAATTAGCAAATTAGTACTTTCACTCCTTATTAACCTAAAGCTCACTAAAAACACTGAAAACATCTGGGTTACTTTCAGTCTCAGAGGTTGTTGGGGAAAAACTTGACTTGAACTTGTTGGCGGCTGCTCATTGCGGTGAGGGTGTGTATTAAAATGGGATCTTGCTACAGTTGTATATTCAGGATGGTTATGTTGAAAAGGTGGTGGAAAATTTTGAAAATTTGGTCCTTGGAACTGATTAGGGAAATGGGGAGGTTGAACAGGAGTTGGAAAACGTTGGATTGAAGGAAGGTGCAATCATAGCTTGCTGTACTATTTCCGTAATTTTCATTCGAGCCCACAGCTTCCTCTCGACTGGAAGTTTTTTGAACACTGGCAAGAAGAACAGTAAAAAACTGTTTGTCTGCCTCGTCCTCCTCATCAAACGGTTTCTCCTTTGAGATGTATTTCAAAACAGCCATTTCAAATGGAGACTGTTTCCTTTTTTGCCCACGCTGTGGTGTTCTCTCATCTTCTGTTTCTCTGTTCTTCTGTTCCTGTTGAGAGACCCTCATCATTCTCTTCATTCACTTGCTGATTATCAGTCAGGTTTGGTGAATCAGGCAGGTTTGTTGTTGACCTGAAATGATTAATTACACTAATATTCTCTAAAATACGATTTCTCAAAAATTATAAATGTGACAGAACACTAATATTTTTTTATTTTTATAATTTTGAGCCTGTGCGCGCGCGCGTGCGTGCGTGTAAGGTACATAACTGGATAAGGTAAATGTGTATAAGACTTTAACTTAATGATATTTAAATGAATAGGAATACGTTCTGATGGCTTTCATTTTTTCTGTGTACAATTTAATTTATATTTCAGTTTAGCTTTTTATTTTGATTTGTAGACTTATACTTTTATTCTAAAGTGAAATTAACCCTTTGTAGGACATAAGGTTGTGGTAGCTGTATTGACCTGAGATTTTGCATTTTAGTATTTCGGATATATAGAATTAAGTATATGATACCAACATGTTTTCTGATTTTTTTTTTTTTTTGTAAAATAATATACCAGAGTGCATTTAGGAGGAAGATTTTAGCTATTTAGTAAGAAGGAATTGGTGGTATAATAGTTTACAAATAATAGTTTGTTATATTTTAACAAGCTTTGTATTTGTCATCGAACACAAATAGTAACGTAGTGTGTAAACTTGGTAAACAATTACACAATATAAAACTGTTTTAAACACACTGAAATTGCACACTATTAAAATTAAACATTGTAAACCATTACCTAACTTTGGAAACAATACTCACAAAAAACGTAGTAATGAATTTATAGTATTTACATAAATGAATGTAACAATAATGAGTTTATTGTAATAAAGCTATAAACACATTTTTAGTTCTCCCCTAGTATAATTTTAGTAATGTTTTCCACCATCTAGCTATAAATAAATAAATTGGATTCACATAATTCAAAAAATTAAATGTTCTAAATAACTTAAATATTAAATAGTAAATTTAAAATAACTTACCCTGTTTGTTCTTTTCTTCAGTAGATAATTGCTCCCATTTTCCACGAAGACACAAGCTACTTCAATCCACAATTTTGCTTTTACATCCCTATTGCTGTAGCCTTTAAATGCCATGTCCGGACTAACACTTATCTCATTAATAAACAATTCGGTGTCAAACTTTTTTTTTTACTAAATAATAATAATAACAGTAATAACAGTATAATAATAACAGTAATAACAATAATAATAATTACAGTAATAATAATAATAACAAGTAACAAATATAATGAATTTAATTTAGTAATCAATATAACTTAGATCAACCATCAACGAAGAGTGTATGCGGAATGCCACTTGGATGGAAGAGTGGGGAGGAGAAGGAGCGTTTGGAACGGCATGTAGGCTATGTCCCGCTCCGTAAGTTAACACGTGAGCGTATCTGTCGCCGCGTACGAAAAACGCTGTCCTCCGTTCGGAACGCTGTCGAAAACGCCGTACGCCTAGTGTGACCGGCTCCATTTGATTACATGCTTTACACGTTTCTTGATTCTAACGCGGCGACAGATACGCTAAGTGTGACCACAGACCCGTAAGTCTACGGTCACACTTGGCATTTCTGTCGCCGCGCTCGATACGCTGCGACAGAATCAAGAAATGTAAAGCATGTAATCAAATGGAGCCGATCACACTACGCGTACAACGATAGCGACAGCGTTTCGAACGCAAGACAGAGCGTTTTTTCGTCGCAGCGACAGATACCCTCACCGTGTTAACTTATGGAGCGGGACATAGTAGGCGTTTCTGTCGCTGCTTGTCCTCCCCACTCTTCCACTCACATGTTATTCCGCATTCACTCTTCGTTGATGGTTCAGCAATATTGTATTGATAACTAAATTAACTGCATTATTTTTGTTACTTGCGCAGTTCTGTACTGTTATTATTTTTAGGCCTATTATAGTTATTTAGTAAACAAAAACATGTTTGTCACCGAATTGTTTATTAACGAGGTATGTGTTCGTCCTCCACTATGGGACATGACATGACAACAGCAATAGAGATGTAAAAGCGAAATTGTGGATTGAAATAGCTTGTGTCTTCGTGGAAAATTGGGAGCAAATGTCTAACGAAGAAAAGAACAAAGAGGATAATTTATTTTAAATTTAGTATTTATTATTTAAGTTATTTAGAACATTAAATTTTTTGAATTATGTCAATCAAATTTATTTATTTATACCTAGATGGTGGAAAATATTACCAAAATTATACAGCGGAGAATTAAAAATGTGTTTATAGCCTTATTACAATACAGTCATTAATATTACATTCATTTCTGTAAATACTACAAATTCATTACTACTACTTAATTTACTACTACTACAAAAATAATCCACTTTCTTTTTCAAATATGGAAGTCTATGTCAGTATAATTATTTGCACAATGATTAAATCATGTCATACTGTCATAGAACACTTCCTGCTGGTGCAGTGAAATCGTTAGCAAATATACCACTGTTTCTTTCAGAACTCAAAGATAATCCTCCCGTACCGATCACTGGTATATTTCCCATGGAGCAGGTTAGAGTTTCGTCAAATTGGAAACTATTTCTTACTCGAACAAAATTGTGCAGCACACAGGCAGCTAAAACAATTTCTTTAACAAAATCTAGATCCAAAAAATTTAAGTATGAAACACTCTCCACTTGTTGGAATCTCCGAGTAACACATCAGCTTCACTCAAAGAAGACATCTCGATCACTAAAAAGTGCGCGTTAGTCGCCAAGAGTGACACCCCGCGGGCATGCGACTTTGTCGCTGCGTAAGCCAGCGTTTCTCGCGGCGACAGAAACGCCAAGTGTGACCGTAGCCAAAAGAACTACCGCCCATGTAAGCAACACCTACAGTAATAAGTGTGCATATCATGCAATCTATTAAAAAGTGACAGGGTGAGTTACTCTCACGTCTGTGAGTGAATGTTATTTTTGCTCTGTCGTCAGAGTTTCTTGGTTACGTAGACCTTTCCACAAGGTTTAACGTGTTTCTAATATAACGACTACACCGTGTGCCTGTATTTGTGTTGTGTTTTAAGAGTTTCCGTGTTTGTAAGTGCATGGTATAAAAATGGGTATGGAGAACCATACATGACTTCCATGTTCTAAGATTTATATTTAAAATCATTTTCGAAATGAAATGTTTCCATAGAAACTATTTCTTTCTTTAGCCTTAACCACAGTACTGTAGTCACTTAGGGTAGCACAATCAGAATCAGCCCTTATCTCAAACACGATTTTTTCCACCATCACTATAGGCTTACTTCTATTTCCTTATGGAACGTGTAAGTAAAAATGAGTGAAAATAAGAGAAAAAAAGTTTAGCTCATAATGGAGGATAATAATGCAATTTGCAAATTCTGGTGAAACTCCCAAGCAAATTGCGTTGGAATTGACGTAAGCAAAAGCACTGTGGAGAACTGGAAAAAGAACAGATGTGAAGTACAACAATTGTGTAGTAATCAGGCGTCTGTAAAGGGTATTAAAGCCTTGACAAAAGGTACATATTTGTAAGTTGAAGAAATACTATTTTTGTGACAGAACATGTAAAGGAAAAGGATTTATTGATATCAGGACACCATTACTTTAGAAAAAGGCTTTGCATTTCTGTAAAACGTTTGAGAGGAACTGGACAGTTTATGCCCTGTGACGGTTGGTTGAACTGGTGGGAAAAAAGGTTTGGAGCGAGAGAGTTAACTGTATGCGGGGAGTCCCTAACAGCAGATGAAAGTGCAGTTGAGCGTTTTAAGGTACAACTGTTTCCCATGTTGGACAAAAAATAATTAATTATTGGAAACCAGATTGTGGCTAGACCGGGTTAAATTATAAACTCTTACCGTTGAAAACTTTAGCATCAACAAGGGAAGCATCAGCACCTAGGTATAAAAAAGCAAAAAAGAGTGACTGTTTTACCTTTTTACCTTGCAATAATGCAGCGGACAATCACAGGTTAAAGCTCACCCTTCGGAAAGTCGAAAAACCAGAATCTTCAGAAAGATAAAAACTTAATTGCACTCCCCTTGTGGTATACACATAAAAAGCGTGGACAATTAGTGACACTTTTTATCAGTAGTTCAAAGGAGAAGTTTGTTCCTGCCACCAAATAATATATTGGTAAAAACAAAGCAAATTGCAAAAAGCAACGTAACGCAATTGCAAAACAAGCAATTCTAATTCTAGACAATGCCGTTTCTCACCCAACCAATGAAGCAACTGCAGGATGGTGCCATAAAAGCACAGTTTCTTCCTGCAAGTGTTACGTTTTCATGCTGGCCTGTGGCGTACTAAAAGCATTGAAACAAATGTTGGCGCCGACTCCTTACAATTGTCATAACGTCAGATGACAAAAATGAAGACTATTGAGAAGCTTACGAAGTGGATTTGGTTGATCTCATAATCTGGTTATCTGAAGGGTGGAACGAGAATTCATCATTCACACTAGTACGTCATAAAAAATATCACTGCAACATAAAGCCAGCTATAAGTGGAAAGAGCTGCCAAAAAAAACTGACAATCAAATTACGAATGGAGACACCCATCTGATTTCTTTGTTAAAACAAATCCTCGGATGTGAGTCTGCCGACCAGAAAGATATTCAAGAATGGATGGGAAACGATGATGAAAAGAATTAACTGAACATAATATCGTCAAAACGTTTACAAATGAAACGTTTTCAGGCCAACAGACCTGTTAATAATGATCACGAGGGTGATCTAGACCAGATAAATGAAATACCGCACACCGAGGGGTTTAAGGAATAGAGGTGGCATTGGAATACTTCAGCCAAGAAGATGATGTAACGACAAGTGAAATCATCTGCTTCACAAAATGGCGGGATCTAACAGCAAAGAAGAGATTAAATCGCCACAAACAAACAACATTAAAAAATTAAAATAATGGTTGTGAACAAATCGATGTCTAATATTATTTAAGATATTTTTATTGTTCGTTTTTAGATGATTTTTAATGTGTTATTAGATATCTTTTGTTCCTTAGGATTGTATTGATTTGTCCTAATTAAATTTAATCAATAATAACATATTTTAGCATTTATAACATCAGATTCGTTATTAGACTTTATGAAATTTTTATATGTTTTTATTATATTTTACAAAACATTATTTTGCTGATATATTAATTTTTTTGTAAATGAAAGTAAACTGGAATGCTGAATATTTTCTTTGTTTCAAACTCTTTGTTCTAATCCAAATGTGTTGTAGCAGGTTATTATTTCTTGATTCTAATTAACACATTTTTAATTTAAAATATACAGAGTAATGAAATATAACACTATAGTAAATATAATACATTTAAAATAACGTTACAGTAGATGATTAATTTGCGTAGGAACAAAATAATGCGGACAATGCAGTAGACTATAAGGGCATTTACCTCTGTGTATTCCGGCATTTTCCAAATCAAGCTTGGTCGTCCACCACAATAGGCCGGAATATGGCAAGCCTACTGTACATACAAATTCTATGTCATTATGTTGTTTTCTGTTTGAATAGTGACCTACGAAACAGCCGTGTCATTGTTTAGTAACTACGCTTACCTTAGTTTAATTAACTTAGTTTAGTTTAGTTTGTACGCTGTAGTCACACGTTGTTAGCTACCTTTAGATATGAGTCTACATTTAACGGAACATTTAATCGTTTCCAGGCGGAACTGGGAAAAAATTTAGAGTTACTTCTTCTAACAACGAGTAACGTGAACTAATTCTTTGCCTATACTAAGTGATTTAGGTTTTTTTCAGAGAAAAATAAATCAAGTTATAATTGCAATATAAGGATTAATTTCTAATTAGAGAATATTAAATTTAATGAAAGCCCTTACAAACCAGACTGTACACTTCCACGTACAGTTAAAATATGCAGTTACACACTTCCACATTAACAAACACACTCTCGCATAATACACACTCATTCACAGACGCGCACCCCACACACACTCTCATATAACACAGAACATAATAAAATAATAATAATTTAGTAAAAATATCAGCATTAATGCTATACAATTTAAAGTAGTTGTAGCAACTATTCCCAAGGCTTGAGTTACAATATTTAAATATCAATTTTATGTACATGACTGTATGTGTTTTGCTCAAAAATGATATGATTTAAGACCGTAATTGTGGTCTATATTTCATACTTTTAGGCTCTGAATTAATTTAATTCTTATAATAGTATTAAGTATTACAACAATAATATCACTTTAAGTTGAGAATGTTATTCGTTGAAACACACTCATTTAGGTGTATATTACATTTTATTACTTTTACAATTATCTGTGACTGCTGAAAAACAGCTTTACGAGTAATAATCTAAATAGACATCTCTACTTCTAAGTTCAGGGCACAGTTTATTCTCACCTACACTGTCAAAGATTTTGCTGGTTTTAGTATTTCATGTCTCAAGTGACATCACGGGCACTTAAGACAGTACAGACAGTAAATCTGAGACAGACAGTACTAATATATTAAAGAGTCTGCTAGGCCCAGAAGTAATTTCTTTTTAATATCACAACCCCTTGAAATCTTCAAATTGACGTTAGTAAACTTTATTTTTTACTACATGTTACTGCATAATATGTTCAAGTGCAGTATTCTATACCAGGCTGGCGTTACTATTCCTGGTTTCACAGTCGGATGAGACAATGGGCGAGATAAGGAAATATATTATCCTACGCTTATGGGTTTTACGTTTACTACTGTTACGCAACTTGAAATCACGGCCTGTTCCGGACTTACGTATGTAGGATGGGGAAAATAGACAGACCAGACTGCGTTTTCTGAAAACAAGGATTGGACGATGTGCACAAGACGTGACAAATGGAAAAAGGAAAGGTAAACCCTGGAAAATGTAGTGGGACACATTTCGCCCGAAAATATCATCGGACTAATCCTGTAGAGCGAACACCACTGGGATCAGGTAGCAGCCTTCATAGAAAAGGTTCTAAGCCAAAAGAAGGAAGCAGAAAATGATCTTCCTAGGGCCGCTGACAAAATAGCAGAAAACAGGTAACGTGGACTCGCTGAAAGTTTAAAACAGATGACCGTCCACTGGGCGAAGAACAATGGCACCACCTTGAAGTATTGCGAAAGCTCAGTCCCGTGGTGGATCCATACGTGTCTGTGGTTTTGGTGGGTGTGAGTCTCACACACCGTAGGAGTATGGAGCTTCCTGAGGCATAAATAAGTTTTCCACAGTCTCCCTCGCAAAAAAAAAATATCGGTATGGAGAACCATACATGACTTCCATATTCTAAGATTTATATTTAAAATCATTTTCAGCCAAACAGCCAGGCTGTGTCTTACCTGCTTTTTTATTGCTGTATTAAATGAAAAATATTATATTACATTAAAATGAAAAAATTATAATTTTATTGCCTGGCAACAAAATTATTTTATTTTTAACAATTACCATTGTTTCAAAAAGTTTAAATAAATTTTCAAGTACTTTACTCTTGTTAAAACGTAAAAGGTTGCAGGTAAACTACCCCTTCCCCTTAACCGATCTTCACCAAAATCGAAAGTCATTGAGACCTCTACAATTCAGGGACGTATGCAAAAAATTATTTGATTCTGTTTGAATTTGCGGCTGTTATTGTTTGCCATAAAAAATACGCTTGATAAAAAAACGTTGCAGGTAAACTACCCCTTCCCCTTAACTGATCTTCACCAAAAACAATAGGTCTTGAGTACTCTACAAATCAGGGCTGTATGCAAAACATTATTTGATTCTGTTTGAATTTGCGGCTGTTATCGTTTGCCATAGAAAATACCCTTGTTAAAAAAACGTTGCAGGTAAACTACCCCTTTCCCTCAACCGATCTTCACCAAAAACAACAGGTCTTGAGAACTCTACAATTTAGGGCTGTATGCAAAACATTATTTGATTCTGTTTGAATTTGCGGCTGTTATCGTTTGCCATAAGAAATACCCTTGTTAAAACATAAAACGTTACAGGTAAACTACCCCTTTCCCTTAACCGATCTTCACCAAAAACAATAGGTCTTGAGTACTCTACAAATCAGGGCTGTATGCAAAACATTATTTGATTCTGTTTGAATTTGCGGCTGTTATCGTTTGCCATAGAAAATACCCTTGTTAAAAAAACGTTGCAGGTAAACTACCCCTTTCCCTCAACCGATCTTCACCAAAAACAACAGGTCTTGAGAACTCTACAATTTAGGGCTGTATGCAAAACATTATATGATTCTGTTTGAATTTGCGGCTGTTATCGTTTGCCATAAGAAATACCCTTGTTAAAACATAAAACGTTACAGGTAAACTACCCCTTTCCCTTAACCGATCTTCACCAAAAACAACAGGTCTTGAGTACTCTACAAATCAGGGCTGTATGCAAAACATTATTTGATTCTGTTTGAATTTGCGGCTGTTATCGTTTGCCATAGAAAATACCCTTGTTGAAAAAACGTTGCAGGTAAACTACCCCTTTCCCTCAACCGAACTTCACCAAAAACAATAGGTCTTGAGAACTCTACAATTTAGGGCTGTATGCAAATAATCTTTTGATTCTGTTTGAATTTGCGGCTGTTATCGTTTGCCATAGGGAATACCCTTGTTAAAACATAAAACGTTACAGGTAAACTACCCCTTTCCCTTAACTGATCTTCACCAAAAACAATAGGTCGCGAGTACTCTGCAAATCAGGGCTGCATGCAAAAAATTATTTGATTCTGTTTGAATTTGCGGCAGTTATCGTTTGCCATAGAAAAAAAATCTACAGACAGACAGACAGACAGACACACAGACAGACAGACAGACAGACAGACAGACAGACACACACACACACAGACACTTTTCGGAAAACGACTTTTTTTCATGTTTTGAGTGTAGTAGAATCAGAATCTGCAATAATCTCGAACACGATTTTTTTTGCCATCACCATACTTCCATTCCTTAAGGAATATGGAAGTAAAAAAAATGGAAACCAGTAAAGATAAAACACTGTGAGTCAAGTAAAAATTAAATTTGAATTTTTCTGTACAATTCACTTACTTAACTTATTAGTCTATTTTGAATAGACAAAAGTTTCTCTCAGACTACTTTTTATGCCTCAAGACTGAAAAAACTTATAATTTGATATGAAATATAATTTTTTATTTTGCTATTAAAAGGATATTATTAAACTGAAATGGCCTGTACATTATGTTCGTGATCCGGACTACATGTACAAATAATTGTTGTTAAGGAGCAAGAACATTTTGAGTAAGGACAGTTTGTATTTTAATAGTACTAAATCGGGTGTGCGATGGTTTTGTTACGTTTTTTATGTTCACCGACGCAGTTTTTGAGGAAAATTGTTTAAAATATTCTAAAATATGAAGAATTGAAATATAGTTACTACTGTGCACATTTTGTAGACATATCTAGTACTTCGTTTTTGTAGGTCGAGTAATTCAAGTCGCGTAATAGCAGCGAACTAAGTGTAAGCGTAATGTATTTCCCTATCTCGCCCATTGTCTCATCCGACTGTGGAACCAAGAATAAAATGTTGTGTTACAATGTGTTTACAAAACATGCTCCATTCAAGTAAAATAAGAGATAAGTTATAATTTATCATATCTGATTCGGTGCACAGACTACGAATGGTTTAAAGGAATCACGATATAAACAAGAAATAAATTAAGTGAAGAGGGATAAGTAATTAGACAGTTAAAGACCTCTATTAGTATTCAACTGTCTTGGCAGTAATATCATCCCTAAACAGCTTAACAGTTATAATCAGTGAGCAAGAGTAAAGGAAAGAAAATAAGAAAGTTTGATTTTTTTATTAATGCGAGTTTCTGCAGGACCTTTACATTTTTATGAATTAATAAACATTTTAAAAAACTTTAGAGTATAAAATAACTTCATAGTTGTGCCAGTACGTAGTGTACGCGACTGAATTATTACTTACATTTTTAAAAGTAATTCGTCAGTTGTTGTACACTCAAACTTTCAGTTCTCATTCTTTAACATTCGTTTAATTTACTATGCACGCTAAAGATATTTTAATATCTCATCACTCACTTCGCTTGTACTGTGTTAATCATTCATTTAAAAATATTCTTTAGTGTTAGAAAAATTCCTTTCTTTAGCTTAAAAACTATCCTTTTGGTTATTTACAGTTTGCTTTACTAATTACTTTAAAACTGATCTTCATTTTCTGTCTGAGGCTTTCACGGTCGGCTTCAATGTTATGAGAACTTCGGCTTGCCGGGCTGTAAGGCTGTGGCCCAAGGTTGTTTGGTGTAAACGTTTCTGCCTTCGACGGCCATCTTCAGTGCAGAAGGCTGCAAAACACTGACAAAGGTTTCGTAGTGAGTGACCACTGAACTGTGGTTAAGGCTCAAGTTCTTATATCTTATATTCTTTACAAGCCGAAGTTCTCATAATAATGTTTATTTATTTTTATAATACCATAATGAACCGTTATGTTTAAATATTATTTTCAATAATAAAATAAAAGTATCTCTTCTTTTCTTGCAGATTATCTTCTTAGTACTATTCTATCTGTGAAGGATTAAAAACATATAGGTGATAATCAAATTGTTTGGCTGCGTAGTAAATGAATTAATGCTTAATTTTTTAAATCATTTTTCACTTTACCAGATTAACCTCACAATTTGCTGGCTTGTTCAAAGATTTAGCTAATCTAAGTTTTTAATTTTTAGCTCTTATCACACACGATAAATGTTAGTAAATGTTAAAACAGAAAGAATTCAATAGTTAGTATTCAAAGTAAAGAATGGCAAGGAATGTAATGTCTTAAAAGTATGTTAAGAAAGGATTGTAAGGAATGTTATTATAGATGTTGTTATTAATATGAAGAAAGGATTAGAGATGAGAAATAAATGTTATAATTGTCAGAACGGCTGATCAAGCGAAATCTTCATACCTTAGTGGAAATGCAAGGACACAGAAGAAAGCGATAGTGAAAGTCAAGGGCAGAGATTAACTAGAGCTCAAATACTACGATTAAAACATCAAGTAGAGTTAAGCAAATAAAAGTCTGGATATAGACATGTTTCTAAGGTAGCGAGTCACTACGAAGCAAAAAAAAAAAAAGTATTTCAGCACATGGTAAGAATGAAGAAAATTATGAGCGATCAGAAAGGTAATGTTAAAGAAATGTAATAAAGGGTAATGAAAGTTAATGTATTATATAAGAAATGGTAAGTAATGTTCATGTTAAAGAAAAGAGTTAAGGAACGAAGATAAGAATGTATGAGTAAGGAAATGTAAAATTACAGAGTGAAAGATGGCATAAATACGTGGAAATGCAGAGCATCCAGAAAGAAAATAAGGGAAAGCTAATTGCCGTGGATTTTTTTGGACCATTTCCAAGATCAAGTCGTGGAGTGAAACACACACTTGTTTGTATTGATGTATTTTCTAAAGCGTCCATCTGTATACAATTAGGCGATCCACAACTAAAGTTTTTGCAGAAATGCAATCCTGCATATGGTAACATGAAGAAGGTCAACGCCCCACTCAGCTGTTATAATGAGAAGAGGGAGAGAGAATAGAACAAGGACACTGAGCCGTCCAAGGTCAATGCACCTACCAGCTGTTATAATGGGGATGTGAAAAATATGCATTCCACCACCAGCGAGAGTTATACTGACCTACTCATTATTATGTGTTGTTTAACTAATGTACACTAAAGTTAAGCGAATATAATATTATTTTTATTTGTCTAGAACAAATAGACAAAAATTTAATAAATAAATATTTATTAAATTTTTTTTTTCAAGCAGAGGAATAATGCAACGTTACAGCCATATGCTGTATTGGGCATTGATTCAAATAAATATAAATTTTGTAGAATTATTATAAGTTAGGGGTAAATGGACAGGTCTGAGATTGTAAAAATATTTCATTGTTATATTAGGGGAGAAATTAACCTGTTTCGACAGGCAAAGAACACCTGCTCGATTGTATGTGTGTTACGCGTGTATCTTGTGTGTGTTAGTGATGCATGTACAGACAGGAATCTCAGCTATCCTCCCCAAGTAATTACTAAAATAATTACTTTAATTATTTGTGTAAAAACTAATTAGTGTATAAACAAACCAAAGGCACCAAAGTGTGTGTAAAATTTATAGTTATCCCCAGTGAGAAAATGGCGTTAATAGGACACATTACGCGGAGACAGTGCGAAATAAATGTGCCAAAAATACGCAAATTACCCTAAGACGCTCAAATTAATACAGTAAGTGCTTAATCAAATTAGCTATGATTTGTACTATCTCGATTCCGCATAAAACATTGCTATGTGCAAAAAATAGCAAATATATGAAAAGGTTCGGGAGTGGGGGCTATCATGTGATCTGCAGGTATCGACAGGACAATTTCGGAACCAACAGGTGCGGAATCTCGAGAGGGTATAAATTAAGGGTTCGACTGAAAACCCTTCTCTTCATTTCAAGACATAGTTGCAGTCGGACATGCTGTCCGTCGACAGAACAGTTTTTATTTTATTACAAGTCTCATTGACGAACGAATAAAGGCGTTCAATAATTATGTTGACAATATTTCGGGAAGCGTAAAGTACCGGGACCGTTTAAGTCTACAAAGAGTATCTAGGAGAAGCTACAAGAGCGACGAGGATGCTGGACGTTAGGAGATGTTTTCTAACGCCTAACCGACGATTGAGATCCACCTTGCAGCAGATAGCAATTCTCTGAGACGGACCAGACACTGCGGGAGAACGACATTGTACTCTGGACATATTCAGGACCACGCCAAGCCAGGAGGAATGGAAAACCAACTCTGGACAACGCTGGACCCCGTCAATAAGTCGTAAGATCATTAAAACTCGAGGTGACATGCATAATGCATTTATAAATGATTTTTTAAAAAGAGCTCATAAAGACTATATAAAAAGACAATAAATTAAAACAAAAAAAAGTTTATAATTACAAATAATATATTAGAATTGTACAGTAGCGCGGTAATTTTTGCATTTATAGGTTGGCTAATCTGCGCTTTTAATTTGCTCAATTCTTGTCCGTACATCTGGACAGTGCGTTACATACGTTCGCTAACGGCGGTCGGCCTTGCGCCCGCTGCTATCCTGTCACATTTTTCTTCTTTGTCGCGACAATTAATGTAGGCCTTAGGCCCAAGACTTATATAAGGCTTTCATTAGCCAATCTTATATTATAAAAAAAAAAAAAAAAAAAAAAAAAAACTACAGTTCACTCTCTCTTTATCATTTCTGCATCCTGGCGAATTAATTAAAACAGTAAATCGACAATTCACGAACACTTCATACTTAACATTTTTTTTGGTCGCTCCGGACCTGGATTCCCGGATACATCAATCACCTATTTATTATTTTTCTGCCCCAATTTCTGGCCATCACGGGCGACTCAGCATATCCGCTAATACGACCGTGGCGTGATTCAACCAGCATTTCGCTCGTCGCCTTTGAGCCTCCTGACGACATCATTGCAAGAGCTTACACCTGCTAGCTTCAGTACGTTAGTCAAAGCAGTCATCTCTCCGAGCTATGTGTTTGCCATCTTCTCCACGGCCTCGACGCTTCAGGACATCGCCCAAAGGGTATCACCTCACTAACATCATTTCAAGGTGCGTACAATGGCTGAAGAAGGCCTCAAAGTGTTAGTCAGAAAGAGAGGCGGCTTAAAGTCCGCAATAGTGCGTATACAATCAGCTGTCAGTAACTTTGATAGAAACTCTAATACAAAACACTTTTTAACAGTCAGACTTCAAAGTTTGAAAATCTTGGCAACGAAATACGATGAGGTACAGTCCGAAATCGAACTTATTTGCAAAGACATAAACGCTGGTCAAGAAGACCGAGTTGAGGTCGAAGAAATGTTATATTCCACAGAAGCTAATATTTTACAATTAATTGATACCTTTAATGTTCAGACTGTACCTCCCGTATTAACGGACCATATGCAATTAAAACCGATAAGTTTGCCCTGCTTCACAGGCAATATCTTGGAATGGCAGCATTTTTATTCAATTTTTTTGGACTTGGTGCATGCAAGATCCGATCTAACGTCAGTGCAGAAACTACATTATTTGCATTCTTCTCTAAAAAATGAGCCGTTAGACTTAATTAAATCACTACCTATTTGTAATGAAAACTACTCGATAGCGTTGAGTTTGCTGTCCGCAAGGTATGACAACAAGTTCATACTAGCAAAGTAGTACATTCAAAATTTACTTGAAGTCAAGACAACAATTAAAGACTCTGTCCAAAGTTTGGCAGAATTCACAAATACAATAACGTCTTCCGTTAATTCACTGGCGGCAATGCAACTGTCAGTGAATTCATTCGAGCTTATCAGTATACAATTATTATCAGCAAAACTCGACCATACTACTTTTAAATTATGGAAGGAGTCTATAGACCCTGATAATCTTCCTAACTTTCAAGATTTCACTCATTTTTTAATCGCACGTAGACAGCTGTTAGAAAATACACTGCCTATCGATGCCGGACAGCAACTCAACAAGCTAAGTTTAAAATTCAATAATAAATCTGACAAACATAAATCACGAAACGCTGCTGGCAGTACTACATTTAAGATTTATCACTCAGCGCCAAATAATTATTCATGTTTGTGTTGTAAATCTAATCATCCAATTTACATGTGTGATATATTTCGTGCACTAAGCACCGCTGAGCGAGGACAATTTATATCAAATCACAAATGTTGTACCAATTGTCTTAGATCAGATCATTTTGTATCTAATTGTAAGATTAAGCAGGCATGTAAGATCTGTTCAAAACGACACCATACATTGTTGCACATAAACAATGTGCCGAAGTCAATCTCTGCCAGCAGCAGTAATTACTGTTCACTCAAATTACAATCCACGAATAATATTCTTTTATCAACAGCAATTGTGTTTGTCATTGACCAGGCTGGCAACAGACAAACCGCAATAGTTCTTTTGGATGCGGGTACATAAATAAATTTTTGTACGGAATCATTTGCCAAGAAATTACGGCTTAACTTGACTAAATCCAACATACCGATTACAGGTACAAATAATACAGCGTGTCATGCCACTAATCTCGCGTCTATACGCATTATTTCTCGTTATCAAAGATTTAGCTTCGAGGCAAAATGTGCTGTCTTATCTGCATTAACCCATAAACTGCCAGCACAATCGTTTGACATAAATCAATTTAACATTCCAGACAACATTTTTCTTGCCGATCCAAATTTCAACATGTCATCCGAAATCGACATACTGTTAGGAGCGCAATTCTACCTAGATTTAATTTTAGCCAACAAATACGTACGCGGTCCTCATTTTCCCATTATTCAGGAAAGAAAATTAGGCTACATTCTGGCAGGCAATTTGCCCAAACATTGCCGTTATAAGGGTCCTGCTGTTTCGTTCCTATCTAGGAACAACGACGGTCAAATTTTCCAGTCTCTCGAAAAATTCTGGGAAGCAGAAACTATCCCTGATAATACACCTGATAACGAATCAGCTTGTGAGCAGCATTTCGTGGGGTCCACTCATCGCAATCAAGAGGGTAGGTTCGTTGTTTCACTACCATTTAAGTCCGATCATCTCCAGTTGGGGGAATCTTATACCAATGCTGAAGAAAGATTTTTGAATTTAGAACGACGATTCAGGCGTGATTCTAAGCTTGCGCGCGATTACGCAAACTTCATTAATGAGTATAAGGATCTTGGCCACATGACGCTTATCGATAATTCCTCTATCAATTCTGGGGTGTCAAATACTTACTATCTGCCTCACCATGCCGTTTTTAAGCAGTCTAGCTCGACCACAAAACTGCGCGTCGTTTTTGACGGTTCGTCCATAACTACCAATGGCCTTTCTCTCAATGACATATTGTTGGTAGGCCCGAATGTTCAACAAGACCTTTTTTCTATTCTTTTACGTTTCCGTATGCATAAATATGTTCTCATCGCCGACATCGAGAAGATGTATCGACAAATTCTCGTATCTGAAAAGGATTGTCACTATCAACGTATTCTGTGGCGTGACTCTCCCCTCGAACAATTTAAACACTTTGCATTGCGAACTGTAACCTACGGCACGGCTAGTGCTTCGTTTTTGACCACTCGCTGTCTTATTCAAATTGGTAAGGACCATGAAGCTTCTTTTCCTGATGCGGCGTTAGCTATAACAAATGATTTCTATGTCGACGATTTGCTAACCGGTGCAGACACCATCTCTGATCTGACCAAGTTAAAATCTGACTTAGGTACGTTATTGAGTCAATACGGTCTCACGCTGCATAAATGGGCATCTAATGAACCCAGGGTGGTCTCAAATCATGACAATTTATCACTCCCCTTAAACAAACAGGGCAATGTGCGTACACTGGGCATTCTCTGGAATAACACTGCCGATTCATTCCTGTTTGACATTAAATCATTCCCCGTTGAATCAAGCATCTCCAAGAGGAGAATTCTATCGATTATCGCAGGCATATACGATCCACTTGGACTGATTGGTCCCATTGTTTTCTTGTACAAACAGTTTATGCAGCAATTCTGGCTTTGCAATCTTGGTTGGGATGAACCGATCTCCGGGCAATTACGTTTGGCTTGGCATTCATTGTGCGATAAATTGTGTCTGATTAGCAAAATTGTTGTCCCACGTTCTATTCGTTGCAAGTTTGAGGCAAGTATAGTTGAATTACATGGTTATTCGGATGCTTCTGCAAAGGGGTTTGGGTGCTGTATTTATATTAGAGTCATTTATCAAGATTCATCGGCCTCTTGTCATCTCCTGTGTTCTAAATCTCGCGTGGCTCCCCTACGACAGGTGTCATTACCTCGCATCGAACTCTGTGCGTGCTTGTTGTTATCGCGACTCGTATCTAAGGTCGTTCCTGCGCTTTATTCGTTTATTAATAGTGTTCATTTATATTCTGACTCCATGGTGTCTCTTTACTGGATTCATGCCCAGTCCATGAGGTGGAAAACCTACGTCGCTAATCGTGTTGCCGAGATTCAGCGTCTTACGCTACGCAAGCCTATACATGGCATCACATCAATTCTAGACACAATCCTGCTGATATTAACTCTAGTGGGTGTCACCCTGACGTTTTGCGCGATTGTTCGCTTTGGTGGCACGGTCCCGCTTGTTTGTCTCAATCTTCCGAGTCCAATCCTTTTCCACCCTTTTTACCTTCTAATCCGTCGTCTTCTGAAGTCACTGCGGAAGAGAAACAAACCCCCAACCTTTCCCTAATGTCTACCCTGGCTATTGACCTTTCTAAGGACTTTTCTTCGTTGCACCGTCTTACACGCGTATAAGCTTACTGTTTTCGGTTCATCAAAAATATTAGACTCTCCAGTGCTGACAAAATAACGGGCGCTCTTACCCCCGTCGAAATTCATCATGCTCTTAATTTCTTCATAAAACAATCTCAGTCGATCCACTTTGTTGCCGAGATTAATTGTCTTCGTAATGGGTCTTCTGTCTCTATCAGGAGTAAGTTGTCTTCTCTCGACCCGTTTCTTGATGAGTCTGGAGTAATACGCGTTGGCGGGCTATTACAGCAGTCGCAATTACCTTACGACACTAAGCATCCTATTGTCTTGCATCCATCGGCTCATATTACTCGCCTTATTATTGAACGCGAACACATTCGTCTACTTCACGCTGGTGCTCAACTCGCGCATCACTCACTTCATCAACGATGGTGGATTATTAATGCCAGGTTAGTCATTCGCTCCATCATTCGTAAATGTGTCAAGTGTCTCAGGTTTAGTGCCAAACAGCAGGTTCAGAGGCTTGGTATTTTACCATTTCCTAGAGTCACTCCATCACGGTCGTTTTTATTCTGCGCGGTTGATTATGGTGGTCCCTTCATGATTCGTCATGGCGGGCAGAAATCCAGAACTCTCTCTAAGGCATACGTGTCTTTGTTCATTTGCTTAGCAACCAGGGCCATTCATTTGGAATTGGTTTCCGACCTTACAGCCAATGCGTTTATAGCTGCCTTACGTCGTTTTATGTCCCGCAGGGGCATACCCAGTCAGTTATATTCTGATAATGGCACAAACTTTAGGAAGGCCCGCAATGTTTTACATGACCTCTACAATCTTTAGCATAATAAGGATGCCACCTCATCAATCAAATCATTCACGGCCTCTCAGGGTATTTCATGGTCATTTATTCCGCCCTCGTCACCTCATTTTGGTGGTCTTTGGGAGAGCGGCATAAAGAGTTTAAAGTTTCATTTGCGCCGCATGGTAGGCAAGTCTATACTCACCTTCGAGGAGTTTACGACAGTTTTGTCTCAGATAGAGGCATGTCTAAACTCTCGCCCTTTATTTGCCATCTCATCGGATGTAAATGATTCGGTGCCACTTACACCTGGCCATTTTATGATTTGCGCACCATTAACGGCGATACCGGACCCAGACTTATCTCATGTTCCTATCTCTCATCTTGGACGTTGGCAACTTCTCCAGAAGTTTGTCCAAGTCATTTGGAAGGCTTGGTCTCGCGACTATTTATACCAATTACAACAACGTCACAAATGGAAATTCGCAAAGGATAATGTTTCCATTGGGGACCTAGTTTTACTTATTGACGATAACCTACCTCCATTAGCCTGGAAATTGGGTGTAATTACCGCCACATTTCCCGGCCCAGACAACTTAATTAGAGTCGTAGACATTCGCACGCCTACTGGTGTTTTGCGGAGACCAGTACATAAGCTATGTCTGTTGCCAGCGCGGGACGAGACTTGACCCAAGGTTATTATGATCATTTAGCACAATGTTATTTTACTCGGCCATTGGCTTTATTACTTTATTATAAAGTAATAATAACAAAGTTGTCAAATATAGTTGTCATCACAACATTTTCATGACAATTTACACTATTGCGTGTTTCTATACTAAATTTGCATGTGACTTGTAAGTTCACAACCATGCACTGTGCTATCATCTCTATACTCATCATAGTTTCATGGTGGTATATTTTCTATTTTGTATTTATATGTTAATATTTTTCTGTGGCATACTATGTCCTACACATTTACATTTTGATTGGTATTGGGTATGTGTCATGTTATCGGTGGTATTGTTTTATAAAAATTTGTTACATAATATTCGCATGGTTTGCAGTCATACAACCATGTATGCATTTCTTGCACAGTTGTTAATATGTGTGATTTATTGTTCTATGAATGTATTTCTCAATTGTTCAACTCATGTATTACACTTGTAACCACAGTGTCGTATTTGTTACTTATGCTATTGCGCTTATTCATATTTGTAATTAACTAAATTGGTGTTTATTGTATTTATTATATAACTTGCATTTATGTAAAACATATTGTTTTTTGCGTCTACTGTCTGTAACCACGCCACGCCTAGATTTTATTTTCATATTGTATTTTTATATGGTATTTTGTATTTTGTGATTATGCATTGCACAATTAGTATTTCTGCTTAATTATGACATACATGTCATTACATATGTGCTCGCAATCAGTCAGCTATCTATAGCTTGTTCTCACACAACAATATATTGTAAATTCCTGAAACTTCAGGTATAGCATGACTCGTTCAACTTTATGACGCCATGCTAGATTTACGTCTAAACATGTATAATTTGTGACAATTTATTTGTTCATTGTATGCAATACTCTGTACAGGTCTACTGGCCTCAACTATTTCACGGTAATCATCTATGACCTGCATAGGGTTACAATTTATCGGGCCATCTTGTGATGAGTTTCCGATCATTTATTATTAAACATTGTCAAATTATGTACTTTCATGTTTTATATCATTCAATATTGTATATTTACAATATATTTGGGCAATACATTGCCAGCGCTTACATTTTCAATCATGCATAAAATCACATTGCACGCCAACCTTGGCCTACTAAACGCTTATCTTTATTCAAACTTATCGCTAAACACTTAATGCACAACTGTTATCTAAGATTACAACTCAAGGTTCAATGCAGCCTATTGAGATTAACTTTCATTATTAAGAACTCTGTATTTTATATAATAAGTTACTAAAATGTATTAAAAAATCTATTGATTTTTGCGGGCAGTTATGTACAGTAGCGCGGTAATTTTTGCATTTATAGGTTGGCTAATCTGCGCTTTTAATTTGCTCAATTCATGTCCGTACATCTGGACAGTGCGTTACATACGTTCGCTAGCGGCGGTCGGCCTTGCGCCCGCTGCTATCCTGTCACGTTTTTCTTCTTTGTCGCGACAATTAATGTAGGCCTTAGGCCCAAGACTTATATATGGCCTTCTAGGATTTCTCATTAAATTAATTCTTCAATGTAACATTACGACTTGTATTTACGATGCGCTCATTAGCCAATCTTATATAAAAAAAAAAAAAAATACAGTCCACTCTCTCTTCATCATTTCTGCATCCTGGCGAATTAATTACAACAGTAAACACTGTTTACTCACGAACACTTCATACTTAACAAGAATCTTAGATAAATGTTTAGTCGTAAGAATGAGCGATCGCATATAAAGAAATAAGAAAAAAAGAGTTTAAATTTGAGATAGTATATTTTTGTTTATCAAAGTAAATAATTGAATTGATTTGATATTTGGATTTGTAGAAAAGAATAATTTAAATTTTGAATATAAAACAAATGCCAGTCTAAAAGTAATTAATATAATTTTAAATTTAATTTTTAAACATTGGTATAGACTGAGCAAGCTGAGGTCAGATCTGAATTAAAAGAACTCAATTAAAATTACATTAAATTTTATTGGTTTTAGTAAATCAAATTGAATAAATGTCTATATTATGATTATTAACATGTCTAGATGTAAGAGTGTTTTAAATGTGTGTAACACCGTATAGTTTAAGAGATAATCACTTAATAATGAGTGATATCTTGATCGAAGATTATTAACGATGTTTTATTATTTATAAGGCTTGCTAAAAAATAAATATGAATTTTTAAATACTCATAAATCTAATTCGCTTATTATAGTTACACCTGGTGTTGTTATAATACTTACAACCTGCATATATAATTGTGTTGTTATATAATTTTTTGCCCGTTAACTTGGGGCTCGACACTCACAATTTATGTATATGTTACGTTGTTATAATAAAAATATTGACGTCTTGGATAAAGTTTCATACGTACTTAGATAAAGATCGCTCTTCTTCTCCTTGATCCATAGGTTGGTAGACCAGCAGTTTCTACCGTTTCAAAACCAGTCTCTTTAACTTCCTTGCATCCTCTTCCTGCCTCCATCCCGTCCGTAAACTCTATTATACTCTATTATACTTTCACTTTTGTCAGTCTTGCAGACTAATGTATTTTCAACAGTCTTCTCTAGCACTACATTTTGAAAGCCTTCAGTTCTTTTCTTTCCGCTATTTTTGAGGTCCACGTCTCTGAGGCCTACGTACTCCAGATTTCTGAGGCTTTTTCTGTATACTCCAGATGAAACTTTTACCAATCGTTTCCTCTTTTCAAGAGTAATCCATCTTAATATTAACAGGGTTCTCTTTTGAAAGATACCTCCTTGGCTTAAGGGATTCTACGTTTTATGTCAGCTGTGCTTCATCCATCTGATATTATACAGCTCGTCAGCTATATAAATGTAGCGACCTTCGGTAATTTTGCTCATTCAAGCCGTATCTCTGCCTTCTGTTCTCTCTCTCTCATGTATTTTATGATTTTAGTTTTAGCCCTAGTCATGTTCAACCCACATATGCCTTCTATTCATGTGATGGAATGCTTTTTGTAATTCCTTTTTTCCATTATACTGATTAGAGCAATGTCTTCTGGGAAACGGATTGAATTGTAGGACACGCTGTTTATCTTTATTCTACTTTTGTTGATGTCTAGCAGCTTCTGAACATTACATAAGTTTAACAAAACACCCCTGTCTGTTTAACAAAACATTTGCCGCCCTTTGTCTCTAATCCATCTTGACCTATGAAAGCTTCTTGGTTCTTTTAGAACTGCAGAACTATTTTTTTGTGTTACTTTGTCCGTGTAATCTACCCGAACACTTTCAGCATTGTACTCTATATTGCCAAAATCTTTACAATGTTACTGAATGCTATCATAATTTCTTTGTTCAATCTAAGTGATTTCTCATTACTGTTCGTAGGCTCAGAGTAGATTCACGTGTCCCTCGATTACTTCTAAAACCAAATTAGTCTTCACCTAAATTTTTAATAACTTTTCCATGTGGTTCAAGATGATTCTAATTAAAATATTTGTCGCGTGCGATACGAGACTAAGAGTTTTATAAACCTTACAACTTTGAGCGATGCTTGTTTATGGGACGCATAGTATCCTTATTATTCCAAAATCTTGAGGTAAATCCCTTTTATGTACATTTCACATATCTTGCAGAACAGTTAATTTTTTGGTTATTGTCGCTTAAGAATATCTCCAGGCCCTGAGAGCTTTGAAATCCTTTAGTACTTTGGTGTTTTGTCGAATTCGTCTCTCAAATTCAGTAGTGATGGTCCACTCTCATCAGTTTCAACATCGTTCTCATTTTTAATAAAGTTTCCATCTGACTCATTTATTTTTTTATAGTTCCACTGTATATTCTTTACATCGTTTCTGTAATTCGTCCTCCTCTGTTATCACTTTTGCATCTTTGTTTTGTATATTTTTAATCATCTTTGATTTAGACTGCACTGTCTTCGTATTTCTGGACACGATCGTCCTGCATTGCCTGTAAACATATTCGCATCTGTCTTGTTACAGTTATTTCATCTCATCCTTTTTTTGCTTTTTTGCTTCTCTGTTTACCTTATTTCTGTATGTCCTATATCCAAGTTGGTCTTCTGATAGTTAACATTTCCTTTTTTTCTATTATCAGATGATGAACATTCTCTGCAAGGCTTGTATGGGATCTTGTTACTTCTTCTTTGAACAGATTCAATTTCCTTGAATTCCTGTTTCAGGCATACGTTTATGTAACTCCTCATCATTCTTTGAACAGTTTCTGATACTTCTCAACCTCTCTAAGCTCTATCTTCTCGTTACTTTACGAATTAGTCTCTTATTAACTAAGAACTGCTATGTATCAATACAGGGTTGTAATCCGACTGTACTTCAGCTGTAAGATTACTTTTTATGTTTTTGTCTGTTTTTTCTGTTTTTTTTTTCAACAAAATATATTATCTACTTAATAGCGCTCGTTTTATTAAGCTATCAAGAGAGTGTGTTGGTGGTGATGAGGTCATGTGTTTTAGAGAACTATACAAGTTTTGTTCCTCC
Source organism: Magicicada septendecula (assembly GCA_034769895.1). NCBI lineage: Eukaryota > Metazoa > Arthropoda > Insecta > Hemiptera > Cicadidae > Magicicada > Magicicada septendecula. Next base: position 271,250,683 of record CM068371.1, read on the forward strand.
TTCATGTCCGCATTCCATAATCTCTTAATATGTCTTTGTTCCTATCCTCTTCAACCACTGTATTCCAGTCTTCCAAAATTACTAGATTATTATTTTCTTCAGCTTTCATGAGAACTTTATCAATTTGTTTATTTACTTCCATTCACGTATTCTGTATACTCGTCGTATACTTTGCCACGTTGGGCTAAATTCTATGCGATGTACAATGTCGCATAGAATAAATAGTCGATATCCAGATATGGAAATGTTTGGCTTTAATTAACGATTTTCTAAATTTTAGACTGCACAGAATTTACTACAATTTATGTTAGCACAACAAAATTGATAAACAGTTTTTAATACAAAATAAATTTATTAATTGTTCTGTTTAAATAAATAAATTATTACTTCTTTTGTAAATAAAAATTAATGAACAGTTTCTGTTGACCTTCAGCTTATACTTAAAAATAATTCCTATACTCTAATAATATATATATTAATTTCTATACGTTTCTCTGTATTTTTAGTTTATAATTGTTTTTTATTGATTTATTTAGCTTATATAAATGGTTTCACTTTCCTGGTTTTGTTAAATGATGCGGCGTTTCTCCTCGTTTCCTGATGAGTGTCTACAGATGCTCCTTTCAAGTACCCGTCAGGATACCGCCGCTCCTCCTGTAGTTCTTCTTCAGGATCTTCTCCTGTTTTCCAGCTCTCAGGGTCGTTTTACGGGTTGGGTACTCCTATGAACAATGTTGAATCATTAATTACTACTTAATTATAAAACTCCAGCAACTTGATGTGTTCATAAATGCCTAAACGGATTACCGAATTTTAATGAAGAAAGTTGTGTTAGTGGTTAAAATCACAAGCAGAATTATCACTGTTGCACACCACTATATAAAAATTATTCCGATTAGCGCTTTCAAGCTTTACAGCTCATCGTCAGATCGGATATATATCCGATCTATCCGATATCGGATATCGGATATCGGATATCCGATCTGACGATGAGCTGTGAAGCTTGAAAGCGCTAATCGGAATAATTTTTATATAGTGGTGTGCTACAGTGATAATTCTGCTTATTACCGAATTAGCACTCGATTATTCAGTCGCGCACTTTACTAATAGTGTTCGTAACTACTGACAGACCTAACGTACTGAATCAAAGTTAACAATTACACGTTATAGAGAGTAACGAGACTGCTTCTTCTGAGTTATACGGTAGACTGATTTGAATCCCGTCACGGATCAAATCAACTGATATAAACTGATATATTAGCGAATCTCATTGGTCAAAACCGCTCCCTCACCCTTACGCTACAGTCTAGATAACATTCTACTAGTAAGAAATTGCATATGGGTAATGTAAAACGTTCAAATAAAACCGGTATAATTTTTTGCTTTTCTTGTGGGTGATAAAACCTTTTTTACTAAAAACAAAACTCATATTTTCGGTCTTTATATTACTAACAAATATTACTAACAGATTGGTCTTTATTTTATGCACATTCTGGTATAAGTCTCATGTCGGACATTTGATTTGCCTAAAAGTTGTTCAATTTAATTCGTTTTTTATTGTTATTTCGTAACACAGTTATTCACACGCGCACACGCGCACTCGGCATATGCCTATGCATACGTTTGCACTACTTCACAATACTCATATTTTTTTAGACAGTCAAAAATCGACTTAATCTAACAAAATCAACGTGTATCTTACTGTCTATTTTAGACTCAACTGTCTCAACATGCAGCCTTTACTTATTGTAACATGCTATCAAATGCCATCATTGCTATCACTTTTCTTTTACTGTATCCGCAAGTGCTTACTACTTTATGAGATAGTTTCTTTTAGAGTATAAAACCAAATCCTCAATTCCTCAAACGCCATGTTTATTTCATGAGTTCAGAATGCTGCATTTCCCACTACAACATTCCTACCATTGGGTCATTTAACTACACTTATCCCCTGAGATGTCCAGTAAAAGTTTATCATCACTAATTTTTTGATTTCATTATTAATTTTACATTCTACGTTGCAATTCTAAAACTATTAGTTCCTGGATCTTAGTAGCCTCGAGTTGTCCCCACACAGAGATTCGAATGGGAGACTATTACTCTGCATTCTTGAACAGGAGGCTGTTTCATCATTTTCCTAGTTCCACGAAAATGAAGATGTAGTCTATATAATAAGCGTACAATCAACCTTCATGAACTGATAGTCAGTGGAGTGAAGATTTGCATTTTCAACGTTTGTTATATCTGTATTACACATTAAGTCGTTTCGGTTATGTATTAAACTATTTTTATGGTTTTCTTAAACTTATTTATCTCTTAGCTCTTGTTAGTCACTTGTTTATATTTTCTAAACACGATTAGTTAAGTTACTCAACTTCTTTTCGTTTCATTACCCTCAGTCATTACAAGTTAGGAAATTAATGTAACCTTCTGGTACAGTGAAAACACTGCTACACTCACAAAGATTTACACTTGCAAGAAAACATGTGAACTTTGTTCCAAGAGTAATTAACTGTTAACTGTACACATATGAGTTTAGTCGATTATGCATGTGTTCTGTTAGTTAATAAACACGACACAGTAACAAGACTGCTTTACTGTAAACTTTTGTACTGTAGAAGCAGAGTCGTTTCGGAAAGACTTGCCTTGATAATCTGCATTAAGCCAGAATTAAAAAAGCTAGAGCAAAACATAGCCTATTAATCTTCTTAGGCTTTGAAAATAAATGCAACGGTTTACCCAAGATAATAATGTGGTAGGCTGTGAGAAATACAAAATTGTAGACTAAAACCAAATTGGAGTAAAAATGTAAATTCAAATGGGAAATAAAATAACAAGTTATAAGCTGGAGAAGGGATGTGAGTCGTAGTCATATCTATTTAATACCTGTTTGGAATAAGCGTTAAAACACAAATAAAGAACTACCAAAAAAAGAATATACAAATTAGAAGTCATACTCCCCGCTTACTACTATTTACGTCCATCACGTTTTAGGAACCACGCAAAGAAAACACTGAAGCACAGGAACACGCAGCTGAGGAAGCACAAGAAAGAATTAGGACCATACAGAATGCATATCAACTCTCACAAAACTGTATTTATGTGTAGAGGATAGACGACGAATGTGCATGCATTTTGAGATGTCTTTTGCCAACATGGGAGGAAATGTGATGAAAGTACAGAAACCAGCATTGCAATAATCAAAATGATTATTAAGTGCTCCATAGCATGTTATAAAATTATAAAACTCCACATAATATTAAAAAACAAATAGCACGTAGCGTCTTATGAAAATCTTATGCATCTTATGTACGTAGGCCTATATTTATAATATAAAATTTAATAGTAGAGATTAAAATACAATCTACTAGAAACAAAATGTACTCCTCACAACACACACTTGTGACAAAATTAAGACAGCAAATATGGAGTGTCAAAACATGGTCCAAATCACACAGAATTAAAACCACGTGCAGGATAAAGGCCACGTACACAATGAAGAAATATCAGGTTTCGTAACCCCCGGTATACAAAATAGAATGAACGGCGGTGGATAAACGGTAGCAAAACTGGGAAAACACTGAGTACAACTCATAAGTGTGAGTTATGATAGTTGAAACTAGGTAGCACCCAAGCAGCAAAAGGTGCCAAAGAAGAAAAACCATTTTTTGCATAAACTTTTAAAAATTTACTATGTTTAATGCTACATTTTTCCATTATTATTATCAAATGCATTCCTTCTGAACTAAAATGCAATATTTACATAGGAATTTCTACGTATACGGTGAATTTTTACCAGTGAATTCATACGAAAATATTAAATTTTGGTTTATGACCAATACGTTAATAGTAAGATAGAATATCATTCCCTGTTATACACGGGCCAGTCGTAACTTTAATATAACAAAGCAACGAAGTAGTCATTTTAACAGGCTCGATTCCAGGACAAATGCGTACTGGTGCAGAATGTAGGTCGGATCACCATCTGTTCAGAGGTGTAAACATGCTTCCAAACACAGGTCTCCAAAGGCTGATAGTATTTCTGAGGTTCAAACTATGGCAGAAAAAAATATATAATTGGAGTGTGAATTTTGTAATGTTTCCACCATATTGTTGTGCAAACTTAGACTTGTGCAAATGCCAATATTTTGTTGATGCAAGTCCAACAAAAATGTATAAAAAGTGTAAAAAATGCCTATGCAAAGCAGTTTTAATAACTGTGGATTATAAAGTAAAAACAAAAAGAGATAGAAAAATCTACATAGCAGAACATATAAATTTAGAAATTGATTAAAAAAAGGAAACTCATAAAAATGGCTTGTTATAAAGAACAGAAATGACAGGATTGCTTACGTCTATTTTAGAATAGATACAAATAAGGGGGTAAAAAACCCAAAGAATGCAATATGACAGCATTTAAGTCTCGAGATAGTAAGGATCACGGTGAAATAAAGATTGGGGACTCGTGAAGAAACTAAAAACGAATACAAACAAATCTAACAGGCTGATGCTGATTACTTTGGACACTGTATAAGGAAGCCTCGGATTGGACGGAAACAACGGCAACGCATACGGCAAAGAAATATGGAATATTCTTTAGGAACACGGAACGTCAGAACACTGAACAGACCCGGATCACAAAGAGAACTCTGCGATGAACTCGAAAGATATAAAATCAGAATCGCCGCAATACAAGAGACAAGATGGTTAGGACAAGGAATAAGAGACACGAAGAAGCACACTATACTCCAAAGCAGAAAAAATAGTGGAACAAGAGAATTTGCAGTAGCCTTTATTATAGAAAATAAAATGAAACAACATAAAGCCTAAAGGATTTTACACCAATCAATAAAAAGGTGTGCAAAATCAGAATAAAAACACATTTTTTTAATCTTACAATAATAAATGTACACTGTCCCACAGAAGACCAAGATGAGATTTCAAATATAAAATTTTACCAAAAGTTAGAACAGATATATGACTCTGCACCTAGAAATGACATAAAAATCATTATAGGAGACATGAACGCCAAAATCGAGAAAGAAGAAGAATGCATAGGAGCAATTGGAAAACAGAGCCTAGATGACGAATCCAACGAGAACGGAAACCTCCTAATAGACTTTGCGACTAGTAAAGTCTATTAGGAGTCCCCCCGAGAAAAGTAAAGTCCCCCCCCCCCCGAAATATACATAAAGTAACGTGGATATCTCCAGACGGAGAAACAGGAAAGCAGATAGACCACGTTCTGATAGACAAAATGGCAGCAACAAGTATATTAAATGTAAGAAGCAGAAGAAACGCGTGCTGTAACTCAGATCATATGCTAGTGCAAACTATCTTTAGCTGCAAAATTAATCAGAACAAAAGCAGTAAAACAGAGAGAAGAGAAAGATTAAATATACATAAACTTAAAGACCAAGACATCCGGGATAAACATAAAGGAGAAATCAGCAAAACTCTTCAAGATCAAGAAAACCCAACATTAGAATCACGCTGGGGAAACATTAAAAACACTACAAAACAGCGGAAAAATAAATATTAGGAAAAACAAAGGAAAATGAACGGACCAATGGTTCGACGAAGAGTGCAAAAGGACAATTGCAGAAAGAAACAAAGCACAAAAGCACACAGATTATATATGACAAGACGGACACGAGAAAGTAAAGAACAGTTCAGAAGAAAAAAAGGAAGCTAGCAGATAAGACTTTCAGACAGAAAAAGAGAAAGTTCAAGAATGACAAAATATTGAAAATAGGAAAAGACTTTATAGAAAATAACTGACAGGATGCATATAAATTTATTAAAAATTTTAAACAAGGATAAACCCAAATACAAATCTATGCAAAAATCAAAATGGAGAAATAATCAGTGACAGAAGAAATTAAGACGACGTGGAAAACATACTTCAAAAGGCTTCTAACGGACGAAACAAAAGACAGAAACAGACAAGAGCCTAGAAGAGGAAACGAACGCGAGGACGAACCACCACCATCAATGCAGGAAATACAAGAGGCAATTAAAGCACAGAAAAATAACAAAGCTTCAGAAATTGACAAAATTCCCTCTGAACTATTTAAGTGGAGCGGGAAAAAACTCGTGGAACAATTGCACGCCTCAATACTCACTATATGGAGTACAGAACACATCCCTGACGAATGGAGGAAAACCGTCATATGTCCTATACATAAAAAAGGGGACAAGTTATCCTGCCAGAACTACTGACGAATCTCTCTATTATGCTCCGGATATAAAATTTTCACATACATAATCAATCAAAGATTACAGCCATATGCTGAAGAGATTATCGGCGAATATCAGTCCGGCTTCAGAAAAGGAAGATCCACCATAGACCAATATATGCAGTCAGACAAGCTCAGAGTAAAGCGAGGGAACAAGATATAGACCTCTATAATATTTTTGTTGATTTTAGACAAGCCTACGATTAGATAGATAGGGATAAACTATCTAATATTTTATACGAATTCGACATACCAGTGAAACTAGTAAGGATGATAAACTTGACAATGGCTAATACAGAAGCTCAGTTACGAATACAAGGACACATGACAGAAGGATTTGTAATCAATCGAGGGTTAAAACAAGGAGACGGTCTGGGCCCGACATTGTTTAATGTAGCTCTAGAATATGTGATCAGAAAACTGTCAGTAGGAAAAAATAACATACTGACAAACAAATCGGTCCAATTAGCAGCCTACGCGGACGAGATCAACATAACGTGTCGGACAAAAAAATGCAGAAGAGGAAACGTACTTTGAGCTCAAAGAAATGCTATTAATATAGGCCTCAAAATCAACATAGATAAAACAAAAATATTAGTGCAGATTAGAAGACAAAGAAACTACGAAACAATCGACAATATCGAAAAGGTGGACTACTTTAAATTTTTGGGAACCATATTAGAAAAAAACAGCACAGAAAAAGCCGAAATCCGAAACCGGATAGTCCAAGCCAATAAAGCGTATTTTGCCACTTCAAGTATCTTCAGATCCAAAGACATCCACAGAAACACGAAACTAAGAATATCAAAATCAATAATAAGAACCATCCTAACCTACGGCTGCGAAACGTGTATCCTGAACTCAAAAGCAGCAAACACTCTCGATATCTTTGAAAGAAATATTTTACGAAGAATCCCGGGACCAGTTAATGACGTACGTGGTTGGAGAACAAGATATAACTTTGAATTGTATCAAATGTATAAAGAACACCGCTAACACGATACATAAAACTACAGCGTCTAAGGTGGGCTGGTCATGTAGCCAGGATGGGGGAAGACAGAATACCACAAAAACTATTAAATACCAGAATCCACGGAAAAGGCCAGTGGGAAGACCGAAGAGAAGATGGGAGGACGCGGTGGTTGAAGATGCGAAAGAAATACTGAAAGTGCGTTCCTGGAGGAGGATGGCTACCGACAGAAGAGAATGGGGGGGAATTGAAAGAGGCTTGGACGCACATGCAAAAGCGAGGAAGTTGAGCACAACAAATGACACAATGATACTGGTATTACAGACAATGAAGAACCTTAGAGGACCTGGAAGAATGCCAATCGAACCAAATCTCGCAAGATTGCTCGAGAAATGTATTTTAAATAGGTTGCGAGAATTTTCACACAGTGCCTTAAAAGTGAGAAAGTACTGTGAACAAATGGAAACATGCAAACACAACATTTCTAATTAAAAGCGTGATGGACAAAAATACTATAATTATCATGGGCTTAATGTAACGTATTCTACTGGACGATTATGTGGGCGAATTCTAAAAAATGCAATAGAAGTTACGATATACATGAAACAGAAGAACAAAGTGTTTCCATGTAAGTAGGTCTTGTATTGATAATAAAAGTGAAACAGACATAATGAATTGTAAAAGACTTTGCTTGAAACAGCTTTATGAGAAGTCTGGCAGCCGTGGATTGGTTATGTACATTTATTGATTAATATAAATTGTGTTCCGTTATGAATGATGGCATGCACCAAACTGGTGTTAGCACTGCCGCTTACATTGCAACAGTACGTTTTTTTATAAAGGATATGTCAGTGATGTTAAAGTTGGGAATAAGTTGTCTCGGTACTGTACGTTTACCCGTTCCTGCAGTCATTTTCGATGTTTCGATTGCGCGATTGTTTGGCTTCGATCTTTAGTGAATATTGCACATAATTTTATGTAAGGGAAAGAATTATTTTAATTTCGCATGTTGCAAAATAGTTGACTGGCGATTGCAGTTGGTGTTCTAGTCCTTTTATTAATGAAAAATGATTGCAGCATTAGTATTTCACAGTTGCGTACCTGTGACGCCAAAAGTTGACGTCGTTAGGTTAACATGAGAACTGAAATTACACATGGAAAACAATATGTGAGTAATGTAAAACTCGTTTTTTGCGGAAACTACGAAAAAAAATCGAAAGTAAGACGGGGTGGCGCAAGGGCCATCCTTGCCTATTTCTATGCATGTCAATTTTTTTTGGCAGAATTCGTTTTTTCGATAATATTCGTTTTCCAACAAGTACTCTTTTTTGTGGCTAACTAAAAAGAAACGTCTATAATGTACAATATGTAGAGCGTATGTTGTCATTCCTTAAAACATTGTTTTTTGTGTTTTCCATTAATCATAAATATTTGTATTTTTTAGTTTACATTTGGTGTTGTAGTTTTGTTAATTTGTCAACTCAAAATCGTTAGGTTCTTTATTTTAAGTATTAGTGTGTTAAAAGCATTAACCGTTACGTTTTCCTCAACCATGGCTTTTATTTATTTCAGCAGTAAACTAAAAACCGAAAACAATTGTCACCTAACCTCACAAATTAAAACAACGCGTATTTTTGCTTTGCATTAAGAAATATGACAATTTACAATTAGTACATTTCTTCTTTTCCACGTAGTAATATATTGATACAATCGCATATTAAAAACATCGAAAATGTACCGCAGGAACGGATAAAGGTAGAGTTCCTGTGTCTCAATAGTTCGCAGTAACAAAAGGTTAAAGGCAAGAGTATTTTGTAGCATCTACATTATAATGTTAGTTCATGCTAACACAGCCTTCAATAGGTGAAATGGGCATTTCAATAAATGACGGCTATCTATGTACAGTCCTGTTCGCGAATGATCTTGCTGTAGTAGCATTGAACAGAACTCCAATTACATGATCCGAAAACTCCATAAAGGATACAGATTTAGAGGCCTTGACATAAATTTTGAGAAACTAAACAGCTAGTTATTGGAGGATGGAGGAGAAGAAGCCACTATGGCGATAGTTTGGCACATTGATCTCCATTAAGGACACAGATCCAGGGGCCTTGACATAAATTTTGGAAAAACTAAACAGGTAGTTATTGGAGAAGAAGTAACCACTATTGCGATAGATTGGCACATTAAATAATTTTTTTTTAATTAATTTTTTGTGATACTGTCAACTATCCATGGTAGAGGTGATGAAGATATCAACTACAAAATAAAACAAGGAAAATTTGTAAAAGGCCAGATGAATTCTGTGCTGTCGAGTGGAAAAACAACAGAGGAAAACAAAACAGTGATTTACTTTGTCATCTTAAAAAGTATATATCATCTATGTCTCTGAAACTTGGGAGATAAATCAATAAACCTCGGAAGCCTTCAAGAAAATGGAAATAAACTTCTGGAGAATGTCTTGTGACGTGTATAGGCTCCAGTGAATTAGAAATGAACATATCGGGAGGCAACTGTATGTTGACAAGACTATTTTAGACACCACACATACAAAGGGCTACGTGGAACGGATGACTGATGTAAATAACGGATGACGGATGACGGATGACCGTTGGGTCAAAAAGTTGTTAGACAGGGTTCCACCTATGAGATCATGAAAACATCACATACTCAATGAAGCGGAGAAAATAGGCTTGCGACGTTGTCACTGGTGCAAGGAAATCCCCTGGAGTCCAGCATGTGACAGACGACACCAGATCCGGATGACTCACTATGGTATGGGCTAAGTTCTGTGGAAAACATTTTTGTGCAGAGTAATTAAATAACTAAGTGGTAACAATAAAAGTTCTTATAATTTGACCATATTTGTGGTACGATTCATAGAAATCTTAGAAATAAAACAAGACACAGCACAAGGATTAAATTTTATTAGACACTTGCAGTACCCACGTTGATTTATGCAAGTGATGCGTGGGTCATGACAAAAAAGGAAAGCAGAGTGCCGAAATGCAGTTTCTTTGAAATTCTTTAAATTATACATTGCAAGATAGAATAAGGAATGAAGATATCACAGCAGAACTCGAAGTAAAGGACATAAATGAAATTATTTCAATTTACAGAAGATAATAGTGGGATCATCTGCAAAGAATGGTAGAGGATCGATTTCCGAAAGCGGTACTGAACTATAAAGCCATTGGTAGAAGAGACGTGGGTCGTCCGAGGATGACAGGGTTGTCTGAACAGGCTTGTAAAACATAATCCTTAAAGAAGAGAAGACGAATTTACCCATATATATTTTTAAAAAGTCTAACTTTCCTTAGCACTATCGTACCTTGATTCAGTTAGCTTTGTGTTTACAAATTCAACTCAAATTTGTTGACTCAATCGTTTAATCCTGTAATGTTTTACTACTGTGGTTCAACCGCTGACAAGCGGTATCTTTTTGTTAAATAATGAGTGTGTTTGTACTTGTCAAAATGATAAATCTGTCTGGTTAGATAGCCAGTGATTTGCAAATTCTGTATGACACATGTGTACAGAAATTTGGCGTAATGCAACAGTTAAGTAGGCCTACAGACGGTGCTGGTTAATTATTACGCAAATGCTAAAACTGCAATATTGTTTAGAGTAAATAGTAAAATTGATTATTTTTACGTCAAAAGTTGTGCTCCTTAGTACCTTCTACTGAAATAATATTTCACAATCACTTCTGATATTTAGTCCGGATTTTGAATCAGATAGAATTCGGTCTGTATCATCGTTTGTTACAGAAGTGCTAATGCCTGTAACAAACGGGTTATAGTTAAATAATGATAATCTGTGTTAAAGATTTTGTATTATTCTCATTTTTATTTTCTTTACTTTCAAATAATAATTATATCCAATGTTTCCACCACCTAAACACACACACACATGATACGCACAATTATTTGCTTATCTATAAGCCTATATCATACTGAAACCCCAAAGACTTACATGACAAGTTTAGCTTAAAGAAAGTTATCTGTGTGTGTGTGTGTGTGTGTGTGTGTGTGTGTGTGTGTGTGTGTGTGTGTGTGTGTGTGTGTGTGTGTGTGTGTGTGTGTGTGTGTGTGTGTGTGTGTGTGTGTGTGTGTGTGTGTGTGTGTGTGTGTGTGTGTGTGTGTGTGTGTGTGTGTGTGTGTGTGTGTGTGTGTGTGTGTGTGTGTGTGTGTGTGTGTGTGTGTGTGTGTGTGTGTGTGTGTGTGTGTGTGTGTGTGTGTGTGTGTGTGTGTTTTCCGCTACATGAGTTCTGTTTACAAAGAGTATGTTCTGTTTATCGACGAAGGAGACTACACACTATGCATAAGTTACAAAGTATTTTTGTAGCTATAAAACAAACGTGTAATTTACTGACTGCTCCCCTTATGGTCAAAGCAACCTCTTGCGTAATTATGTAGATACTCACAGAATGCGTTTAATTATTCTACGCCATTCTGGGATATGCAGTGATACTTACGTCTCACTTCGTATCACACTATCAACGGTTTCTATTACTTAGTCAAGGACACGTACTGACATAGGTAAGTGATAGGTAAGTGGTTTGTAACATACCTAATTTACTATTCTGGTTATGTTTTACCTTTTCCTTTATCTACTACGTATTAAGAATGGTAATTATTTTTTTTTGATTTTATAGTAACATGCTTCTTGTTTGATGTGATCTCGTTAAAGGTTTTAATTAGAATAGCGTTCCTTTTGAAATTGTTAGTACTTATTGTTGAAAACTATATTTATTTTTCTTCATATTACATAATATTACGCTATAACATTTTTTATTTTTTAATTCTGGTCTATCACTCCTTCCTTTATGCCTAATAGGCTATGTAACTTATCTAAATATATTTTTACATAATTCATATTCCTTTTTGACATTTTTCAATCATTAATTACTCATTAAACGTATAATATTACTTAACATTACATAACTCCTGTGACAACTTTATTATTCTCTGTTGCGTGACTTTCTATTTCATTAAAATTATTGTAATGCTAGTAAAAATGTGACTTAACTCTTTTTGAGAATTTACAATGTTGCAGACACAATTTCATTATAATATCTTTACATATTCATTCTTCTTATTACTTTTTAACGTTTCAAAGTATTATCCTTGTACCTATTAAAGTCTTCAAGATATTTTACAAATCTGTATGACCTAAAATTTACTTTATAAACCTGAAATATTTTCGCTAGATTTTAGAAATTTACTTTATTTTAGTATTTGCTATGTACTGTTGTAATTTACAGCAGTATAATATATAGACCTGTGTGTGTGTGTGTGTGTGTGTGTGTGTGTGTGTGTGTGTGTGTGTGTGTGAACTGTCTTATATAAACAATTCGTAGACACTCTCTACTATGTAACTCTCTGATGTAACCAGCCCACTACTGTTATCATTTACTTTATTAAATTAACTATTTTTATAAATGAATGATTATTATTTGGAATTATTACTATTTACAAATTAATCTTAATCATTGTTGTTTTATATAACCTCTAACAAACTCTAAAACGGTGTTACAAATTAATTTAGTGAATTTCCTTACTTGTCATGTCAATATTGTGCAAGTCGATACAGTGGCATGACTAAGAACACATTCACTCTCCCCCCTCTCTCACTCACTCACACTCTCTCTCTCTCTACTCTCCACAAGCCGTACAGACACCGACATTTAAAACAGCTTCATCCATATTACAGTTACGTCGCACTGCCGACTGACCTGTGGTATGCGCCTCTGCGATGGTGACTGCGTTAACATACCTGTCGTCTACGGTGGCGCGTTCAACTCTAACCCCTGCAATAGTAAGGACTATCCACATACGCACTTTGTGGCGAATATACGTGTGACGTGATAACCATTGGCATCGAAGAATATGACTGCTGAGATTATGACTTCAGCAACAGTTCTTGAGTTTTTGGAAATAAGCGGCACTTAGGAAACGTGCTGTGATATCAAAATTTATCTCGATGACAGATGAAAGTAAATGTGACTTACGTAATTATTACCTGACGGAAGACAGCAGTGGCGAAACTACCGGGGGAACAGAGGGATCGTCGCCCCTCAGATCTGTTATCAGTTAAATTCCATAAACACATAACGTAACATTTCTAAGCCAAGTTCGTACGTTAAAAAAAGGCTTATAAATAACTGTATGTATTATTAACTAACTCTATATGGGAAAAATCTAAAAGACGTATCTCAATTTGGCTTGAGGAAAATGGGCAGTTCAATTTATCTCATCACCCCCGCTCGAAGCAGATCCTAGTTACACTACTAGAAAACAGATACAATTAATATTAATAAAGTAAAATTATCTTATCGTTTTTGTGATAAATTTACTCCTTTCAGACCCTAAGAGAGGCAGTATAACACCTATATAAATAAAACGCATGGTCTCTGTTTACCACGAATAATATACAAACAACAGCTGTTGTCATCTTTTCTCGGACGGTAAAGTCTGTAAATTAATACTTAAAAAACTAAAGAAGTTCAGAAGTTCTTGTAGTAAGGATACAGGAAACGATTATAGGAAACCTTTACTAATGTTTTAATGGGTCATGTTTGAATTTTAAGAATGTGAATCCAAAGTACTGTTTTAAATTTTTAATTCGAAACTCCTCAGTAAAAATTACATTATTTGCCAGCATATTTTGGAGGAAAACAACTATATTTCATTCAATACCAAGTTGTATTATTGTAGTAAATCACATAAGCTGTCTGTAGTATTTTTATGATTATGTTTTTTGAAACACATAGTTGAGAAATTGTATTTACGGAATTGCCTGAAGTTTCTAGAAAAATTCAAATCTGATTTGGCTTGCTTAAGTACATTTTTACTTTATTAATAAACAGGAAATTATATAGTATTGATAAAGTCAAAAAGGTTTCTTAACATACGGTTTGCCTTAAGATGAGTTCACATGCTTCCTTTTAAATAACAAAACCATTACACCCTTAAAATTGCCTATAATGTATAACTGTAATATTTGTGTGCCCTAGTTATATTTTGTCTAGTATTTGAACTTCAAATTGCTAAAACATATTGTATTTCAATGCCTCTTGGCAAACTCTTATCTCAAAGTGTACTTTACTCTCAATATTAAGTTGTGTTCTTTCTTTACAATGCAATACACAGTTTAGTTCTTACATTCAAAGGTGTATTACAATTTTTACTTTTCTCTGGTTTTGGTGAGGAGAGAAATGGAAATTCCTCCAGCGCCTGACTCAAGAGGAGCAAGTAGGCTGATGTAGAATGTAAGACTGTCACTCAGCAAGACTCCTAAAAACGTTTGGATACGAATCAGACACCTGCACATCTGTACCTCTCTCATTCAAAAATATTTTAACAACCATTACTGTCTACTATCTATCAACAACTATCTACTGCGGAGACAGCAATAGACTTGTAGATGTAGAACGCAAACATTCATGATGAAGTATATGTAACTACAAGCATTTTTCAGCAGAAATTTAAAGGATTAAAATATGACTTACGGCAGTGTTGGTAGTCTAACAATCTAGTATTGTTCCGGCCGTGTTGGTAGTCTACAAATCTAGTACTATTCCGGCCGTGTTGGTAGTCTAACAATCTAGTATTATTCCGGCCGTGTTGGTAGCCTAACAATCTAGTATTATTCCGAACGTGTTGGTAGTCTAACAATCTAGTATAGTTCCGGCCGTGTTGGTAGTCTAACAATCTAGTATTACTCCAGCCGTGTTGGTTGTCTAAAAATCTAATATTTTTCCGGCCGTGTTGGTAGTCTAACAGTCTAGTATAGTTCCAGCCGTGTTGGTAATCTAACAATCTAGTATTATTCCGGACGTGTTGGTAGTCTAACAATCTAGTATTGTTCCGGCCGTGTTGGTAGCCTAACAATCTACTATTATTCAGGCCGTGTTGGCAGTCTAACAATCTAGTATTCTTCCGGACGTGTTGATAGACTAACAATCTAGTATTATTCCGGACGTGTTGGTAGTCTAACAATGTAGTATTGTTCCGGCCGTGTTGGCAGTCTAACAATCTAGTATTCTTCCGGACGTGTTGATAGACTAACAATCTAGTATTATTCCGGACGTGTTGGTAGTCTAACAATGTAGTATTATTCCGGCCGTGTTGGTTGTCTAACAATCTAGTATAGTTCCGGCCGTGTTGGTAGTCTAACAATCTAGTATTGTTCCGGCCGTGTTGGTTGTCTGACAATCAAGTATTATTCCGGCCGTGTTGGTAGTCTAACATTCTAGTATAGTTCCGGAAGTGTTGGTAGTCTAACAATCTAGTATTATTCCAGAAGTGTTGGTAGTCTAACAATCTAGTATTATTCCGGACGTGTTGGTAGTCTAACAATCTAGTATTGTTCCGGCCGTGTTGGTAGTCTAACAATCTAGTATTATTCCGGACGCGTTGGTAGTCTAACAATCTAGTATTGTTCCAGCCGTGTTGGTAGACTAACAATGTAGTATTAATCCGGCCGTGTTGGTTGTCTAACAATCTAGTATAGTTCCGGCCGTGTTGGTAGTCTAACAATCTAATATTGTTCCGGCCGTGTTGGTAGTCTAACAATCTAGTATTTTTCCGGCCGTGTTGGTTGTCTAACAATCTAATATTGTTCCGGCCGTGTTGGTAGTCTAACAATCTAGTATTGTTCCGGCCGTGTTGGTTGTCTGACAATCTAGTATTATTCCGGCCGTGTTGGTAGTCTAACATTCTAGTATAGTTCCGGAAGTGTTGGTAGTCTAACAATCTAGTATTATTCCAGAAGTGTTGGTAGTCTAACAATCTAGTATTATTCCGGACGTGTTGGTAGTCTAACAATCTAGTATTGTTACGGCCGTGTTGGTAGTCTAACAATCTAGTATTATTCCGGACGTGTTGGTTGTCTAACAATCTAGTATTTTTCCGGCCGTGTTGGTAGTCTAACAATCTACTATTGTTCCGGCCGTGTTGGTAGTCTAACAATCTAGTGTTGTTCCGGCCGTGTTGGTAGTCTAACAATCTAGTATTATTCCAGCCGTTTTGGTTGTCTAACAATCTAGTATTTTTCCGGCCGTGTTGGTAGTCTAACAATCTAGTATTATTCCGGACGTGTTGGTAGTCTAACAATCTAGTATTATTCCGAACGTGTTGGTAGTCTAACAATCTAGTATTGTTCCAGCCGTGTTGGTAGTCTAACAATGTAGTATTAATCCGGCCGTGTTGGTTGTCTAACAATCTAGTATAATTCCGGCCGTGTTGGTAGTCTAACAATCTAATATTGTTCCGGCCGTGTTGGTAGTCTAACAATCTAGTATTGTTCCGGCCGTGTGGGTAGTCTGACAATCTAGTATTATTCCGGCCGTGTTGGTTGTCTAACAATCTAATATTGTTCCGGCCGTGTTGATTGTCTAACAATCTAGTATTGTTCCGGCCGTGTTGGTAGTCTAACAGTCTAGTATAGTTCCGGCCGTGTTGGTAGTCTAACAATCTAGTATTATTCAGGAAGTGTTGGTAGTCTAACAAACTAGTATTATTCCGGACGTGTTGGTTGTCTAACAATCTACTATTTTTCCGGCCGTGTTGGTAGTCTAACAATCTACTATTGTTCCGGCCGTGTTGGTAGTCTAACAATCTAGTGTTGTTCCGGCCGTGTTGGTAGCCTAGAAATCTAGTATTATTCCGGACGTGTTGGTAGTCTAACAATTTAGTATAGTTCCGGCCGTGTTGGTAGTCTAGCAATCTAGTATTATTCCAGCCGTGTTGGTTGTCTAACAATCTAGTATTTTTCCGGCCGTGTTGGTAGTATAACAGTCTAGTATAGTTCCGGCCGTGTTGGTAGTCTAACAATCTAGTATTATTCCGGATGTGTTGGTAGTCTAACAATATAGTATTATTCCGGACGTGTTGGTAGGCTAACAATCTAGTATTTTTCCGGCCATGGTGGTAGTCTAACAATCCAGTATTATTCCAGCCGTGTTGGTTGTCTAACAATCTAGTATTTTTCCGGCTGTGTTCGTAGTCTAACAATCTAGTATTGTTCCGGCCGTGTTGGTAATCTAACAATATATTATTCTTCCGGACGTGTTGATAGTCTAACAATCCAGTATTATTCCGGACGTGTTGGTAGTCTAACAATCTAGTATTGTTCCAGCCGTGTTGGTAGTCTAATAATGTAGTATTATTCCGGCCGTGTTGGTTGTCTAACAATCTAGTATAGTTCCGGCCGTGTTGGTAGTCTAACAATCTCGTATTGTTTCGGCCGTGTTGGTAATCTAACAATCTAGTATTGTTCCGGCCGTGTTGGTAGTCTAACAATCTAGTATTATTCCGGCCGTGTTGGTTGTCTAACAATCTAGTATTTTTCCGGCCGTGTTGGTAGTCTAACAGTCTAGTATAGTTCCGGCCGTGTTGGTAGTCTAACAATCTAGTATTATTCCGGACGTGTTGGTAGTCTAATAATCTAGTATTATACCGGACGTGTTGGTAGTCTAACAATCTAGTATTGTTCCAGCCGTGTTGGTAGTCTAACAATGTAGTATTAAACCGGCCGTGTTGGTTGTCTAACAATCTAGTATAGTTCCGGCCGTGTTGGTAGTCTAACAATCTAATATTGTTCCGGCCGTGTTGGTAGTCAAACAATCTAGTATTGTTCCGGCCGTGTTGGTAGTCTGACAATCTAGTATTATTCCGGCCGTGTTGGTAGTCTAACAATCTAGTATTGTTCCGGCCGTGTTGGTTGTCTAACAATCTAGTATTGTTCCGGCCGTGTTGGTAGTCTAACAGTCTAGTATAGTTCCGGCCGTGTTGGTAGTCTAACAATCTAGTATTATTCCGGCCGTGTTGGTTGTCTAACAATCTAGTATTTTTCCGGCCGTGTTGGTAGTCTAACAGTCTAGTATAGTTCCGGCCGTGTTGGTAGTCTAACATTCTAGTATTATTCCGGCCGTGTTGGTAGTCTAACAATCTAGTATTATTCCGGAAGTGTTGGTAGTCTAACAAACTAGTATTATTCCGGACGTGTTGGTTGTCTAACAATCTACTATTTTTCCGGCCGTGTTGGTAGTCTAACAATCTACTATTTTTCCGGCCGTGTTGATAGTCTAACAATCTAGTGTTGTTCCGGCCGTGTTGGTAGCCTAGAAATCTAGTATTATTCCGGACGTGTTGGTAGTCTAACAATTTAGTATAGTTCCGGCCGTGTTGGTAGTCTAGCAATCTAGTATAGTTCCGGCCGTGTTGGTAGTCTAACATTCTAGTATTATTCCGGACGTGTTGGTAGTCTAACAATCTAGTATTATTCCGGACGTGTTGGTAGTCTAACAACTTAGTATTTTTCCGGCTGTTTTCGTAGTCTAACAATCTAGTATTGTTCCGGCCGTGTTGGTAATCTAACAATATATTATTCTTCCGGACGTGTTGATAGTCTAACAATCCAGTATTATTCCGGACGTGTTGGTAGTCTAACAATCTAGTATTGTTCCAGCCGTGTTGGTAGTCTAATAATGTAGTATTATTCCGGCCGTGTTGGTTGTCTAACAATCTAGTATAGTTCCGGCCATGTTGGTAGTCTAACAATCTCGTATTGTTCCGGCCGTGTTGGTAATCTAACAATCTAGTATTGTTCCGGCCGTGTTGGTAGTCTAACAATCTAGTATTATTCCGGTCGTGTTGGTTGTCTAACAATCTAGTATTTTTCCGGCCGTGTTGGTAGTCTAACAGTCTAGTATAGTTCCGGCCGTGTTGGTAGTCTAACAATCTAGTATTATTCCGGACGTGTTGGTAGTCTAACAATCTAGTATTATACCGGACGTGTTGGTAGTCTAACAATCTAGTATTGTTCCAGCCGTGTTGGTAGTCTAACAATGTAGTATTAATCCGGCCGTGTTGGTTGTCTAACAATCTAGTATACTTCCGGCCGTGTTGGTAGTCTAACAATCTAATATTGTTCCGGCCGTGTTGGTAGTCTAACAATCTAGTATTGTTCCGGCCGTGTTGGTAGCCTGACAATCTAGTATTATTCCGGCCGTGTTGGTAGTCTAACATTCTAGTATTGTTCCGGCCGTGTTGGTTGTCTAACAATCTAGTATTGTTCCGGCCGTGTTGGTAGTCTAACAGTCTAGTATAGTTCCGGCCGTGTTGGTAGTCTAACAATCTAGTATTATTCCGGCCGTGTTGGTTGTCTAACAATCTAGTATTTTTCCGGCCGTGTTGGTAGTCTAACAGTCTAGTATAGTTCCGGCCGTGTTGGTAGTCTAACATTCTAGTATTATTCCGGACGTGTTGGTAGTCTAACAATCTAGTATTATTCCGGACGTGTTGGTAGTCTAACAACTTAGTATTGTTCCGGCCGTGTTTGTAGTCTAACAATCTAGTATTTTTCCGGCCGTGTTGGTAGCCTAACAACCTAGTATTGTTCCGGCCGTGTTGGTAGTCTAACAATCTAGTATAATTCCTGCCGTGTTGGTTGCCTAACAACCTAGTATTGAGCCGGCCGTTTTGTAGTCTAGTATTGTTTCAGATGACAGGCTCAGCAAGCGCAAATAATTCTTCAACTCGTGTAGGAACAGAAAAAATTGTTTCATTGTGAACAGATAAAATTCGCTCGCTACCCGCCCCCCCCCACAACACACTCACATACACACGTACACGCATAAAGTCCTTTTGGATTGTTTTGACGAAAAAAAATTATGTCATAAACTGGTCAGCTAATATAGAATTGCTGAGGCTTTTACGGCCGGCGTCAACATTGGGATTATTGTTTGCTGAGCTCTTAGGTCGTGGTCGTGGTATGTCTGTGTGCTAGACAGACGTTTCGGACCAACCATCGGAGGCCATCTTCAGTCTCAGAAACAACTGGCACTGTGTCCGCAATATTACTCTAGTGCCCAGAGAATTTACCTCAGGGAAAATACATACTCTGTACATCAGTACTGTACATCATTACATCAAGCCGAAACGTCTGTATTGCACACAAACAGTACATCACTGCCTAACAGCTCGGCAAATAATAATTCTAGTGATTAACTGATATCAGCAATAAAAGAGAACCAGGAACGAGAAATTAGGCGGGAGCGCATAAGTTTCAAGCGGCATGCTATAACATCTCGCTGTTTACTTCTTCGGAAATGCCTGTTTCCTTCTGTATTCCGAATATGAAAATATTGCTGAAAAGTAGTGGTTGCAAGCAAGATTATGAGTCAGTATTTAACATCAGAGACAGAGCTGTGATTCTGTACGCGATTTTTTCCGATTTTAAATTTCAGATCGATAAAATCTTGTCATGGTAAGTGTTGATAAGTACAAGACAGGATTAATTCTCATATAAATTTCTCATACCCTAAATTAAGCGAATCTAAATAAATACCAAATAAATAAATGCTTCTCCTTAGCATATGGAACTGAACTCTTAATAGGTCATTAAACACTATATTATTTAAAGATAATCGACACTTAATAAAACTTTTGAGATCGGATTAATTGTTTGTAGTCATTAAAACTAAAAAACTAATGTATGATGAAACGTTTTTTTTACCTAGACCAAAGAGAAGAATAAGATAATGTTCAAAGTTAATATACGTTATTCTTTACCTTTATTTCCGTATTCTTTTTTACTAAATATGAGATAATAACTCAATACAGGATACATAAAACACCGATATGCTCATGTGTTGTGCTTATATAGTATGTCCACTTATTTAAATACATTTCGGTTAAAAGTCCATAGTTGCTCACTCACGGAATTTTATAGTGTTGCTTTATGTAGGCCTATATCTAAGAAAAGAACTAACCGAATAATATCTTGTTGATACTAGTAGAAAAGGTTATCAAATTCGTTGGTTATTGTTGTATATACCTGGTCAACAACACAGTAATACTTAAACACACAACACACTTATAACTCAGTGTGCACCCTTACATACTGTGGAATATATGCATATTGACGTAATGGCTGACTGGAAAAGAAAAATACCTTAAGAACATTAGATTTTTACCAGATACTTTTAGCATAATTATTGTTTTATTTAAAAGATGTTCAGCTTAATAATCTCAACATAATTTTATTCATTTTAGCGTACACAGAATTACGAGTAATTTCATCCATGGCACGTTAAACGACAGCGGAGGCCTTATGAACAGTTTCACTGTTGTTTTATTTTCACTCAGAATCCACTGTAACCTGAATCCGTCTTCCTGACCTCACAACGTTGACCGTAGTTACAATTATCACAGTCCTCTCTGGGGAAGCAGACTCCTTCCTCCTTCATAACTGTAGTGACCGTCTCGCCCTTGCACACAGACGCTTGTACAAAACACCTGTTACCGCCTCCGCAGTCCTTGCGCCAGGAAGCCCATTGATGCCGGTACGGTCTACAATCGGCGAAAGACGCCAGATCTCCGCTTTGGACTGGAACGCACTTTTGTCCCGGGCATCTGTTTCTGTAACAGGGCTTCACCTTGGCGCACACCAATTTCGAAACAGAAGTTCCGGTTTCCACGTTGACTTCGTCGCTCAGGTAACAATCTTCGTCGTCGTCGCAGTTCAGACTCTTTAAGTTTTCCATGTTTCGCAAACACTTCCTAGCGTCAAACTCATCTGATTACAACAAGTAGAGTAAACATATTTTTTAACATTAACATAATTTTGAGTACGCAAATTAAGTCGAACTATAATTTATTATTATTAATTTACTGAACAAAATTCCTCTTTCAAACAAAAATTATAATACTTATACTTATAATCACTTAGTGAAACGTTTTAATGAGCAACGAAATTATACAGTGAAATATGTAACTGTATAGACGGGGGGTGACAGGGCTCGGAGGTTGGGAAGGGACACTTGAATTATAGCTTGTTGTGTGTGGACAGTGGGGGGTGTAGGGTTTGGTTTTACTACTCTTCTAGTTAATTCCGATCTGACGATGAGCTGAGAAGCTTGAAAGCGCTAATCGGAATAATTTTTCTATAGTGGTGTGCAACAGTGATAATTCTGTTTGTGAAATATTTAACTCAAATAAGGAAACGTTTAACTCATTTTCCTTGTCTAATGTCTATTTTTGGTAATGGAGTGACAAACGTTCACCATAGCCTCAAACCAAAACTACCGGCAGATCAGCTGTAAATTAAAAGAAATAAAAATTACGAAAAACAGTAATACTAAGTGCTTTCGTCGGAAACTCTATGCTTCTATGTAGTAATTTATTTCACAACACAGAGGCTATGTTTTAACTAACCACCAAACTACTGAAACGTCCCCTAAAATTTTGTAGATTTTTTTTTTGAGGGGAGTCACTTAAAATTTAAAACTAGACGCATGGTCTAGACGGAAGATAAAATATGCGGGGCCCATGGTGACAGAACTTGCAATTAAACTATGGTTTCAACATCAACAACTTTTATTAGTGTTCAATAACTAAGTCTTTACATGAGTGAATCTAAGTTACAGCACTTCAGAGCATCATCAAAATATATAAGTAAGTATGTGAAGTCATGTTAACAACCTGCTCAATTAATTGAGATATATATTTAAATAGTATAGTGACAGTAGCTCTGGCTATTTCAATACATCAACAAACTATATAAAAAATCATAAGTACTAGCTGCTCTGAATATTTAGTTACATCATCAAAATATATAAAAAAATTCATAAGCACTAGTTGCTCTGAATATTTAGTTACATCATCTATATATATATATATATATATATATATATATATATATATACACACACATATAGAAATACATAAATGCATGCGTTAATAAAATATTAAATTGTTATAGACCCTTCGTACAATATAGACACAACGTTAAATTAAATAACAAGGTAATGCTTGCATGAACATGACCTCAGCTGATACAATCATTTCTAACAGTAGGCTACATGTATAAAATGCCTTCACAAATTTTAGTTACAACTTGGAATTACTACTCAATTCATCACATATATCTTCTAACAATTACATTAAGGTTCCATTTACCTATCCATGATCAGTTACATTTAAACAGAATCTACTAGAGTAGTATGTTTACAACCCACTGCATAATGGCAGAGCCAGACTTGCCTGTGCAAGATCTTGTTTAATTAAATTATAACTATTATAATAGATTATTTATTTACTGGGGTATTATTAAGTCAAGCCCCACGTTGTGTTCGTCAATCTTTAATAGATTATTATAGATTTATTGTATTATTAAGTCAATAATTGATTATTAATGCTATTGTCTTGTAGTTGTTGTTGTAGACACTCGCGTACGATGTGTTTAAAATTCAGTATGATTATTTAACAATGGGTGATTGAAATTAATGTTCACGTTTAAAAGAGTATCAGATTCGCTATTAGTTCACTGTATTTTCCTCCCCACTTACCATCCGTGGATAACTTCACTCTTCTCGATGGCGACTTCTCTTACTGTAAACACACTTGACATACACAGATATTCCTTTTGAATATCGAATAAAATGCACATAAATAAAATAATTCAGGTATTCAATTGTAAGTTGAATAATATGATCCCATTAATTTAAATATTACCGCCACCTTATGAGATAATTGTTTCTAAAAAAATTAAACTATTGCTTCTATGTTATAGAAATTAAAACTCTGTGTCCACTGATAATAAACTGAGGATTTATTGACAATGATTAAATTCAGCAAAACTCTTTTAAAACAATTAATATGATATCTTTATAAACAACAACAAATTAAACAAATATTGAGATCTCTGCAGCTCAAGGCTGGTAACACTGTTGCATTGTACGATAGTATTGTGAACTAGGTTAGGTTCACTTTGGTTAATTATATTACCAATTTTAGTGAATTCTTTTAAGACACATGATACAAGATATAAAGATGTGGGTTTGAATAACAGTGTTTACTTGTCCACAATTATAAAAATGAACAAAATTAAAAATTATTAACCTTGATACGATAGTCGATAATATCGTACTATCGTATGGTATTTTGAGGTCTAGAGAAGCTGATGTCAACACGTGCTTTGAACGTTGCACTGTTAAAATATTATTGTTAATTCATGAGTTATTATTACTATGTACTGGAAAGAGAAAAAATTGAGGAAAAACTCTTATTATCGCTTTCATTTCGTAAAAATCATTTGAGGACAGAATTGTTTCTTTGTGACAAAATATACGTTTTGGTTCTAGGTTAGTTTGCCTAGAAACAAGTAAGTAGTCATTTGTAATAAGTAATGTTATTTATAAGATTCTTAATATTATAGTTACAAACACTTTATTTATTATTCATATGATGTGTAATTATCAGTCATGAAAATATTCGCACAAGAAAATTATTATTCATTAATTCAACAGTTATAGTCAATTAAGCGACTATATTCACATAC
This sequence comes from Magicicada septendecula, assembly GCA_034769895.1. NCBI lineage: Eukaryota > Metazoa > Arthropoda > Insecta > Hemiptera > Cicadidae > Magicicada > Magicicada septendecula. Next base: position 271,275,241 of record CM068371.1, read on the forward strand.
TACTGAGCGGTATTTAGCTTTAATTCCGCCGTTCTCAATTATTCTTTAAATATTAAATAATTATTTTTTTAATTAATTATTGCCATTAGATTGTGTAATGGTGATAAATAACTTCGTTTAATAAATTCTGATAATTGTTCACCATTATATATTAAAGCACTCAAGCGTTACTTGACTAGTGCAGTCAAAACAATAACTTTCGTTAATCAACGAGAATTATTCCTTTTATCATTTTCTTTAAAATTATTAAAATATTGTACTCCCTGGTTATTTACACTGAACATGACCCTTATTATACACTGGTCATGTTAATTCACTATTCACTTAATTCACTGACACTCGATAATGTGGTGTTTGGTATAGGTTAATGTCTGTCTGTGTAACTGGAGGTGACGCGCACATTTCAAAAAATATCTTGCTGACTTTGACACAGTCCTGTCGCCTCGGGTGTTGTTGAACGATTAAAATATTTCGCTAAAGCGTCTCTTTTCGTCTGGTCGAATTAAGCTATTTGATTGGTTTAAAAGGTCATACTCTCAACCCCAAACACTCTGGTTAAATAAAAGTTTTAATTTTTAGCGTCACTAAGCATGGGTTCGAGATTATCTCTGACGTATACATGGACATTCAAAAATGATTGAAAAATTTATAATGGCTATAAGTTTTTTATTTTTGTCATATCGTCATTTGGATAGTGGCATTAAATCGCGGACACTTGTGGCTTTATTTTAAGTCTAAACAATCACTAATTCCGTTCATTAATAACTCACTTGATCTTCTTGAAAACTCATATGGTGGTTCTTAATAGAAATAAGTCTTTTTCACCATATTTCGTTGCAATTACCTTTAATACTTATTACTAAACATTTTGAGTCCATTTCTCCTTCATGTTAGTACATAAAATTGTTATATTTATAGTTTAAACAAAATCTGTTAATGGCGTCTATGCCAACTATGTCCGATTGTTTACATTTATTTATATCGCTATTATTCCTTATTCTATTACATATGTTTGACATTATAACACTAATAGGTACATTTATTTACATTTGTTCATACTTTATTTTGATAAAAATGTTATTTTGTATACACATCTAGTATGATTCAAAATACATTCTGTTCTCATCTCTCCATTTTGTCACTTATTTAGTTATTTTAGTACACATGGGATATATTGTTAGTAATTAAAATTGTTTACAATTGTTGTACATGATTAGTTCAATGTATTCATCAACTTTTGTCATTTGAAAGCTCTCTAAGTTATAGTATGGTGGTTATTTACACCTGGTTCTATGATTGCAGTTAGTTAGTTTATAATATTTCAAGTATTAAACTACTAGTATAATATTTGTGACATGTTCTCATAGCAGTATTAAACATTTCTCTAACTACTGGTAACATTTGTTACACTCTCTTTATAAGGTTTGATAATGTTTTTTGACTAACTCTCTTGTCGCATTAGGGTTCTGTCTATTTAACTTAATGATATTGTATTCAATTTGATTCATTTGTTGTGTCCTTCTGTTCACATGGTATTCATTGTTTTGCATTTTTATTCTTATTTAGTCTCTGTTTGAAACAATTGTGGATAATTACTTGGTTGAACTAATGTATATGATTTTATGTTATAGGTTCAACTCTTGTGAGGTTATGTGTCAATTGTCTGACAACAATGTGCTACATACTTTTTTACAGTATTTAACTCAACTATTGCCATCTCATTATGGCATTCTACTACAATGGTTTATTATTAAGTTTTACACATTTTTACACATTTTTACACTATTTGTTGAAACAATAATACTGGTATTCTTAGTCTAATTATGTTACATATTTTGGTGGGTTGTACCTAGTCTTTGGTACATTGATTGGTTTATACTCAACAAATTGGTTTATTTGCTACTATTTGTTCTGGTATTCATTTACATTTTGTCCTGTCTTGCTATGGCATTCAGGCACATTTCATGTCAAGGATTACAAAGCTTTTATTATTAATCCCTATGAACAATTAATTCACTTTTCTGTCTCATATTTTTTGGTGGTTTTACTGATTATCTTTGTGGTTTTAAAACCTTAGATTAAACTTGTTACACTAATTGTCTGTGCATTTCACTAGTTAATCGTGGATTCTTTCACTTACAATGGTTAATCACTTTTCTCCGTTATAAACATTTTCACTGGTATTGTTTGTGCTGTTTACTTGGGGTAAAAAGGTTATCACATCACATGTTGTTACACTTATATTAAGTGTTCACTGTCATTGTTCGTGATCACTTATTGATGCTCAACACTGGGTTTCTTTGTTATTGGTATTCAAATAATCATTACACTTCTTCTGGTCACTATATTGATTTTAATTCCTTGTCTATCTTGTGAATGTTGATGTCTTGTACTGTTCATACATAATCTTCATTCTTCATGGTACATTTCTTTTCCTCTTCTTCTTCTTTTCTTCTTCTGGTTAGTTGTTTCTCACTGTCGGTGTTCTCCTTGGTTATACATTATTTGTAATAATCCATGTTCCATGAGTATTGTCATACTCTTCCATATTTTTATTCATGATTATGGTAATCATTGTCCCATATTTATTTCACACTCATAAACAAATTAGTTTGTTTTATCACTATTGTGATTGCACTTGGTTCGTCTCCTTTTTATGTTGATAATTATTTTTGGCATATCCCCTCACTATTTTGATCTATTGGGCCTGGACGCTGACGTATTATGTTGGCTCGTTGGTATTTTCTCTCTCTTTGTTATGCTCGATGTTACTCTTATTACTCTTCTTTCTTCTTCGTTGAGTTGGTGCAATATTATTCATTCGTAGATACACATTTTATTTGTATTCTCCTGTTCCTTCCTCTATGCTCGATGAAATATTTTCATGTTATCCTTTTACTTGACGTGTTAGATAGTTATTTTATGTAACTTCTATTTTGGTACGTTACAGTATTGAGGTGTGAACACGCCTTTTTAAACGGCAATATACTTGTATTCAATTGGTATTTAGATTAAGTACTGATACAATATAATTAAAGAATTATAAAGTCAACAATCAAGAACATGAATAACTGTTTCGCATGCGGCGAATTCGTCTAAAGAAATGTCTCTTTTTTAACATCACGGGTGTCCACTGCTGTCTCTAAGTTGTGTTTAAATAAGTAATTAGTTTGATCCCACCTGTGATCTGAAGGTAGATGATGTACGCAAGGCGAGGGTGTTGAACTGTGTTGAAAAATCCGTCATGAGCTGGGTTGATGAGAATTTGATCTGATATCATGCGTTTCTCTGTCGGCCCGACGGCGATGGAGCTTAGGTGTGTTACTCTGTCAGTGGAGAAGATCTAATTTTCCACATCGGAATCCATCACTCTCGGCTAGTGGGCGAAGACCCTGGGACGCTTTAGCATTTCACGACTGCATGAGAAAGATAAATAACGTCACCGCCGGACCAGTTTTTCACATCAGCAAGAATGGGGTGGAAATGAGACGGAAGAACTCGTGCACAGTACCCAGCTAACGGTAGCCCATTGCAAAGTCACGGTAACAGTTGATATATATTACTAAATTTCTTCGCCGCACGTAATATCGATAGTTGACGCCGCTGCCACAGCGACCTTCACCGACGATCCAGCAAGCGTAGCGCACTGACAAATTTAAAAACAACTAGCGGTGGCGCCGATTTAAATTAAATTCAGGCCGAGGTATTCCAAATTAAACTCTGCCTCGGCACACCCTCACCCAAAATGGCAACCTGGTTGCCCCCAAAAAAATCAAAGCACAGCCTATTGGCTAGTCAATACCACAAACAAATATCCTGGCTATCCTGGGGAAATCTCAGAAAACTTACCGCACTTAGGAAGACAGAGGCTCAGAGAGAAAACGAAACAAGAAGAAGGAAGAATTGGGGTTTGTGGGTGCATATGTCCCTGCGTGTGTATCTGTGTAAGTGTGTGGTACTGCATGCTGACCTGGCCAGGGCCAGCACACAGCGACAAGAGACAGAAGGAGAAAAGAAGAAAGATGAGAATCGGGGTACCTCCTCTGAGTTCCGACCTCCTAAGACCTCCCATAATACAGTGTTTTTTGTTTTGTCATTAACCATAAATATTTGTATTTTTCATTTTGTATTTGCTGTTGTTTCTTCCAATTTGTAAACTTAAAAACGTTAGTTTCGTTATTTTAAGTGTTACTCTGTTATACGCATTGTATTACACGTTTAATGTTATGTTTTCTCAACCACAGCTTTTATTTATTTAAGCAGTAAACTAAAAACCCAAAACCATTATTACCTAACTACCAAAAGAAAACAACACGTATTTTTGCTTTATATTAAGAAATAGGGCAATTTACAATTAGTACACTTCTTCTTTTCCACACCGTAATATATCGATACAATCGCATATTAAAAACATCGAAATATATTGCGGGTACTCATACAGTTCCAATCATTTACTTGAATTCGGTTCGATAATTCCTAAAAAAAAATATAGAATTTTGTCAAAGTGAAATAAAATGTTTCCATAGAAACTACTTCTTTGTTGTCAATAACGGGCCTACACATATAAAACTTATAAAAAATTATCTCCTCCATCAACTACCATTTTAATTTATAGAAAATTACCCCCTTCCTCTTCAATTACCCTTTTCATTTATAGATATTTCATCTACCTTTCTACAGTGGATTATTATGACCTTCTTTTAAGGATACTTTTTTATCTAAATTAAGCACTTTACTCTTGTTAAAACGTAAAAGGTTGCAGGTAAACTACCCCTTCCCCTTAACCGATCTTCACCAAAATCAATAGGCGTCGAGTCCTCTACAATTCAGAACTGTATGCAAAAAATTATTTGATTCTGTTTAAATTTGCGGCAGTTATCGTTTGCCATAGAAAAATTCTACAGATAGACAGACAGACACACACACACACACTTTTCGAAAAAATGACTTTTTTTCATGTTTTGAGGGTAGTACAATCAGAATCTGCCATTATCTCAAACACGATTTTTTTCTCCATGACCATAGGCTACTTCCATTTCCTTATGGAACATGGAAGTAAATTATAATTTAGTGACAAATTTGATAGCAGATTAATTTCCATTTAAGTTTAGAGACACCACAAAAATAGGTGTCTTTATGACTAATAATACATTTCCATTTACTTGTGTAGATTAGATTGATTTATCTATAGGCCTGTAAATAAAAAATACAATGAATTATTTAGTACAACATTTAATTTACATAAAGTAAGCACATTTAAATGGTAGACATCCGTCTACCATTATGTATTAAGAGAAATTACAAAAAATTAGTGCAGTCAAGAAAAATTAATTTTATTTATATAAGGGTTTCGTACGGTTCATTGATATTCAAGTTGTAGTACATAATATTAATTGTTTTTAATTACTATATCCTAATGTGTAAAGGCATCAAATAATTAAAATCAGAGATTCCAAAAATTTTATATGACAGATAAAGGATATTTAAGACAATATCTGAAGGAAACACTGTAGGAGAGGAGTTTAAATAATACTGGTAAGGATGGAACACGTAAACTAAACGGAGGATAACAGATGGCTAAAGAGAAACTAGGTACAGCACGCCCAAGAAATAAGTAGAGTGTGGACTAAGAACAAGATTCATGTGAGTTAGGTGATTCATAATATACAGTTATTATTATTATGTTAGTTGGTATTTATTAATGAATAACAATACAAACATAAATAATGATTCTTGTATATAGACAACTTTCCAACTCTATAGCCTGTAAAGATTATATTGGAAAGAGTGTGATGAAAATAGCTGATTATCAGAAAAATGTAGATGTTACGAGGTGGATAGGAAAACTGATTTATCAAATATTTTTACGTGTATACTAGTACCCATGCAAACGACGATCTCATTTTAGTCTCTGAAAGTAAATGCGTTTTGTTCAGGTTAACGTTGTCACTTTATTTGCTGTCAATGACTCTGTTATGTTCATTCCAGTTTTCGCCTCTGCCACCCTTAGATATTAATACCCTCACTTGTTCATCCATGCAAATACAAACGCACACGTGTGTACATAATTGCAGATGTCTAAAGTTTTCCATTCCGATGCCATTTCAAGGTCAAACTTGTATACCGTAAACTGCTGTGTACACGTTTGCACACATAACTTCTTATTTACAGTGTTAACATTTCATGAATATCAAAATTATAACACGTACGTAGAGACACAATACGATCAAATTTTTAAAAGGATGTTATTACAAATATAAATAATTTCTTAGTAATTTAAAGTAGTAAAACATGTCAGGCGACAATCTAAATGGCAAACCTAACGTATTGCTACGACGGTCTCCTTGATCGTCGTGTGGTACAGTGGAAAACAAAAGAGAATACACCAACTAAGTCACTAATCACCAGCTTTAATTATCACAATTAAACAGTTTGTAATCAACAAGATAGTCTCTTACAACAAATCAAATAAAAATTGTTCACACGCAATAAAAATGTGAACTAATAGAGTATCGCACAATTATAAAACACATAACACTTCGCCACAATACTTCGAACTGCACTGGAATAAATCGACACTAAACTAAACAACTAAACAAAGCCGTCGCTGAATCAATGTGTTTATACCCCGCTGAGATTCCAGAATAATCCATAATACGCGTCAAATACTAGAAAACACAAGAGCGTAATTGATTGCGGCCTTGAAAACACTGCCCTCGAATCATTATGGTCTGGAACAGTCTCGCTGCGGACGCGTTACAAGTATCATGTAATTGTCCTTCATCTCAAAGTAGCAGCAATATTACGCACACACACATTACAGCCGTGCTCCACTGGAATAGCCGAGAAACACGTAGAATGTTCTGAACAGCGTAACAGTATACAAAATAATGTACATAACTTAACCAAAACATGGAAACTAAAAACTGTTGAACCGCAATAGACAAGAACAAAAAATTAATTTGTTCTTTATAAAGAATAAATAAACTGATTAAGCTAAACTGAAAGTAAACAACATACACTAGATTTAAATTTAACAATTTAATCAATGAGACATTTAATAACTTAATTACACTTTACTCTTAATTACACCTTTTTAACAGAAAATTTTAACAGACAATGCTTGAACTGTTCAAGAGTTACTCAACTTTTTAGTAAAGACGTAGTTGGATCAAACTGCGTATGCCGTACAAAGTAGCCTCAACTGATAAAAACTAAACTTTATCGTTACTTATATAAAGATGTAATAATATAACTGGATCATTCCAACCTATATTATCAACTTAATGTAACATCTTTACACATTAAGAATAGAAAAAGTTTATTAAATAATTTTTGAGAATGATAAAAAAGGAATGAATAAAAGATAGCTTTGTAATACCTACGTCTACACCATTAAGAATTTGTAAATAAACATTACTGGTAAAACAAACACAAAAATGTTTGTTATTTTTTGTAGTTATGAGCATATTAGTTGTACAATTTTTATTTCTAAAGTAAGTTTATAAATATTTTTTAAAATAAATATAGAAGTATCTTGCTTATACTTTCATAAGCCTATTAAAATTATAAAATATGTGTTGGGAAAGACAACAGGTTTCGCAAGATTGACTGACTGACTGACTGCTCGAGTGGTGTCTATTTATAAGAAAGAATACGGAATGAGGGTAACATGTTTGGCTTATAATGGATACAAAATATATGCAAGAATCGTAAACTACCGTCTGCAGAGTATTTCTGAGCATCCTATTTTGGAAGAAAAAAACGGCTTCATGAAGAGCAGATCTCTTATTATTACACAAATCATTGAGAAGCATCGTGAGTTCAATAAAGAAATGACTGTAGCTTTTGTTGACTTTGAGAAGGTCTTTGATAGAATAGATAGAAATGTGTGCTGAGGCAACTATTAGAAGAACGGAATACCCATGACAAGTTATGAGAACTACACAAAGTCTGTATAACGAAACACGAATAGCTGTTAAAAATAATAGTAGGATATCTCAACAAATGTCCGTCAAGACAAAGGTGCAGTTTATAGGGGGTAGGTGGGGCTAGTTGTTACAGGGGAAAGTTGTTACAAACGCATTTAAAATTTACCGGGAAGTTGAAACGAGCTGTTATCCCTTCCCTACGGTCGGTCACGTGGTTCCTTATCTTCTGTTCAACTGGTGTCATTGTGAGTTGTGTGGTCGAGCTGAGAAGCCATTTTAAATTTTTCTTCGTACCCCAGGTTACTTTTCATCATCTTCGATTCATCTATATTTCAGATCCGTTTCACAAGGTAAGTAATTGTTCATTATTGTACACGTTACGGAATATTAGTCTAGTAAATACTTTCTAACAAAATAAAAATGTATCGAATAATTTGTTACAAAATATGCTGTTAGTAAAATGGCGTCGGGTGGAGCAAGTTGTTATAATATGTTAGGGGCACATTGTTACACTGTATCAACAAGTCCCACCCATGTTTTTATACGGAGGTGAATATTATTTGAACCTAAATTTTACATTCAAAATGTTATATATTATAAATTATTATATTTTTATTGACATTGAATTTTCCCTTGAAATGCGCAAGCGTATTTAATACGACACTGTGCACTTGAAAATATGCATAGTCTATAGACGAGGTTAAAAGTAAGCACTGTTTAGGGCACTTTAAGATCTGGAGTTCATTTCAGACGTTGCACATTTGTCTCCAGTTGAAGATTCCAGAACAGTTACGTTGATTAAATAACGTATTTATTTTTTGTGTTCTGCATTTACTTAGATGAAATTATGTCTACACTTTTTATGATGTCTAATTTACACAGTACAAAAAAGTTGTTGTTTATAATAATGTATGGAATTATAATATTAATATTCATATGTGTGATCATAAATCTTAATTATACATAGTTTGCCTGTTTATTAATAAGTTATGTTTGGTTTGTATTTCAGAAAATGGTAAGAAACTACAAGCGGAAAACCGACAGAGGGAAGACACAGCCAGATATACTGAAGCAAACTGCTGAAAGTGTGTCAGAACAAGGATATTCACTAAAAATGGCTGCCGATGCTTACAACATAAATTTTATGACATTATTCAGGTAGGCCTATGTAAAAAAAAAATTTTTTTAATGGGAACTCTTAATTTAGAAATCAAAACAGGCCACGTTAAGCCTAGACAATTTTTTTCTGATGATCAGGAAAAAGAATTGGCGGAATATATTAAGCATTCGTCTAAGATACGATATTTCTTGGACTTTCAGCAACAGATAAAAAATCATTACCATTTGAGTATGCAAAAGAAAACCAAATTTCAATGCCATCTAACTGGTATGAAAATAAAAAGTCTACTAAGGACTGGCTTTTAGGATTTCTTAAGCGAAATAGTAATCTCAGCCTTAGAAAACCAGAACCCACTAGCCTTAACCGCATGGCAAGCTTCAATAAGCATAATATAACTGAATTTTTCAATAACCTTTGTAGACTTTATGACAAGTATGGCTTTCGCTGTCATCAAGTGTGAAACTAGACGAAACAGGTACTGTGGTGACCACAGTACAGCGTCCATGCAAAATAATTGCAGAGAAGGGCGTAACACAAGTAGGATCCCCTACTTCGGCCGAACGTGGGAATTTGGTCACAGTAATCCATGCCGTAAATGCCACTGGTAACAGCATCCCACCTCTCTTAATATTCCCCAGAAAGTATTTCAAAGGACATTTCACAACAGATGGGCCTCCTGGTTGCATTGGAGCAGCGAATCCTAGTGGGTGAGTCGCCAGTAAAGAATTCTTAATTTTTATGAAACATTTTGTGTCTCACACTAGATGCACAAAGCAGCAGCCAGTCTTAGTCATCTAAGATAACCATACTTCATATATGTCTATAAATTTGATCAATTATTCTCGAGAAAATGCTGTAGTCTTGTTATTAATCCCTCCTCATACGTTCTACAGGCTCCAGCCACTCGATACGTTTGTGTTTGAACCACTAAAAACATATTACAATTCAGCTTCTGATGCGTAGATGAAGAGTAACCTGGGAAAGACTATAGTAATTTACAATCAGGGGCGGTAACAGAAATCGTGGGCCCCGGTTTTAAATTAAATTATAAAAACAATCAACTGTAATATCTTAAACTTATAAAGATTTCTGCATGTTACATGAACAGATTTTGAACAAATTCGTTTAATTAGGCATATATCTTAGTAATCGTCACAACTAGTAGGTCTACTGAAAAGCGTCCTGCAACGCATTATGTGATCACGTATAGTTTAAAGATTATATTTATATAACGCTATTAAAGGTTAATAAATTATAACGCTGTCTAGGACTTAAGTGTTACTATGCATTTAGTAGTTATGAAATACAACAGAATGTATTTCAAAATAGTCCTAACATATGACACTCATACACTGTTTTAGTGTATTATTTAATTTATTTCTCCTGTTCTTTCTAGCAGAAGGCCATATCTATTCCTTTAATTTTTTAGATAGCAGGTACACTTTGTATCTTCAGCAAAGGACGAAATTCACAAAGCTGTTGATTACATACAAAAGCCGTTTAGAATGCTAATGTGTTGAGACGCTGACTGTTAGGGAGAGAAAACCTCACACAAACACCGCTCCACAATACATGGCTCCGTGCTGTAAATTGCCTCATGTCGTTATGTTTTTACAGCCGCCTGTAAATGAAAACTAACAATAACAATTAAATTTAAAACGTCATCTAAAAAGCTATTAAAATGTAAATTTAGCATCAGACGAGATTAAGTTAAAAGCAAATATCACGTTTTACATTCTATATAGAATCGTACTTCCGGTTCGCGCAGAAAGCGTTACAAAGCGCAGTAATAAGCGTACTATATGTACACAAGTACTTAATACGCCCATCACAACAAAGCCACACATAGTAATATAGATGCACGAACAACACTATAGACTAAATCAAGTAGCCTTTAGTGAAAGAAGACAAATAATAAATTAACAAAATTGCTTTAACATGTGATAGTTTACTACGTATAAAACATCATCATGACTTATCGTAATAAAGAAAACAAGGAACACGACCTACGCATGAGACTATCTTTGGTTGATGTGTTGCCATTCATAGCCGAACACGAGAAATTATTTGTACTACAAGGGAATTTTTCGAGAAAAAGCTTAGTAATTTTTAGCAATAAGTACTTGATAGTAGCATCTGAGGAAGCGAGGGAAAGTTGTTGCTGCGCTCAAACCCAGTGAATATACCGTGTAGAAAGATAATTATGGAGAAATACAATGCTTCATAAGCCGGAACATCGAGGCTGTCTACGCCGGGAAAAAACGCAGCTAGGGAATCTCAAGTTACTTCTTCGTCCTACTAGGGATTCATTTGTCATAATATCAAGTAGAATAAAGTACACGGTGTATGGGGGACCATGGTAACCACTCTGGTCCTATTTAGCCCGTACTACGATACTTAATAAAAGTGATAATAAACAATTCATGGTATGATAAAGTCTGAGAATTATCATATAGTTGTAAAGACCACATAAAGTTTTATGAACATACGTATGTTGTTTTACATTTTCGCTAATAAATGACCAGTTATGGAAAATATATATTAGTTCAGTAATACACAAAACTGACCGCCAAAATAACTTTTCCAAGGCTAGTGTCACGTCAGCAAAGTAATGGTGGCTCAATCTAATCCAATCCAATCATGGGGCAGAAGCTGGACGTGCCCCAGTGGTAGCAGTGTCCGGGCAAACCCAGTGACTGCCTGATGCGTCCGATTCAAGGTAGCCTAGCCCTAGAAAATAGGATGAAGCTCTCCTGCAAGGTGGAATGGAGGCTGTTATAGTGTAGCAGAACCGCGGAGCGATTTGAAATGACTGGGCAGGATTTTTTTGTACTTAGAAAGGAAGGAGCACGATTTACAGTTGATTTCTCGTTTATTTTGGAGTGGATGAGAAAGGAGTGTCACTTACGTGGGTGGGATAGGAAAGAGTAGAGTGTCAATCGCCGCAAGGGTGGTGGTGAGGGGCAAATGATTGTTTACGGGGTGTCATCGAGCAGAGCTCAAGGGCGTTTAACTGTACGAGGAGGTGGGCAGTTGTCTGAGCTAAGGCGGTGTGTAGGATGAGGTAGAGGCACGAGTGAATAGTTTGAAAGCAAGAGATCGCACAAACTCATCCACAGAAGGAACATTCAACCCTCGCCTGACATACCAGGGAGAGTTGGAGATATTCCGGAGGGTGTGAGTTTGGAAAGCTTCCAAGCGCGCAACAATGTAGGGTTGTAGCAGGGCCCAATATGAGGACCCTTCGTACGTCAGGATTGCGCTAATAAAGCAAATACATGGTGAGTTTTGTGCGCACAGGCACTGAACTCCGATGTGAGATAAAGGGGAATAGTTTGGTTTTGACGCCATTAGCTTTCTGGAGATACTGAGAGATATGGGCTGTAAAGCTATGGCGCCGGTCAAGAGTGACGCCCAAATACTTCACAGACCGTTACCTTGCAATAGGACTCTCGTTAATGGAGAGGGGCTGGCATCGGGAAGTAGGTTGACGGGAGAAGGCAATCGTCTCGGATTTCTCCGCATTGACTGCGCCCGCCATTTCCTTAGCCAGTCCGGAAGAATGGCGAGCTGACGTTGCACCACTTTAGCAGCATGACCAAGATTGGCCGAGCTAGAGTGATACATGGCGTTATCCGCATACAGCGAGAGAGAGTGACTCCAGAGAGAACAGGCAGATTGTCCGCGTACACTAGATACAGAACGGGGCCAAGGACAGATCCTTTGGAAACGGCTGCGGCGATCGGTCGGACGGATGAGTACGACCCATCGACCCATACCCTAAAGAAGCGATCGCAGAGATATATGACCGCAGATGATAAAAAAAAGAAGCAGGTAGAGGGGATTGGGCTAGTTTGTAGAAAAGACCGTCGTGCCAGACCCGATCAAAGGCCTTGCTCACGTCGAGCGTTACTGCTACAGTCGACTGATTTTTATTAACGGCGTTCGTCAGTTTCGTGATTACCTTGACGAGTTGAAGAGTGGACGAGTGCTCTCTGCGGAAGCCGAACTGTTCCTGTCGTATGAAATCATACATCAGGGGCCATGCAGGAGCCGCTCGAACACCTTCAAGGTGACTGGCAAGAGAGATAATGGCCGATGGTTCTCAGGGAGCGTACGCAGTTTGCGTGGTTTGGGAATCATATAATGAGTTTCGCACGTTTCCACAGTCTGCGCAAATAATGAAGCCGAAGACATCCATTGAACAGCACCTGGTCTAGCAAGATTAGAGTGAAGGGTGCGTGTTGTATAGCCGCTGAGCCGATACGATCCTCGCCGGGCACCCGTCCACAATCACTAACTAAAAACAGTAGTACCAACATAGAAATGGAAAATTATGGCCATTTCTATTGGAACTTATTGTCCTCGTCCTCTTTACTACGCTGGTCCTGCATGTCGTTCTCTAACATAAAAATTGCAAAGCAATGATTAAATTAACTATTGCGTATGCAACGAAGAACAACAAATATCGGATTTAACATTAAAATAATATGAAAAACATTTTTTCTAACAGTCTTTCTTTTAATACTGTACTGTACTTTCTTAGCACTATTTACAGTAATGGTGAGTAAATGGTGACAGGAAGACTGTTCTAATTTCACATTCTCACGGAGAATTTCATTTTCGATAGTTTGTAGTAGTTCAAGCAGTCTAGTTTTTCTTACAAACTCAAGTTTTCTACTCAACGTTGGTTTATCGTCTTCTTCTTCTTCTTCTTCTTCTTCTTCTTCTTCTTCTTCTTCTTCTTCTTCTTCTTCTTCTTCTTCTTCTTCTTCTTCTTCCTCCTCCTCCTCCTCCTCCTCCTCCTCCTCCTCCTCCTCCTCCTCCTCCTCCTCCTCCTCTTCTTCTTCTTCTTCTTCTTCTTCTTCTTCTTTTTCTTCTTCTTCTCTTCTTCTTCTGTTCAGGTCCCAAAGTAATATATCCACTTCAACAATGATGCCCAGGTCTTCCTATACTTCGTTGTCCAAAAGGCTTGCATTGGCAAACGTTTTTAGACAACCTACCATCTGGCATCCTATTAACCCTATATACCTAGCTGGTTTCACATCTTTCTTCAACTGTCTAGGGTAGAATACCTTTCTTTAATCTTTCGTGACTGGTCTCTCGTCCTTTATGTGACCCTGCCGCTCTTAGATTTAGGCTCTTAGGTGCCGCGCATTAGGGAGTCTTTCATTGTTTTCATGCTTCAGCTTTCCTACGTAGTTCTTGTTTTCCTTTCGTACTACCCAGTAAGGGCTCAACCAGGGTTATGTCAAAAGGTCAACGTTCCTAGAGGTGGAAGAGGAAGGTTTTCCAACGGCACTAGTGACGGGCCTAGGAGATGGGTCTTCGAATGAAACCCAGAACAGGACCAGAGGCTCAATGACTATCACTAGTCTTATTCTAAAGGACGCTGGTGACGTCCTCAGAGGACATTTATCTACTCGAAAGTCACAAAGCAGGTGTCACATTGCCACTATCTTGGCTGTGACATCACATATGATGTTGATCACAAGTTCGCTGGGCTTCAGTCAATATGTAGCACAATTCGCCAAGCGTTATCAGGGAAAACAAGGAAACAGACTCGACTAAAGTTTTGTAAGGTAATGGCTATGCCAGTGTTACTGTGTGGTTCTGAAAGAAATTTGGGTTCCGACGAATAAACATCTGAGTAGGATACAGGCATGAGATTCTCACAACCTGTTAAAGGCTGAACTCTAAGAAACGTTGGTTTATTAATAACAAATAGCTGTAAAATGGAAAATATGTGTGTAATATGTTTATTATCTTATTGGGCCCTCGCATACACAAAACATCTCAGCGGAAGAAAGGAAGAAAAGAATAACTTGCTGCTGAGACTACAATGGCCTAAACTGCGTTATATATAACACTAGTTACAGGCCGGGTGACGGTTTTTGAACAGTGAAATTTAGGCGCTCAGTCCACAAACACCTCGTTGCAGCACTGCCACTTCAGTCCCATTTAAAATATTTGGAGCGGTGTAAAAGGGTACCTATGCTGCTGATAATAACAAAAATGTACAATATCCGAGGTAGAGCGACTGACTAGCGAAGCAACGCAAAAAATAACAGTTCAAGCCATTTTGGATTTAAAACAGAATTCAACGAAGCTATTCAGAAAGAAGGAATATTAGATAATGCTATTGATAAGTCACAGTACGGCTAGAAGGAAATAACCGCACATTGATCAATGAAAGCAGCAATAGTGGTGATAACGTTGATATGAAAGGATTTCAGTTACTCTCTAGTGAGAACGCATAGTATGACAAAATTAATGTTTTGTGTTTGCGTTGTGTTCAGAAAGAAAAGATAACAGTCTATCTTTACCTTATAGAAAATCTGTGAATAATGTGTGTTAGCCGCCCAGAACCTGGTTTTAGCACCCTAGGCTAGCGAATATTTTGTCCTCCGCCCCCCCTAACCTTCCATACGCTCAAACAACGATTATTATATTCACGATTTACTCATATACTGTATTGTAGGCTACTTATTATTTAGGAACATGTGAGTTGTATAAACAAAAATTCACCTTGTTTCCATTTTAATAATATAGGCTTAAATTAATTTATTACAATAGTATGAGCATATCGATAAATATGAGTAACGAGAATATTACGAAAGTCCTATACTTTTCTTAACCTTTCCATAAATTAAATCAAATCTATAAGATCTAACCTTTTCATATAATTTTCATGTCCATTATTATTTGCTAAAAAGTTTTCTTTACTCAAAGCTTATTCTTTTGGCTTGTACAGTTGCACATCGATTGTAAATACCACTCTGTCTCTCTTCCAGGTTTCAAACCTTCTTAGCATTTCTGAATTCACTGAAAATATTTGTTACTTGCTGGTCGTCTGACGTCTTAGTAATATCCAAATAGTGTTACTCTCACCTGACGAATTAACCAGACCATCCCGTATTCTACTGCGGTCAATTTTCTATTCGAAATTTTCATCTACAGTCCCCAACTCAGAGCATGAGTAACATAAGTATTGTTTCAATCATTACCTGTCCTACTCATGTCTTGTTCGTACAAAATAAATCGTAGCTACAGTAAATCAAATATACACCTTCACTGTCTGAGGATGTCAATAAACATCGACCTTCACACCATGTACTCAGGAAAATGTTTTGATTTTATCTGCAGTCATATATTTCTTTAACTAATTTCCCAAAAGGATTACTAGTTATATCACATATCTGATGTTATTGGTACATATTGTTAGTTTTTTTCATGATGGCCGATAATGTATAATTTTCTTGGTAAACCACATACCTATTTTGCCTGTGTGTCCCATGTATCAACCAAGTTTGATATCGACAACAGTTATCTCGTACATATACCCATAAAGGTATTCGTCATATATCTAAAAAATGTATGTAACTGACACAAATTGGTGCATGCATGGATTAATTTTTTTCATTATTCTCTTTGTAAATAAATGTGATAATGAGTTTTCAGTTAAATGTATGTATATTCTCATGTTCCAAAAAAACTTTATCACATAAAATGTAACAATACTCATTAACATAAAAATTAAGGAAATAATATTAAATTTATAATTTTATTTTAAATCCAAAATATCATAAAGATTGAAGAAGGTAATACTGCAAATGTACTTAATCAGAAAAGTAATTCCATTTCAAATAAATAGGACGACCAGTTCTTGTACAGCACACACAGCGGTTTAAGTAACGTTATTGTAATAGTAGATGCTCTGAGAAGCTTGTGTGTTGAATCACTCTCATTGCGCCGTCATAAACTACAACCTGCACCAAACACTCTTCAGCGACAAGCAAGAGATTATATTACTCTATTAAAATTTATGCACTCAACATTACAGTAAAGCTTACAGTGTAGCCATGTTTGTTACACTCTCTCTCTCTCTCTCACTCTCTCTCTCTCTCTCTCTCTCTCTCTCTTTCTCTCTCTCTCTCTCTCTCTCTCTCTCTCTCTCACACACACACACACACATAGTCTTATATATTCAGATATACAAGGATTTCCTCCGGAAGAGACAACTCTATTCAACCCGCTCCAGAAACCTCTTTTTCAGTATCCAGAATATTTTGTGTCTGTCCCTCGGAAACACCTCTTCTTTGATTATATACTGGCGTCGTAGTTGATCCCCAGCTACGCACAACTTTAATAACAGTTCCAATAAACAAAACAACTACAACAAACACTCGTATATAACAATTGTTCAAGGTTACAATTTCCTAGCACACACTAATTAAACAAAGAATAATCATCCCCTAATTACCCTTTATTGCCGGAATAAACAGCACAAGTCACCAATTACAGAAGTCCGCACACAATAATTCACAAATGTAGCTGCAATAACCCACTCTGAACACGCAAATTCTCAACTGGCTGGTCTCTATGAAACACTACTATTTATAATAAGCAGGTTGTAAACTGTCCCATGGAAAAATTCTCAACTCATGGAGAAAAATCGTCCAGCCTCTGAGACGCGTGGAAAAGTCTTAATTGTATTGTGTTAATTGTTTTAATTGTATATAGTCAGGTCCCAGTTTAATTGTTTATAGTCTGTTAACAATGTTTAACAGACTAGTTACTGTTATAGTTGTTTAACAATGTCAGTTAATTGTTTATAGTCTGAAGCGTAGACACTACGTGCTGTTCAGAGGGCTTTACTCCTCCACTTGATAAGTTCACGCCCTTCTCTCCCTTTTCTACTCTACCATCTGCTTGATCATGGTCACGTTTCCCGCATTTGTAACATATTACCCTTCTAGATTTTTTAGGTCGCTGAAATCATTGTGGTGATTTTCACATTACGTTACTCAGTCCATTATGATAGTAATTCGTTACTGGAGGCGTCTACCTACCGGACGTTAACACAACCTCATTAAGGTATGTGACCGCCGATTTGACAGTTGCTTAATGAAAACAGTGAACTAAACCGCTATTCTTGTAACACGCCAATCTTAAAGCTCAGTCTCTCTACCACCATCTGTAAATGTATGCATAGCAAATAAGGAAATAAACGACTTTCACTAAAACCAACCAGCTGACAGAACTGCCCCGTGCCCCGTGGACAACCACTTTTATAATTCGTTTGTTTAAGGCTTCTTTTAGCTAACACACACGTCAAGCTCTACTGAAAGTAGATTGTCACCCAGATAATTATCCTGATCGAAAACAAAATATACATTTTGATTGAGATTTAGAACCTAGGAAATAGGGCAATTCACTTTATTAGATTTCAATAATTCTGTTTATTGTACCCCTACACCTAATTTACCAGTAGTCATGCAATCGACCATAGTTTTACGCTGTCTATAAACGAGTAAGGTAATCGGATTGGAGGGTGAATCGGATCAAAATTTAAAAATCGCGCGTCAGTAATTCTGTAGTGATGGTAGGGAGCTACTACTTCTCCTCGCTATTCAGTAGTAAGAGAAGAGCAGTACAGTATGGTTGTAAGTGCATTTTTACCACGTTCCAACGCATTATCAACGTTTGTTTTAGACGTGTCGCTAAGTCTGCGTTAAATTTTTGTTACTTTCTTATTTAAGCTTACTTCCTAATAAGCATAATGAAATAAAAGGAAATGCCAGTAATACTGCCGTATAATACAGGTTTTAGAGAGCACATAACCTACACTTTTAGTTACGTTTTGCTCTTAGCAATGCTGCCAACCCACAAACAAATTTTCCCACCATAGGCGGGCGAATCGGATCACTAAAAGTCGGGTGAATCGGATCGGTTCTAACAGTTAATAAACTTACAATTTTGATTTATTTCTTCAATCTGTTTGTAACAGATGGGGAAATACAGAAGAAAAACAGTGTCTTTGTGAACTGAGATAGACTTGCAAAAGACGGTAGAAGCAGTTCGAGTGGGAATGAGCATGCACAGAGCGGCAAGAACATATGGAGTCCCTTACACCTGCGATAATCGAAGGCTGAAAGCAGTCACAGATGTCAAAAAAAAGGGAAGCCAGACCGTTTTTTTCTCCGGCACAAGAAGTGTCCGGCCGGAGTCGACCGAAGCAAAAAGGTTGCCTCCGAACTTCCCCAGAAAATATTGAAAACACAAAGACTGCCAGGAATCTTTTCCAAGAAAAAAAAGCAAAACTTTTGGAAAAGTATCAACAAACATGAAATCTAAAAAACAGGAAACAATACACCCAAGAAATGATAAGCTTAAGACCAGGGAAATCAGGACAACCTAACTTCTCCAAGCGAAAGTGAAGTAGCTGAGGAAGATAAAAACAATGAAGACACCTGTCAGTTTTGTTTTCTGAAATATTCAGACCCTAAATCAATTAGTAAAGGTAGCTGGATTAAATGTCAAAGGAACGGTGAATGGTACCATGAAATTTGTGTAGGTGCACAGGGTAAAAAGTCTTTTATTTGTGGAAAATGCATCTAAACAGATGAACAGTTTAAATTCCAATATTTAATTAATTATTGTTTTATATTTTTATACCCGGAAATAATTAATAATTTTCAAATAAGTTATAATTTTAGCTAAATAATAACAACCAAATTACTTTTAGTTCTGAAAATATTTTAATATTTTAGGTTTATATTGAGAATGTAGAGTCATTTGTATGTTAACTTTTATAATATTTTTCCAAATATACTGATTTTTATTGTTGCTGAAAATGTGTATTTTTATTTTAGACATACACTCCGTTTACTGAAATATTATACAATTAATGTAATAAGCATGCATAAGTGTATTTAATGAATTTTCGTGTCGATCCGATTCACCCGCCACCTGCTGGCGAATAGGATAATTGTACTACTTGTACTTAAGTTCAAATTACAATTACTGGCGTAATTTTCTTGTAATATAAGTAACTGGATAACAAACTACAATAAATAAGCTATTCTTAAAACCATTTACATTAGAGAAAACAACGTTTTACGGACTTTTACACAGATTTAAAAAAAAATGTTGAGCCGATTCACCCGCAGTTACCTTATGTAAAGTAGTTACGGATATACAAATATCAAAGTAATATTGTGATATTGTTCAAGATGGTTTCTTCTACAAGTAGATTCTTGCGTTTTTGTTGTTCCAATACCTTACGCACGTTTCACTGAAAAAAGTCTTCATCGTCAGAGGCTTGAAAGTAAATCAATAACAATCGAAATAATTCTGTGTTAATATAGAAACTAACGAATAATCGAGTTTGTTTAAATTTTAATGTAAAATAACGAATAATCGATTTAAGTCGATTAGGTAACGATTGCTTTAAAGTTATTTTACATTAAAATCGAAACAAACTCGATTATTCGTTAGTTTCTATATTAACAGAGAATTATTTTGATTGTTTTTTATACTTACAAGTCTCTGATGATGCTGAACTTTTTCAGTGAAACGTTCGTAAGGTATTGAAACAAGAAAAACGCAATACTCTACTTGCAGAAGAAATCATATTGAACAATATCACAATATTATATATTTACTGCAAGAAACTTTGAGTTACGTATATAGAACATGATAAATATTTTAATGCGACATAATGAGCATAACACAATAAGGGAATAAAACCCCAAATAATAGCACATAAATTAAACCATATACCTAACCTTGCTAAACCAATGAGAAAGGTAAAAACCGGAAATAAGCAAAAAGGAGTAAAATATAAACTAAGGTAGAACAAATATGTACTCTAAACCATATAAAGTGACTGTTCATAGTAATAATGACTAATTGTAACAAGAAAAGTAATCACAACAAGAACAATAAATGATTAAGTGTAAAAGTAAATGTAAGATGTTGATTACTAACTATACAGACAGGACTGTTAATAATAGTGGTAACTTATAGTGAATGAAATATAATCACAACTAAAGACAGTATGTGATCATATAATAATAATATTTAATGTATAAAATAACTTGTATTCAATATACCTATGTATTACCAATTTGCCAAAAGGCTTCAACCTATAAAGGACCAAAAGGTGATTTAGGTTGTTAATTTAATTTACTTTAATGTTAACTGAATAACCTTGATTGTATAAAATAGATCCCTATTTTATTTTAATGCTAACTGAAGGGAATAATACAATCATTTGGGTTGTTTAAATTAATGTGTTAAAACTTATTTAGGGTAATAAGAATTATATTGTTTAAATTGACCAGGAGTCAATAACACTTAATAATAGGTCATAATAAATTGACCAACGCTACTATTATATATTAAGAAGTTATTAAAAGATAGTTTAATTGTTTCAAGTTGGTTTGAGTTTGACCATAATGGCCTATCGTTATGTTAATATGTTTTTTTTATGTCAATCTTGTTCATTACTTTATCAATTCAATGGAGAATAATAACATAATGGATAATTTAATGCATGTAATAACAATAGTGTATCAAGCCACAAGGTCATACAGTAATATTAAATTGAAGCTTTGTACTATAAAAAATGCCAATTAATTGGCCAATATCAAAATAGAAATTACTGTAAATCCAACTATTAAACCATCACAGCACTGTAATAAATAGTAAAAGATGGTATAACTAATAATATATGCTTTATTTAAATGTCAGAACCAACATTTTAATTAATTAATGGAATTGTAATGTGATTTGAAATGTCAAAAGCTACATGGAATGGCTTATGAGATGGAATTTTATAAATGCTAAATTAATTATTAGGACACACACCTATGCCATGTGAGGTGTCAAAATTATTGTCTTGTTATAAGGAATATTGTACTGTAAACTAATCTGAGATTTATTATGTAATAGACACGGAGTAATTGTAATTATAAAATGTAAAATTTTGTATCTTAAATAATTAAGGTCATGTGACCTCCTAAGACGATTTTGACCAATGAGAAATTTTGTAATTTTTGTCAAGCCCGTTGAATGTACAAGGAAATTTCTTCACTTGATTGTTAGACTCGAAAGTATAAAGAACTAATCTATGCAGCTCTGTGTCAAAAAGTATATGATACATTTTTTTTGACTCTGTGTCAAGTACAAGTCAGAAGAAAAGTGAAAGTAAAATATTAACTGTGTCAAACTAGAACAAAGAAATTATAATATAGGCTAATACTAAACCAAGAAGAACGACGAAAATAATATATCTAAAAGTAAATAACAGTTATCTACAAAAGTGGTGAGACCGAACCTTGTATTACACTAGTAATAATTACACGACACCAGAACCACGGTAAGTAGAGAATACGGTAGGTGACACACGCATGTTGCTGACAGCTGACGACGTCACATGCCCCACTCGACCAGCGCACCACAGCAGTGTATATTACGACTATACGTTTAGAATTTATTGCATGCTACACATAATTCAACTAAGAATGCTTCGACCACAGAATAAACTGATATTATAATTACTTGCTAGAAAGATAATTACACACATGAACATAACACATCTTATAATGCATACAATATAGGGGGAAAATGACAGTTCTAACGCACAAAGGAATGCCGCCTTTCTTAAAAAACATAAAAAACGATAAAAAACAAGATCAAAGAGATGCCGCCGTTCCCGCGGTCCAAGATTTTTTCCCACGCTCTCCCCACCACCCTGGACCCGCAGTATCCGCGAATTTTCGCGAAAATAATTTTTTATATGCAGCCTTTCGCGAGCCTAAATCACTTTCACTTTCTAATTTCCGCGAATATAATTTTTTATATGCCGCCTTTCGCGAGCCTAGATCACTTTCACTTTCTACTGGACCACAGCATCCGCGACTTTTTTGCTGATCTGTGTCAAGATCCGCGACTTTTTCGCGTATCTGGACCACAGCATCCGCGAATATAATTTTTTATTTTTTTATATGCCGCCTTTCGCGAGCTTAGATCACTTTCACTTTCTATCATTATAGTGTATATATTAAATATATGATCGGGCAGTACCAACCTTGCATGAGTTCAAATTTGTTATAATGTATATTAAATCTATATGATCAGGTTTACCAACCTATGGTGGGGGGTTCCGACTTGATGAATTATAGTGTATATATTAAATATATGATCAGGGTTACCAACCTTGCATGAGTTCAAATTTGTTGTGTGTTATAATGTATATTAAATCTATATGATCAGGTTTACCAACCTATGTATGGGTTCAAACTTGATATGTGTGTGTATTATAGTGTATATTAAAATATATGATCAGGGTTACCAATCCTGCATTATTGTGTGTGTGTGTATAGAACAGATCTGCCAACATTTTTCTTCGGTGGGAAATTCAAACTATATTATAGTAAATTGTTGACGACGACTTCGATATCAACTCTCTCTCCCCTCCTCTCTCTTTGTCTCTAGACACAGTTGTCATCAGTTTTACATAAGCGTCGTGCTACTTATGGATTATTGTAATTAGCGATACTAAAATGTAATCACCAGGAAATATATATTTATCACCTATCTCGTGGCGTCCTTTTTTGACACATGACAGTCATTGACTACGATTTAGAAATTAATATACTGCCAAGTCTGTGTGTGTGTGTGTGGTAAAGTGTTACGCATAAAAAAATCTCCTTGAAATAAGGTATTTTCAAAAGTTTTGTGTACACACACATTGTATAATAATTTTCGTAATTGTAAGATACAACCTGCAAATTATTAAAATGTCTCTCTCACACATTTCTGATTACTATACAAATAATTGGATGCATATTCGAAGATTTCCCTTATTCAAACGATTTGTATGTGTGTACACGAACTTAAATACAGACGATTGTAATTTTAAAAATTCATTTTTTGCATTAAATATATATCGTAAACAATGAAATAATAATATTTCGTCATTGTAAGATTTTAATAAAACAATTATCAGTTTAAATAATAATTTTCATGATTGTAAGATACAACCTACAAATTATTAAAATGTCTCTCTCACACACATTTCTGATTACTATACAAATAATTGCATACATATTCGGAGGTTTATAACGAAATAAAATTAAAAAAAACCATAATTTGTTTTAAAAAATTAAATATATATATATATATTTTACAACACTGTACACAAACTTAAAATATAGTTTACAAACCGCTATAATACAATTATTCAAAAAAATACATTTCACATTGATTAAATATATATATATATATCACAAACAAACATTGTTATATATAAAATAAATACAATATTAATAATAATGTTTTAAATGATTAAATATATATATTTACAGCACTGTACACAAACTTAAAATATAGTTTACAAACCGTTATAATACAATTATTCAAAATACATTTTACATTGATTAAATATACATATATCACAAACAAACATTGTTATATAAAATAAATATTAATAATAATTTTTTGACATTGTAAGATTTTAAAATAATAATTTCACGGCTGTAGATACAGTTCACAAGGAAGTTTATCTGTAACATAACAATACAGTCGATATTAGATTCACTGATACGATAATATTCAATTATCACATGCACACACACACACACAGTTAGTGGAAAGAATCAAATGTGTTAAGTAAGTAAACTTTTTCAAGTATATGTCATTTTTCATAAGTTAATGTACTTTCAAATAATTTCTAATCAAACCAAACCAAATATTATTCACTGGAAATTTGTAAATACTACTTAGAATCAATTATACATTTATCGCATAAAGGTAATGTACTTTCAAATAATTTCTAATCGAACCAATTATTATTCAACGAAACTAAATAGAATCAATGATACATTTATCATGTACATACAAATTCAATTATTAAAGTGTTAAGTACAGTGAGTTGAAACTACACACACACACACACACACACACACATCAATAAATTGTTTGTTAACACAATTGCTACTTACGACGTTAGGACTCAATCTCTACTTGTGTTGTTTGATTTCTCGTCCCTCGATACACTAAATGTAGTTCTTTAGGTTTGATATGTCTGAGCTCCTCATTCGTGAAGACACCTGCATACCTCTTGGGAAGATAGACACGATACTGACGGTCGCCATCCTCCAACGTAGCAAGCACAGAGTTCCCATATTTTGTGTCCACATTTGTTAAGACCATGATGGGATATTTTTTATTCACTGTCAATTCTGAACATCGTTTGTACTCGATAGCACTTACAGCATTAAACTTTACAAGAAACGACATTATTAGAAGACACTAGTGAACACGTCTGTATCAAACCAGAGAGAACCAAACAATGACAGAATATTCGACACAAAAGGACAGTAGAATGTGATAGTGGTGGTAACGTCGGTGTCCCACTTTCATTTGCATGTATGAACATGTCCCACAGACGAAACTAGAGACACCAAAAATATAACAATGTCATTAGGAAAGTCCATTTTCATAAGAAAATAATCACTGCTTACAGCTATGCATGTATGTACATGTCCACAACAGAATGAGAGAGAGAGAGATATAAATGTCATCATTCGCGGTGACCTACTTTCTAAATTTGTTACATTAAAAATGTTTGTTTAAAGCAAAAATCATGAATCATCCATTCCCGAATAGCATGCACCTTATAGTTGGCACAACGGTCAGAAGAATTGAAATGTCTAAGACATTCTGTTCCATGAATTATATACGGTATGTTTTTAGGACAACCAAAGTCATCGAGATTGATGATATTATTGTGTATTATCTTTGATTGCAAAAAACGTTTTTTCTCAAAACCCTTCACAAACACATATTTATATATACGTGTATGTGATGTTAACAATGAAACAAGATTGTCGTATGGTGTCTCTCCTTCGCTCCATCTAAGTCTATGATAATTTGTTGTTAACCAGTGGTTTGTCCTAACGTATTTGGGATTCGTAACGGATGTAGCAGGCGGTGTCAAAATCCAATGTCTACCAGCAAATCTCAGAACGTCCATGATTGACAGTTCCTTCACAATATATTTTCCGTTGTCGTCGAAAAAGCACTGGAAGTCGATTATAACCGCAGTGTTATCCATAATACTGTAAGACAAAGAAACCACACACATTACAAACTATATATATTATGTTTAAACATACAAATATCGTTGCGATATTAATATGTGAACTTACGTTTACAGACGTCTGGACTGAAGCACCGAGAGACATCAACTGACGAAAGAAACAAGTGTTGAGGAGGGTTGCTATACATGGAGACGAATTTTTTTAGTAGGTGGGGAGGTGTCGTCGTCGTCGTTCTCCATGTTGATGCGTTGTCGTATCCGATAATGACCGTATGCAAGTGTATCATGACCATTGTCTAATATATAACGCTTATCATCATACGGTGACAACGCTTGCTTATTTACACGCATCGTGTACAGCGTATGATGATCGCTACGTAAACAAAGCGCACTGGTAGAAAACTGACAATGATCAGTGAGACACTTGCGATACATATCGTGTCGCAGACTCCTCTTAATCGCAACTCGAGGCACACCTTTACATACACGTTTTTGACACTCTTGGGTGGGATCTTCGTGGGCCACAAGGAACGAATAATATTTCGCACGGAGACCCACGAATTCACTAATAGGACGACCACACGTTTCATCCTTGAACAGGCCGACAACCTTTTTGTTCTTAAGGCTATAACAAGGATGAGACGTAGGGTAATCCGATGTGTCAAAAACGTGTAGGTCCTTCTTCATGTCTGCATACAAGTCTGATGTTTGAATGCTATACATCAGACTGTCTGTATCTGTCATTAATAATTTAACGTTGCAACCGTACTTGGCGACAGCATAACGATAATGAAAGTCGTACATTATCGTTTTGCTAACGTCAAGCACCGTGAAGCCGACATACACGGGACGGGAAAGAACAAGGGATTTTTTACGAAGTGAGAGCCCCACCAGATCGTTCGTATAACGAATCATACGTTTTAGCCTAGGTGTGGAAACTAGTTTTTGAAGCCGTCGTTCATTCGAGACTAGTTCAAAGTCTATATGTTTCCGTACGTTCTCCAGCGACTTACCGTATACGGCGTTGTTCATCAGTTTGAAAAGGTCTTTTTCAAAGCTGTTGACGGCTGCTTGCCTCTTGCGGGTGTTGAAATCGATAAACGGTTTCAACCAAGCGCTTTGCTTAAAACACAACACCCTATGAGTCGCTTTCAGCTCTAAGCCAAGACTTAAATACAATTTCAAATTTCGATAATGGAGAACGTAATTTTGTTTGTCCTCCAAAGTTGTTAACAACTTCTCTACGGATGACCCTGATTCGTTATACGATGATCTGTATATACTCTCGTGTAAACGTTTGGAAAAGGGAGAAAGGATATCGGGTGTTACGCGCTGGCGCACAGGTGCAAGTGGATAGTCGGAATGCAGGTCGTGTAAGGTATCAGGATAGGGTAGGTCGACTTCGAGGATGTACCCGATGTCGGAATCATCACTCACATTACGTACGTCCAAGGACTCGATTTCGTTACGATCGAGCCATCGGAAGTCTGCGTAAGGGAGTGGTTGCGACATGGCTGCACCGTATAAATTATTACAGTCTGTATACAAAATGAAGGAGGTCGGTTTCGATACATCGTACTGATCTGGAATCAGAGGATTGTTAGCGACTGCGTGACGGTTGGACCCCACCGCGGACCCCAGACTCAAGGAACAGATGCATATTTATCTCTGTTAACAGCTCTAATTCGACCCCTGTCATTTTTAGCATCGCGTTCCAAGCGAGTCCGGGAAGCGAGTAAAAATGACACGGGTCCAAGCAGTAATCGCGTAAGGCCATGTCTCGGAAACTTTCAAAGACATCGGCCAGCAGCATTACGTCTGTCAACAAATACAAATCGTGGTAATCGCCAAACGTACGCAGATTGAATGCACTCCACACGTTTTGTGCGTGCTCGTAATCTGCGTCCGAAATAGCCGATTCCAACAACCGGTTATCAAAGTGTTCACGAGCGGGTAGACTTGTTTCGTTGAATCGATCAATGCTGTCAACGTACTCGTAAGGGTATACTCCCTTGCGTACGAGCAGATTGGTCTGTTCGTCGAAACCCCGTCTAAGCATTTCCTCTCTGAGCAAAGGAAATTGGCTCCCGGACGTGGACAGATTGGTAACGAGTGTGTCCAGAGAGCGATTAAGAAATTGAAAAGAGTCTACGAAACGCAAGGGACCCAGGGAGAACGACACGTAACGCTCACTGGATGTTGCAATGCAGGATACGTGTTGGTCCTTATATTTTCCTAAACCCTGCATTAAATGGTGACAGTCGTAGCCACGAAGGTTGTGAAAGAAGACGCGGATATGACGAGGCATCTTGTAGCTTAGATTACAGCTATTGTGAGCTGCTCCCAAGAATTTCCCCGTAAGATGACAATGATTGCGTACCTTGTCATCGTCTGTCAAAGGGCGCTCACACAAATGACAAACGGTGGCGTTAGTGAACGCAACATTGTCATCATCGGACATAATTATTTGCACGTTATGTCGTACTACCTTCATCATATCCTCGGCGTCTTTCATCAACCACGAGAAGAAAGTGTCTACAACGTTTTCACCTCGATAAACTTTAGCCTCTCTCCAGAGTCTGTGTGTATGATCCACGATAGCATAGGAGAAACCTGACGGAATATGCATCGCTTCGTATGATGTGGACGATACAGGAGGAGAAGTTATTTTCTGACGGGCACCGTTGCTATCGACAGAGTAGAATTCGCCTAACTCGTGCACTGTCGTCGGGACGTTGTTACCAGGTGAACACGATTGAAGCGGAGTGATGAGAGACTCGAAGTCGGCGTAGACGGTAAAGGGTACTTTAAGACAGTGCGCGTAATTTTTAAATGACATAAACTTCTCCTCCTCTGTAGGCATTTTGGTTTTCTGCTCGCCGTGAGGTGTGCAGTAGGAGAGATGATCGGACAGACCATGTTCTGTGGAGAAACGATGCAGGCAGTAGTCGCAGTAAAATGATTGGCCGTCGTGTTTTGTAAGGGATGATAACAATCTACTCATGTTACTGATAAGACAGTAATGTTTTCGGCTATTTTTATCGGACAGAAGCAAAAGATTAACGTGATGTAATCTGTCCTTATTGGGGGTAATTCTTAACGGATAAACCTCATTTTTTGATTCGTTTCTGATATTGTCGTCTATATCATAGCCGAAAACGTTTATAGAAATGTTGGGATTCTGTGTTTCAAATTTAGAAAGTGAGTTTATAGAAACAGGGTACTCGATACCGGACATATTTATTGTGTTTTTGAATAAGAGGTATTTTGAAACACGTTCTTTATCTCTTACTTGAGGGTGTATGTGAGCTAGTACGGACCATAGAAAACACATTTCATCTTGGGAGTTCTTGATGTTGACTACAGCCCTGGTGAGTGCAAGTTTTCGCGGGGTTGGAAGGTAGGAGGATGCTGCTAGAGGTCTGTACCGTCCAACAACTAGTTCCAGCTTCAGTACAGCATCCACCGACCATCCGCTCCCGTCACGGGTAAAATTGGATATGCTATTCATGATTTTATCATAGGATTCATCGAGTAGACAGTTCAACTCGTCGTTGTCGTCCGTGAGCAACGTATGACAACGTCCGTGGAAGACGGCGTCTTTGGTTACCTCTTTTTCTTCGCCGCTGTCACCGTCTAACGCAGTTTTAGTGAAACGTATCCTGCACGCAATATGCCATTTGATACTGCGTAAACGTGCTTCTTCTGCCAGAATATCCTTGCACAATAAAGGTCGCACCTCGGTCATTATCGGTACTATATCTTGATCTTCTTCTTCCGTGTACACAGGCAGATAATTAAAAGTTGTGAGACATCCTCTAATACTACTGTTTCGCACGATATAAAATCGTGTCATATCTGAAACAATAGAAACACATGTATTAGCTAATAGGAATGATGAATAACACACACACACACACACACACAAATTCATGTTTGAGGTAAATAGATAGTACACGTTAGTAATAGGCTAGTTTATTGCAAACTGTGAAGATGGCAGCTACTCCTGATTTTAGCATTGAAAGTGAAAGAAGAAAATCGTTCAAGTATTGGGAAGTGACGTTTGTCAGTCCCGACGAGTTAGCGTTTGCCGGGTTTTACTACTATCCGCTAAATTATGATGTTTGTGGACATAGTATGTCATTCATAGACGATAGAGTTAAATGCTTTTGTTGCGGAATTGAATTAGTTCATTGGAGAGAAGGTGACATACCTATGGTGGAACATGAAAAATTTTCTCCGTCATGTCAATTTCTAAACGATGTCAAGAGACAATACATTGGGGAGAAGGTGACAAACCTATGTCAGAACATAAAAAATTTTCTCCGTCATATCAATTTCTAAACAACGTCAAGAGACTATCTTATACATGCTAATTCATATCAAACAAATTTGGTTTGCTGCATAATTATAGAGAGAGACAATTGGTATTTAAAAAAATTTTTACCTTGTTGAGGATGTCCCTGTTCCTGCTGATGTTCTGGATTCTGCTGAAGGTCAGACATGGTAATATTCACTATATTGTGATGGCAGCGGTATGCGAACATCTGCTCTCCGGTACCAGCGGTGGACACAGCGAGCCAATCAGACATCAGCAGCCACCGAGACGTAACCAACTTCGTGTTCGGAGCTAGCCAATCAGCGATGCCAGTTAGTTAATAAAACCTGAGCCGACAGAAAATTTTGAAAGTTCCGCGTCAGCGATGGATTTCGCTGGGTCGGCAGCTGACTCTACAACCAGTGTCGGAAGAAGAGGAGGACTGCAGTACGCCGTGAACAGCAGGCGCAGCCGCCGAACATCTCAGCGCGGCACTACCAACATCGCCGTTCTCACAACTCGGTCCTTTTTAGGACCACCAAAAACACTAGAGTGTACGATTGGTGCCAGTTGTCATGCGGCAAGCCTTTTGTAAGATGAAACCTTCCACAGTTGAAACCTGCTCTACAAAACGCTTCACACGAAGCGTTATGTTAAGAGAGAGAGAGAACGCGCATGTAAGTAGTTGACAACACACACGCACACATAGTTAATATTTGTTAATTATTTAATACAATGAAAAATGAAGTCAACGTTTTGACGATGAGAGAGAGAGAGCGGGCGTTGTAAGTACGTACACAGTTAATATTTGTCGAATATATATAAACTTTCTAAAATCATATACATGCGCGGTAATGATCACAGAGAGGAGAAACGGTTTGAACATAACGTTTGACAACGAGAGAGAGAGACAGACAGACAGATATAGACAGTCGGACGGACGGACGTAACGAGTGTGTCCAGAGAGCGATTAAGAAATTGAAAAGAGTCTACGAAACGCAAGGGACCCAGAGAGAACGACACGTAACGCTCACTGGATGTTGCAATGCAGGATAGTGCATGCATACAGCGAGAACGAAGAAGTCCCGCTACCGAGTGAAATCACTGGTCTCGACTCTGTTATCGTATTCGATGATGTATCGTGTGAAAGACAAAACAATATTCGAAAGTATTTTGCTATGGGGAGACATAGCGGTGTGGACACATTCTATCTATATTGTCCGGTGACAATATATAGTGCATGCGTGCATGCGTTGATGTGTGTGTAGGAAAAATTTACGAGGGTACACCTGGTCTGTATGAACTTTTGTTTATGAAACTATCCAAAAAAATACAATAAGAACGATATGAGGAAATACAGGCCCATACTACTAGCAACCAACAGACATATGATGAAATTAATTTCTATTTTTAATTTATTTGTGTGTGCGTATGTTTGACTGTAGTGCAGATTCTAATTTACAAAGTTTTGATGAATACTATTTGAAAGGGGGGAGCTCTCTCTAGTTGACATCTCCGCCGATGTAATGACTCTCAAACATAAAAATTTAAACATAAACAGACGGTGTTTGTTGACACGTAAACATTGCACACTTAAAATGTAAACATAAACATTCCGAGTTCGTTGACACGTAAACTGTTTTTCCTTTCGTGAGTAATCGTTCGTTAATAAGATATGAATTAGCTTAATCGATTAAATGGTAGACTAGTAATGGTAAATGTGAAGGTAAGAAGGTAAGTATGTAGGTTCGATTCCTGTTAATTCATATTTTGTTAAAAATCTTTTTATAAATATTGAGGAGAAGGGATAATAACATATTCTTTTATAATTATTAACAACGTTGTTTGGTATTTGTCATTGTAAAGTACAATCGGAAACCATGACGCCACTTAAATCGGTAATATTTTTTTTTTAACATTATGGACAAAATGTTTAACGGATAACACAACACAGTTTCAATTGGATCAAGTTAAACGTTACTTATATGAATATGGATATCTTTATACGAAAGATAAAACGTCATTGCAATTAGTAAATGATTCAGATGTTTCCAATGCCCTCCTTATATTTCAAGAATATTACAAATTACCTGCTGACGACAAATTAAATAATGAAACTCGAAATTTAATGTTAAAATGTAGGTGTGGTAATACCGATATTCTTTCTGATTATAGAAAGAAATCAGCTAGAAAAACCACGCTTTGTTGTGTTAGCGTTTCAGACAGCAAGAAAAAATGTACTGCCAGCACGCGCTGATGAATTTGATCACTGTAACGTGATCAATGCGAGACTGTTTCTAAACGACAAGTATTATCCTTACGATAATTTAAACTTGGATATTGGGAAAGACCGTTTTGCATTATTGTACAATATGTACACCAGTTTTCAAAGTTCGTATAATCTTGGAGCTGTGTGTATGTATGTATGTATTTTAATAAATGTATATATATATTACACACACTTTATTATTATTTGTATAACCCACTCCATAATAATTTGATCATACATATACACGCGCACACACACATGTATTAAATTCAATAATGCGTTTGATAATGTTTTAATGCAAATAATTTTAGGAAAGTCTACATTCCGCTTTCATAAGGAAATAGTCACTGCTTACAGCTATGTATGTCCACAACAGAATTAGAGAGATATAAATGTCATCATACGCTGGGACCTACTTTCTAAATTTGTTACATTAAAAATGTTTGTTTAAAGCAATATTTCAGAGAATTGTAACAGACATAATAATAAGTGATCATACACACACACACACACACACACATGTATTAAATTCAATAAATAATGTGCTTGATAATGTTTTTACGTTTAAATAAATCTGTACACTCACCAAATAGTATGTGTGTTGTCTATACACCCTTAATGATGAAAGTTGTGTGTGTATACTACAACAGTCTTTCAACTATTTAAAAAAATGCAGTGATAGCTTTCACGCAGGCAGTCAAATGCGAAATTGCCACTATAAAAAAAAAAAAAAAAAAAAAAAAAAACAAATACGGTAAGAATATATTTCAGACAATTGTACCAGACATAATAATTTGATCATACACACACACACACACACATGTATTAAATTCAATAATGCGCTTGATAATGTTTTAATGCAAATAATTTTAGGAAAGTCTACATTCCGCTTTCATAAGGAAATAGTCACTGCTTACAGCTATGTATGTATGTCCACAACAGAATTAGAGAGATATAAATGTCATCATACGCTGGGACCTACTTTCTAAATTTGTTACATTAAAAATGTTTGTTTAAAGCAATATTTCAGAGAATTGTAACAGACATAATAATAAGTGATCATACACACACACACACACACACATGTATTAAATTCAATAAATAATGTGCTTGATAATGTTTTTACGTTTAAATAAATCTGTACACTCACCAACTAGTATGTGTGTTGTCTATACACCCTTAATGATGAAAGTTGTGTGTGTATACTACAACAGTCTTTCAACTATTTAAAAAAATGCAGTGATAGCTTTCACGCAGGCAGTCAAATGCGAAATTGCCACTATAAAAAAGAATAAATACGGTAAGAATATATTTCAGACAATTGTAATTTGATCATACACACACACACACACACACACACACACACACACACACACACACATTGAATCGTCAATGAATTTTCCTAGACAGACAACCGCCTACTGTATGATACTACATGATTCGCTTGTAGAATATACACCATTGTCCAACACAGTACATAGACGTGTTTAAGTCTTATTTTATACATATTTTGTAAATACTAGTTTTAAATATATATATATATTTTCATCATATTTGTAACGTTATAATATTGGAGCTATGTGTGTGTGTATGTATTTTTAATTGTAAAACTAGTTTAGATATATTTTAATACTTGTAACAATATAATCTTGGAACTGTGTATGTTTTTTTTTTTTAATTGTAAATATTAGTTTAGATATATTTTCATACTTGTAACAATATAATCTTCGAGCTGTGTATGTATTTTTAATTGTAAAACTGTTTAATATAATCTTGGAGCTGTGTGTATGTATTTTAATAAATGTATATATATATATATATATTACACACACTTTATTATTATTTGTATAACCCACTCCATAATAATTTGATCATACACATACACGCGCACACACACATGTATTAAATTCAATAATGCGTTCGATAATGTTTTAATGCAAATAATTTTAGGAAAGTCTACATTCCGCATTCATAAGGAGATAGTCACTGCTTACAGCTATGTATGTCCACAACAGAATTAGAGAGAGATATAAATGTCATCATACGCTGTGACCTACTTTCTAAATTTTTTACATTAAAAACGTTTGTTTAAAGCAATTTTTCAGAAAATTTGTAACAGACATAATAATTTGATCATACACACACACACACATGTATTAAATTCAATAACAAGCTTGATAATGCAAATAATTTTTACGTTTAAATAAAAATCTGCACATACATTAAAATTAAAATTAAATAAAATCTGTACATGTGCGTTGTCAACACTGAAGGCGTACAAACAGTCTTTCAACTATTAAAAAAAAGATGTATCAGCACACGTTGGTGAGAAATTGCCACTATAAAAATACAGTAAGAATATATTTTCAGAAATTGTAATTTCATCATACACACGCGTACACACACACATGTATTAAATTCAATAAATAATGCACTTGATAATTTTTACGTTTAAATAAAATCTATACACTTACCAAAAGAAGATGTGTATACTGGAAGACACGTACAGTATCAGCCAAACTAGTATGTGCGTTGTCTACACTGAAGACGTACAAACAGTCTTTCAAAAGAAGATGTGTATACTGGAAGCCACGTAATACGTGCAGTACAAGTCGACAAATAAGAAATTGCCGCTAACTTACTTAGCGTATATATAGTGTACACTGTAGTGGGGAAAGCACGTGTGTGTGTGTGTGTGTGTGTGTCCGTTTTCAGAGTAATTACTGTAAGCGGTGTTAATGCTTGACAGGTGTCAAATTAGAAAGTAGAGTTGTCCGTTTTTAGAGTAAATACTTTATAATCCTAATCACTGCTAATGACTAGCAGGTGTGAAATTAGAATGTAGGACGTCCTCTGAAGGTTAATGACCTCTGGTTTAATTTAGTGAATAATAACTATATCTAATTCAGTATCGTTGTGTGTATGTGTATGTGTGTGTGTGTGTGTGTGTGTGTGTGTGTGTGTGTGTGTGTGTGTGTGTGTGTGTGTGTGTGTGTGTGTGTGTGTGTGTGTGTGTGTGTGTGTGTGTGTGTGTGTGTGTGTGTGTGTGTGTGTGTGTGTGTGTGTGTGTGTGTGTGTGTGTGCATAGACTTGTTTCGCTGTCAACGTACTCCGAATATGCATGCAATTATTTGTATAGTAATCAGAAATGTGTGTGAGAGAGACATTTTAATAATTTGTAGGTTGTATCTTACAATCATGAAAATTATTATTTAAACTGATAATTGTTTTATTAAAATCTTACAATGACGAAATATTATTATTTCATTGTTTACGATATATATTTAATGCAAAAAATGAATTTTTAAAATTACAATCGTCTGTATTTAAGTTTGTGTACACACATACAAATCGTTTGAATAAGGGAAATCTTCGAATATGCATCCAATTATTTGTATAGTAATCAGAAATGTGTGAGAGAGACATTTTAATAATTTGCAGGTTGTATCTTACAATTACGAAAATTATTATACAATGTGTGTGTACACAAAACTTTTGAAAATACCTTATTTCAAGGAGATTTTTTTATGTGTAACACTTTACCACACACACACACACAGACTTGGCAGTATATTAATTTCTAAATCGTAGTCAATGACTGTCATGTGTCAAAAAAGGACGCCACGAGATAGGTGATAAATATATATTTCCTGGTGATTACATTTTAGTATCGCTAATTACAATAATCCATAAGTAGCACGACGCTTATGTAAAACTGATGACAACTGTGTCTAGAGACAAAGAGAGAGGAGGGGAGAGAGAGTTGATATCGAATTCGTCGTCAACAATTTACTATAATATAGTTTGAATTTCCCACCGAAGAAAAATGTTGGCAGATCTGTTCTATACACACACACACAATAATGCAGGATTGGTAACCCTGATCATATATTTTAATATACACTATAATACACACACATATCAAGTTTGAACCCATACATAGGTTGGTAAACCTGATCATATAGATTTAATATACATTATAACACACAACAAATTTGAACTCATGCAAGGTTGGTAACCCTGATCATATATTTAATATATACACTATAATTCATCAAGTCGGAACCCCCCACCATAGGTTGGTAAACCTGATCATATAGATTTAATATACATTATAACAAATTTGAACTCATGCAAGGTTGGTACTCCCCGATCATATATTTAATATATACACTATAATGATAGAAAGTGAAAGTGATCTAAGCTCGCGAAAGGCGGCATATAAAAAAATAAAAAATTATATTCGCGGATGCTGTGGTCCAGATACGCGAAAAAGTCGCGGATCTTGACACAGATCAGCGAAAAAGTCGCGGATGCTGTGGTCCAGTAGAAAGTGAAAGTGATCTAGGCTCGCGAAAGGCGGCATATAAAAAATTATATTCGCGGAAATTAGAAAGTGAAAGTGATTTAGGCTCGCGAAAGGCTGCATATAAAAAATTATTTTCGCGAAAATTCGCGGATACTGCGGGTCCAGGGTGGTGGGGAGAGCGTGGGAAAAAATCTTGGACCGCGGGAACGGCGGCATCTCTTTGATCTTGTTTTTTATCGTTTTTTATGTTTTTTAAGAAAGGCGGCATTCCTTTGTGCGTTAGAACTGTCATTTTCCCCCTACTATATTTGTTTAAATATCGCCCTAGTGTCAACAAATAAACTTACCTTCTTCCATGCCCTCATTTGTAACTCTTTCATTTCGAATAACGTAAGTCTCTATCCTACAAGTCCACTAAGCTGTTTCTTCAAACAATATCATTACACAAATTTTTATATACACTTTTTATTTACAACAGAACTACACGCACTGTTTGCTATGTAACACGCCTATTTATTTATGTAACTACTTTTTTAAACTTTTTCGTTTGTTTTCTTGATGAAGTTTCATAACTACGTTTTATATTTTGGGCTTTCCTATTTAACGCTTTCATTCTAATAAACGATCTTGTTCTTGCATAACATCGCAAGGCAAATTCCTCAAAATGGGGATATTTCTTGATTACGAGATCGCAAAAAATTTTTATAACGTTTTTAGAGCGATTTAATGTTTTTCCCATGAAACAACTGAAAGTCTGTTTTCAATTTTCTAATTTCTTCACGCCATTCCTCACTAGGTCTCATAAGTTTTCCTCTTGAAAAAACCGATAACCAGTCCGATTTCTCTATATCGTCTGCACATTTACCGTAACTCATATGTTCTTTATATTTTGGGAATTTTTTGTACAATCTGTAACATATGTATCCAGCAAGGATTTCTAGAAGTTCCTCATTTTCATTCAGCTCTGTGCCACAAGTAGGCCTAATTGTAGACTGATCTGCTGTTAACGGTTCCTCTTTAGAAGAATCGGATTTTTCTCCTTCTAGATTTGACTGTTTTAATGAACTCAAGAAGTCCATCACATCTGTCTCAGGAAATCCACTGTTATTCGGAAGCAAATTATCGTCATAAGCCGTAGGAAAAGCTTTATTTATTACGTGTGCTGTTAACGGTATGTTCTCACTTGTGTCATCATTTACAGTTTGTATGTTGCTGTTGTTTAAAACTACTGAGGTGTTTTTACCCAGTATTGAAGACTTAATTCTTTGAATAACTACAACCGGATTTGGATGATCGTAAAACAAACCTAAGCCCCGAATTTCCGAAAAATAACTTTCATGAACGTCTTGATTTAACCTTGATGTCATTAAAAATAAATACCCGTCTTTTTTCAGGTCGTTAAATAAACCTCTTAAACTTTCAATTGAAATGTGAAGCCTTTTTGAAACGGAAGTAGGGCAGTTTTTCCCATAACCCACATCTGTAAGCATAAGTTCAGTAATTTATCTACAGCTTCGTCTTGTATCCAGAGATCGATTCCATATCCACTTTCTATCATGTTTTTTCATTCATACTGCATCTAGAATTTAATACATCGAAACCATCGTTTATTGTTTTCATAAATTCTCCTACATGAGACTGTTTAGGAAAATAATGTAAAATCGCTTTCGAAACTGTTTCCGAGAGTAATTCTGCTGCCTTCCTGACGTTCTGGCGTTCACTTCCGGAAATAATCACATGCGAACTACTTAATTTATAACAATACTGAAGGTCCGATCTATTATAATTCAGTTCAATTAACTTTTCAAATACTTCCTTTGTTATTAATTTACCACTGGGTAGATCAAAACCGTGGTCTATAAGATGATTCCCCAGGAGTTTTAGCAAATGAGGCACATCGCAAAAAGCCCAAACTTTTCTTTCGTCGCTAGTGAGATTGGTGATGTAGGATTTCGATGGTGTAATGAGCAGTTCAGAAAACAGCTTGCGATTGGAAGGACCTATAGCGCATACGAAACCACGCACTTTGAAACCAATTGATTCAACAGAAATTATTGTGTTTATCAATAAATCTTTAGTAATGGGCACATCAAAGTCATAAAACAAAGGTTGTTTCCATTTTCCCATAAGACTTCTGGCCATTATCACTTGTACATTTGTGTGAGGTCCAATAAAACAGTCGTCTACATTGTCATAAGAAATAGTACTTTGTACTTTCATTTCGTCGAATGACAAAATTATGTCTTTTTCTCCGTCATTGAAAAAAGGAACCTGCTCTCGCATAATCCGCAGACTTAACTCAATAACACCAGGCTGACATTTCACAACAGAAAGTCGACGTTGAATCGTACGTTCGCTCGGCAGAGGGTAATTTAAAACACGTGTTATATAATGAAATGCTTTTTTCGACAGCGATCTAAGAGTTACTGCTTTTGCAATATCTTCGGAATCCCAATTCAGGCATTTCCGGATTTTAGATATGTTACCTGTCCACGTGTAAAAATATTTTCATACACATTTAAATATGCTTTGTCTTGAACGGAGAGACTTTTTAACAAAGCAATTTCTTCCTTGAGTGCAGTAATCTGTTCCTCTAATACTAAAATAGTTAATTGTAAATTCTTATTTTCATTTGTTAGTAAAGTCACTTCGTGTTCATACTGATTACTACTTAGGCCTAACTCACCGGTTTCGTTGACTACATTTTCAATCAAAATATTTTTTTCTACACTATCGTTTAATAAATCGCTGATATCCTGCTTTCTTTTTCTAATTTCAAATCTGTTTTTACGGTCATTTAACAAAGACGTAGCACATTTTTCTGAAGGTTGCGGAATATTTAGGTGAGGAATTGCCGTCTTCTTTAATCTTTTCTTAGAATAAATGTTTAACAACTCGGCCTATAAACCCCGTTCGTAATCGTTTGAATCAAAATGTTCAGAGCACAACACAGCTTTCTGCACGTTGAAGCTATCTTTACGTCTACACAAATGAACCCAAGCACGTTGCACGTTTAGTTCTTTCGGAAATCTGTGTAAGGTAATACCTCTCGCTTTACTGTTTTTATAATTATTTTTACACGTTGCAACAGCACAAGTTGAAGCCATTTTTCGCAGAACACTCAGTACAAAATTTAAACACTTGTAACATACACACAAACACATAAAGGCACACAAAACACGATAATAAACACGGCACGTATTCGTAAGAAATCAATGCGCTGTAAGCCTAAGACACTAGTGGAGCATGTGACGTCACGCACTCAGTAATGCTACTGCGCACACAGCGTTGTCACCTACCGTGTTCTATACTTACCGTGACCAGAACTAAACCACATAACACTTATTCATCAGAACCAAAGTGAAAAGACTAATTCAACATCAGTGAACAATTTATTTGACTTATTTTATTTTAAAAACTTGTTTTAAATAGTTGGGAGTTAAATTAACTCTGTTTTCGCTTAGCGTCAGTCCGCCATCTTGGCACTGCCAACTGAAGCCATTACTGAATCGACACTAACTATTTGTGTTCCCGCATCAAACCAAACAAATATTTTATGGTATTTTCTTAATTTTAATTTTATTGTTATTAGTAAGTAAGAATTATTTTAATTGTAATATGTTGTACTCCTTAGTGTGCATTTCGTACTTTTTAATAACAGTCAAAAGAATCCAGGAGTTTATATAACTATCAAAAGTATAACTCTGAATCGAACTGAGATTAATAATCGACTCGTGCATTGTACCAAATAAACATTAGAACGACGAAGGCAGTAATTTTTGAAAATAAACAATGATATTTTTCCACAATTGATGCGAATTGTCTTTTTATTAAAAAATAAAATAGAAATAACGAATTTTATTTCAGAATAAGAAGATTGAACCCGATTACGACGACGTAAGTAATTCCGTCAAGCGTAATAATCTACGGTAAGTCGGTCTGGTAACCTCAGTCTTGACAACTCAACATGAAAATCAAAACCCGTCCCCAAACAAACAGTAATCCATGTTAATAAATAGTTAAAATAAAAAATAAACAATTATAAAATTAGCGCTTTCAACAAGAGGAGTTTATTCTCCG
This sequence comes from Magicicada septendecula, assembly GCA_034769895.1. NCBI lineage: Eukaryota > Metazoa > Arthropoda > Insecta > Hemiptera > Cicadidae > Magicicada > Magicicada septendecula. The sequence goes on from CM068371.1 coordinate 271,316,159, forward strand.
CTTTTATTCAACATCTACTCGGAAGGTATTTTTAGGGGAGATAACGTCGGACAGGTCTCTGAACGGTAAAAGAATAAATAACATACGTTATGCGGATGATACCGTCACATTCGCAGATAGCTTAGAGAGGCTGCAACAACTAGTAAATAGAGTGACAGAAAGCAGCCGTAGATATGGTTTAGACATTAATCTATATATTAATACGTGAAGAGAAAACTTTGTACCCCTTTTTAAGCATATTGCGCGCACGGAGGAGTGTGAGATTTGGCATAGTTAAAGTTTATATGGAGAAGGAGTGCAGAAAGCTAAAATTTATATATAATATGTGTTACAAATACATTAAATTAAATTAAATAAAACATTCATTTGCACTTGAAAATTCATTTAAACTTTTTCAAACAATGGTAATTGTTAAAAATAAAATAATTTTGTTGCCAGGCAACAAAATTATAATTTTTTCATTTTATTGTACGTTCATACTGCCAATGTCAAACACATAATAAGTATGTCGTTTGTTTACGTTCATACTGCCAATGTCAAACACATAATAGTCTGTGGTCAAACAGTCGCACAGAGTAGAGATTGTCAAAGAATTTTAAAATGTTTCCAACAAATAATTACTGACAGATTGACTGAATGAGCTGTGAATTTTGTGTGATTTCAAATGTTCCTTTTTCAATAGTCTGTGGAGTGTATGTCAAGGCAAAAAAGCGTTTATTTTATATTTTGTGTATTAGATATCTGTGTTTTATATATTAATGTGCAGTTGAAAGTGAAATACTGAAATACAGCTTGCTTAGTGTACACCTGTTGCAAAAGGAAAATTTTGTAGCAGCAATTTGAATTGACTTACTCTTGCATAATTATTATTGGTGGTTTCAAAAAAGTGAGTACATTTTATTATTTTTAAAATAAACCCTGTCTAATCTTAGTTTCAGTAATTTCATTACATGTTTTTTTTTACATTCAGATATTCGCACCTATTTCCATTATGCCTCGACATAGAACATTGACGGGTCGGAGTGAGAGACAAAGAAGAAGGAATATATTTTCGCGTGAAAGTCAAATTGATAATAGACCAAATGCAAATTTAAATAGTGTAAATAGTATACAAAATGATGAAATTATTTTGAGGGATACATTTAAATGCGCACTGAATGTCATTCCAAGAAATTTTAATACTTTTGATTGTGGATTAATGCATTTACAATGCAGGTTTTGCAATGCAAAACATTTCGAATCTGAGGTCACTTTAGGTGAAAGGACTGCATTCACTTCATGTTGTCATAAGGGTAAAGCAATATTACCGGCCTTAAGTCAAAATGAATACTTTAAATCATTGTATGATGGACTTACTTCAAATGAACCTTCAATAAAAAGAAAGTCAAAAAATTATTTTGAAAACATTCGTAAATACAATTCATCATTTGCTATGGTTAGCTCAGAAGCTAACATTTCGGATACAGTTACGCGTGGAGTGTATCATTTTAAAATACATGATGTTTTTTATCACAGATCAGGTCCAATGACTGCTGGATATGGTCGGTCACCATGTTATGTGCAATTATATTTTTATGAGGTTGACACTGCTGTCAATTATAGATTACGTAAACACTATAATCAAACATGCAATAACAATATAATGCGTGATATCTCTCTTGAATTAGAACGCATTAATCCTTTCGTTCGGTCATTCATTGCAATGAAAGATCATTGCCAGAGAGTTGAAAATCAAAATAAAGAAATTTGTATGCTCATTAAAGTAAATCGTGATTTAGATCTACGCCGTTATAATGATGCAGTTCAAACTGATGTAGCAGTAATATTTAGTACAGTTGATGGTGAGCCACCCTTTGAACGAAATATGCTTTCCTTTTCAAAAGTTAATGGTACCATTAAAAATATCTCTGTTTTGGATTCATCGTTGGACCCTTTAGCGTATCCACTACTTTTGCCAAATGGTGATACTGGGTGGCATATCAATATTTCTCATAATGTACCAACTACATCTAATTCAAAAGCGCCCAGAAATAAATTAACCATGCTTCAGTATGCAGCCTAACGACTTGAAATTAGAGAAGATTTTAGCATGTTGCACCATTCACAAAAATTATTTCTGCAGTGGATAGTTGATATGTATGTGAGAATAGAGGGCACAAGGTTACATTTCATTCGACAAAATCAAACAAGTCTTAGGTCTGAAGTTTACAACAATTTAACAGATTATTTAGAATTGAACCCCAATGCCAATAATGTTGGCCGTAGAGTAATTTTACCATCTTCATTCGATGGATCTCCAAGAAATATGTACCAGAATTATGTAGATGCAATGTCAATTGTACAACATTTCGGAAAGCCTTCTTTGTTTATTACAATGACTTGCAATCCAAGTTGGCCTGAAATAGTTAGCAATATTGGTGTAGGTGAGTCAGCTAATTTTCGACCTGATATTGTTGTGTGTGTATTCAAGTCCAAACTGAAAGCATTAATATCCAAATATTGAGGGCCTTACACTAAAAAAAAATCTTCGGTAAAGTTGAAGCACTCATTTATACAATTGAGTTTCAAAAGAGAGGATTGCCCTCATGCTCACATTTTACTCTCTTTAAATGAGCAAGATAAAATTGTTAACGCCACCGATATTGATAAAGTTGTATCTGCGGAAATTCCTAACATTCAAAAACATCCTACATTACATGAATATGTTGTAAAACACATGATGCATGGTCCATGCGGTGTACTTAATCCAAATTCTGTATGTATGAGAGATGGAAAATGCACAAAAGATTATCCAAAACGATTTAATGAATTTACATGTGAATCATTAAATGGATATCCATTATACAGAAGGCGTGATAATGGTATTAATGCTGAAGTTCGCGGTAGTTGCCTCGACAATCGTTATGTTGTACCATACAATCCGTATTTACTTGCCAAATTTAATTGCCATATAAATGTTGAAGTATGCACTACAGTTAAAAGTGTTAAATACATTTATAAATACGTGTATAAAGGCTATGACAGTGCATCTGTTGAATTAGGTTCAGAGAGAAATGAACCAGGTCAAGAAATACAAATTGATGAAGTTAAAAATTTTTTTTAAATTGCCGTTATGTCGGATCAACTGAAGCTGTATGGCGCATCTATGAATTACCAATGCATTTTCAATCACATGTCATCGTTAGACTTGACATTCATTTACCGCGTAGACAGAATGTTTACTTTCGAGAAGGGCAAGAACGTCAAGCAATTGAAAATGCAAGACAAACAAAATTATTAGCATTTTTTGAATTGAATCGATCAGATCCATCAGCGCATGAATATAAGTATATTGAAATTCCTTTGCATTATGTGTGGGAAGATTCCCGAAAAAAATGGAAGAAGAGAAGGCGTGGAGGTGATAAAATCATTACACGCATATATGTAGTATCACCAAAAGACATCGAACTTTTCCATTTACGATTGCTTTTATTACATGTATGTGGTCCAAAATCATTTGAGGATGTTAGAACATACAATGGAATTATACACACTTCTTTTGTTGAAGCGTGCCATGCTCGCGGCATTGCTTCAAATGATAATGAATGGCGCGAATGTTTAAATGAAGCAAAAGAATTACATTCACCAAAACAAATGCGAAATTTATTTGGTTACATTTGTGCATTAAATGTGCCAGCCAATGCATTGGCGTTATGGAATGAATTTAAAGTATATCTTAGTGAAGATTTTTTGAGAGATTACAACGAAGGAGTATCCTTTAACACAGCTCTATTAGAAATTGAAGATATTTTGAATGTTCATAATTTGTCATCTCAAGAACTTGGTTTACCAGTTCCCACGTATTCGCAGAGAACAGACGAAGCAAATGCTATTGATCCAATAGAACAAGAATTTCTGTTTTGTGAGCATTATGAAACTGCAAATATTGAACAGCGTAATCTAATTGATCGTGTGATTCGTGAAGTTTTGCACCATGATACTGGATCTAATGTTTTTTGTTTAACCGCTCATGCAGGTTGTGGAAAAACATTCACACAAACAGCAATCATTCACAAATTAAATTCGCTTAATCTTAGTTGCATTGCAACAGCGTTCAGTGGCATAGCTTCAACTCTGTTACTTGGAGGTAGAACTTTACACAATGTGTTTAAATTGCCTATACCCATTTTGGAAAATTCTGTAGTGAATATTACCGCAAACAGTAGCTATGGACGTTACATAAATTCATCATCGTTGATAATTATTGATGAAATTTTTATGTGCCCACTGCAAGTGTTGAAAATCGTAGATAGATTATTGCAGGATGTATGCGATGAAAATGATAAACATAAACCATTTGGAGTGAAAACGATACTTCTGTGCGGTGATTTTCGGCAAATCTTACCAGTTGTCCCACATGGATCACGTGCAACTTTAATTGAAAATTGTGTCACGAGTTGGCATAAATTTGTTTATTTTCATAAAGTAACGTTTATTCAAAATATGAGAGCCTTACCAAGTGAAATAGAATTTGTCGAATTCTTGAAAAAATTGGTAATGATGAAGCCCCACAGTTCCCTCAGTTTGGTGAAAATATTATTGAAATACCTCAGCAATTAATAGGAGATGAAAATAATATTATTAATGAGGGGTACGGAAATATTTCCGAAAACATACTCTCAGATAACATATTGAAGTCAGTTATTTTAGCACCTAAAAATGATGATTGTACTTTTATTAATACTGATATACTTAATCGAATACCAGGTGAACAGAAAACATATCATAGCTACGATAAGATAATTTGTGATGATGACAATGAAATCAATAACTATCCAGTAGAGTTTTTGAATTCTTTGACTATTAGTGGTTTGCCACCACATAAGTTAGTATTGAAAGTTAATTGCATCGTTTTACTGATCAGAAACTTAAATACAAAGGAAGCATTAGTCAATGGAACAAGAATGCGCATCAAGTGTATGCATCGTAATGCTATTGATTGCGAAGTTTTAACTGGAACCGCACGCAATAAGAGAATTCTGATTCCACGTATAAATTTAACATATTCCGGTACTGTTTTACCATTTAACTTTCAAAGAACTCAATTTCCAATTATACCTGCATTTGCGATGACAATAAATAAGTCTCAAGGACAAACATTCGAAAAAATTGGAATTTTATTGAGGCAGCCAGTTTTTACACATGGTCAATTGTACGTCGAAATATATTATTTACCAATTATTATTACTTGCCAATGACAAGCACCAAATATCGTCCGGCCATGATACAAGAATTGAACGGCGCAGGATAACGAGAAATTGCACTCATTTTTTGAATTTGCTTTGGGCAACAGCAACTCACACAATGACGAAACGAAAAAATTGAAATGTCAAACTCAATGTCAAATGTCACTTAGTATATAGTTTATCGAAAATTCGAATATCGAAAAATCGTTTGCTGAACCCGCTAATAGCAGGCAAGCCAACGTTCGGGAAGGACAACGTCTGCCGGGTCCGCTAGTACTGTATATAATATAGTTGTTATATTATCCATTATAATAGAATTTTTGCTATTTGCATTAGTTCCTAAACATGAAACGCAATTCATTTTCTTTGATTTATATATTAGACAACAATTACATTTTTTTTATGGATCAAACCGAACACTTAAAAACTACCGTTGAATTAGCAGCTACAGGTGAGATTGAATGTTTATGACAGTGCTCTGTGTTGATGACTTAGAAGACAGAAAGTTTTATAAACTCAAGGGGTGTGAGAATTACCTACAAATCGTATACATCTCACGCACCTCTCTCTCTCTCTCTCTCACATACACACACGCACACACACCCACTTTATATATTTATGCTAATAAGGAGAGTAAATCTAGCTGTTCATACCCTTCTCAGTGCGGCGAAATCATAAAAAGTTGATCACGACAAACTACACTGTGCTAAGAAACCGTCTAACACAATCCAACCATAAATTGTTTGGGGATATGGGGATATGTTCTTCATTTTCCACGTTAGCGTGGACGTGGAAGTCTTCTCGTATAAATTGAATTTACAAACGCCAAACATACGAAAACTTACCGAAAAGTCGATTTCTCTTAGTCATTTCAATTTTGCACATACTTCAACGAGTTTTGAATACACATCAAAGTATGATATTTGTTTGTATACCCACTATTGATATTGCCTGCGAAAGTTCCCAGGAAATCAAAATACCATAATAAATTAATAAACGAGACATAGTTCATGAATTATAATCATGAACTAGAATAATCATGAATAGTTCATGAGAAAAATTAATTTTTTATACTCCATTGAGTCTGAAAGCCGTAAAGTCATAGGCAGACGCCTATTTTAAAAATGTATGGTAAAACATTTTTTTCAATTGTTAATTACTAATTAAGTTACGTGAAAGTACACACACACACTCACACACACACACTATACTTGTTTCTTCTTCTTCTGATAGTTCCTATCCGTTTCGGATGTCGGATATAATACAGACTATTTTATCTCCCTGTACTGCTGCACGGAACAAATCAGTTGTACTCATGCCAAACCAGGTCCTTAAATTTCTCAGCCATGAGATTCTCGGTCGCCCAACTCCTCTCTTTCCAAGTACTTTTCCCTGTAATGTGGACTGCAATAAGTAAAATCCTGTTCATTTTTCATGAGATGTCCCAGATACTGAAGATTTCTTATCTTCAATGTGATAATAACATGCCTTTCTTTCTTCATCTTTCTAAGAAATTCAACATTGGTTACATGTGCTGTCCATGAAATGCTCAGTATTCTACGGTAAACCACATTTCGAAAGATTCCAATTTTTTAGTTCTGGCTTTAGTCAAAGTCCAAGATTCTACACCGTAGAAAAGGACCGAGAATACGTAGCAGCGTAAAAGTCTCATCTTTGTGTTTCTTGTTAAATCGTGACTTTTGAATAAATTGCTTATTCTAGAGTACACAGCTCTTGCCTTTTCAATTCTGCTCTTTATTTCTTCAGAGTGCCCCTATTGTTCATTGACTATAGTACCAAGATATGTAAATTTGCCTACGCGTTCAACTAGCCTTTGGTTTATATTAAAGTTGCTGTTTGTGAACTTGTTCTTAGATACAATCGTTAGCTTCGTTTTATTAACACTAGTGGTCGCCCAGTGGTCGAAATTCGACCGTAATTCATTAAATTTTTAAGTTTGAACGTTATTGAGGTTCTTTTGTCAAAGAGTATACCTCTATAATCATTGCATATAATTTTTTTGAATTTTGTTCTATTACATCAGCTGCGAGCGTGTACAAATACGTCATTAGCGTGTGTTGTTTGCCTTAATTCCCTGCAATACCTATGAAATTTAAAATTTAATGTTAGTAACAGTTGAAAAAAAACACAATTACAGCTTGTATTCGTTTTTATTTTTTGATATAATTCATTGTCAGTTTTAATTTTTTCATGTTATTATTGAATGAAATAAACGCTAATAAAAATGAGACTTGACATTCATAGAAGTATAAGATAAATTGTTTTCAATTCCAGTGGATTACATTTCATTTTTGGTAAGGTACAAAATTCGAAAACAGTTTGAAGATTATCTGCTACAAAGCTTATATAATTTTTTAATTTTTTTTTCTATGCATTAATTTTCGAGTTATTTGAAAAATATGAAAGATAGGAAAAATGAGGTTTAGCTTGGCTAAGCCATATTTAAAAAGCAATAACGCGTTTTTTGACATTTCCTTGGGTTTTTTTTATTGCCATACTGACCAGGTTTCGCCAAGGCTACACAGTTATTTTGCCTATCTTTTTCGAATTATATAAAATTTAAATAAAAAATTCATACAAAATAAAAAATGAAATAAAAAATACGTGCCTCGTATTTTTTCATATATTTTTCATTAAATCAAAAAAACCGGGCGGTTAAAAAAATAAATGTTGTTCATTGAACTTAAAATAGTTTGAAAGTCAATTTAATGATTCAGAACTTCTGTGTAAACGATGTTTTTTGTAAAAACTCTTTCATCATTTGCTAAATGCCCTTGGCCATTATATTCGGAAATATAAAATCTCAAACCATCGAATGATCGAACTCTACTTGCTGCGACGTACAATTGACCATGTGTAAAAACTGGCTGCCTCAATAAAATTCCAATTTTTTCGAATGTTTGTCCTTGAGACTTATTTATTGTCATCGCAAATGCAGGTATAATTGGAAATTGAGTTCTTTGAAAGTTAAATGGTAAAACAGTACCGGAATATGTTAAATTTATACGTGGAATCAGAATTCTCTTATTGCGTGCGGTTCCAGTTAAAACTTCGCAATCAATAGCATTACGATGCATACACTTGATGCGCATTCTTGTTCCATTGACTAATGCTTCCTTTGTATTTAAGTTTCTGATCAGTAAAACGATGCAATTAACTTTCAATACTAACTTATGTGGTGGCAAACCACTAATAGTCAAAGAATTCAAAAACTCTACTGGATAGTTATTGATTTCATTGTCATCATCACAAATTATCTTATCGTAGCTATGATATGTTTTCTGTTCACCTGGTATTCGATTAAGTATATCAGTATTAATAAAAGTACAATCATCATTTTTAGGTGCTAAAATAACTGACTTCAATATGTTATCTGAGAGTATGTTTTCGGAAATATTTCCGTACCCCTCATTAATAATATTATTTTCATCTCCTATTAATTGCTGAGGTATTTCAATAATATTTTCACCAAACTGAGGGAACTGTGGGGCTTCATCATTACCAATTTTTTCAAGAATTCGACAAATTCTATTTCACTTGGTAAGGCTCTCATATTTTGAATAAACGTTACTTTATGAAAATAAACAAATTTATGCCAACTCGTGACACAATTTTCAATTAAAGTTGCACGTGATCCATGTGGGACAACTGGTAAGATTTGCCGAAAATCACCGCACAGAAGTATCGTTTTCACTCCAAATGGTTTATGTTTATCATTTTCATCGCATACATCCTGCAATAATCTATCTACGATTTTCAACACTTGCAGTGGGCACATAAAAATTTCATCAATAATTATCAACGATGATGAATTTATGTAACGTCCATAGCTACTGTTTGCGGTAATATTCACTACAGAATTTTCCAAAATGGGTATAGGCAATTTAAACACATTGTGTAAAGTTCTACCTCCAAGTAACAGAGTTGAAGCTATGCCACTGAACGCTGTTGCAATGCAACTAAGATTAAGCGAATTTAATTTGTGAATGATTGCTGTTTGTGTGAATGTTTTTCCACAACCTGCATGAGCGGTTAAACAAAAAACATTAGATCCAGTATCATGGTGCAAAACTTCACGAATCACACGATCAATTAGATTACGCTGTTCAATATTTGCAGTTTCATAATGCTCACAAAACAGAAATTCTTGTTCTATTGGATCAATAGCATTTGCTTCGTCTGTTCTCTGCGAATACGTGGGAACTGGTAAACCAAGTTCTTGAGATGACAAATTATGAACATTCAAAATATCTTCAATTTCTAATAGAGCTGTGTTAAAGGATACTCCTTCGTTGTAATCTCTCAAAAAATCTTCACTAAGATATACTTTAAATTCATTCCATAACGCCAATGCATTGGCTGGCACATTTAATGCACAAATGTAACCAAATAAATTTCGCATTTGTTTTGGTGAATGTAATTCTTTTGCTTCATTTAAACATTCGCGCCATTCATTATCATTTGAAGCAATGCCGCGAGCATGGCACGCTTCAACAAAAGAAGTGTGTATAATTCCATTGTATGTTCTAACATCCTCAAATGATTTTGGACCACATACATGTAATAAAAGCAATCGTAAATGGAAAAGTTCGATGTCTTTTGGTGATACTACATATATGCGTGTAATGATTTTATCACCTCCACGCCTTCTCTTCTTCCATTTTTTTCGGGAATCTTCCCACACATAATGCAAAGGAATTTCAATATACTTATATTCATGCGCTGATGGATCTGATCGATTCAATTCAAAAAATGCTAATAATTTTGTTTGTCTTGCATTTTCAATTGCTTGACGTTCTTGCCCTTCTCGAAAGTAAACATTCTGTCTACGCGGTAAATGAATGTCAAGTCTAACGATGACATGTGATTGAAAATGCATTGGTAATTCATAGATGCGCCATACAGCTTCAGTTGATCCGACATAACGGCAATTTAAAAAAAATTTTTAACTTCATCAATTTGTATTTCTTGACCTGGTTCATTTCTCTCTGAACCTAATTCAACAGATGCACTGTCATAGCCTTTATACACGTATTTATAAATGTATTTAACACTTTTAACTGTAGTGCATACTTCAACATTTATATGGCAATTAAATTTGGCAAGTAAATACGGATTGTATGGTACAACATAACGATTGTCGAGGCAACTACCGCGAACTTCAGCATTAATACCATTATCACGCCTTCTGTATAATGGATATCCATTTAATGATTCACATGTAAATTCATTAAATCGTTTTGGATAATCTTTTGTGCATTTTCCATCTCTCATACATACAGAATTTGGATTAAGTACACCGCATGGACCATGCATCATGTGTTTTACAACATATTCATGTAATGTAGGATGTTTTTGAATGTTAGGAATTTCCGCAGATACAACTTTATCAATATCGGTGGCGTTAACAATTTTATCTTGCTCATTTAAAGAGAGTAAAATGTGAGCATGAGGGCAATCCTCTCTTTTGAAACTCAATTGTATAAATGAGTGCTTCAACTTTACCGAAGATTTTTTTTTAGTGTAAGGCCCTCAATATTTGGATATTAATGCTTTCAGTTTGGACTTGAATACACACACAACAATATCAGGTCGAAAATTAGCTGACTCACCTACACCAATATTGCTAACTATTTCAGGCCAACTTGGATTGCAAGTCATTGTAATAAACAAAGAAGGCTTTCCGAAATGTTGTACAATTGACATTGCATCTACATAATTCTGGTACATATTTCTTGGAGATCCATCGAATGAAGATGGTAAAATTACTCTACGGCCAACATTATTGGCATTGGGGTTCAATTCTAAATAATCTGTTAAATTGTTGTAAACTTCAGACCTAAGACTTGTTTGATTTTGTCGAATGAAATGTAACCTTGTGCCCTCTATTCTCACATACATATCAACTATCCACTGCAGAAATAATTTTTGTGAATGGTGCAACATGCTAAAATCTTCTCTAATTTCAAGTCGTTAGGCTGCATACTGAAGCATGGTTAATTTATTTCTGGGCGCTTTTGAATTAGATGTAGTTGGTACATTATGAGAAATATTGATATGCCACCCAGTATCACCATTTGGCAAAAGTAGTGGATACGCTAAAGGGTCCAACGATGAATCCAAAACAGAGATATTTTTAATGGTACCATTAACTTTTGAAAAGGAAAGCATATTTCGTTCAAAGGGTGGCTCACCATCAACTGTACTAAATATTACTGCTACATCAGTTTGAACTGCATCATTATAACGGCGTAGATCTAAATCACGATTTACTTTAATGAGCATACAAATTTCTTTATTTTGATTTTCAACTCTCTGGCAATGATCTTTCATTGCAATGAATGACCGAACGAAAGGATTAATGCGTTCTAATTCAAGAGAGATATCACGCATTATATTGTTATTGCATGTTTGATTATAGTGTTTACGTAATCTATAATTGACAGCAGTGTCAACCTCATAAAAATATAATTGCACATAACATGGTGACCGACCATATCCAGCAGTCATTGGACCTGATCTGTGATAAAAAACATCATGTATTTTAAAATGATACACTCCACGCGTAACTGTATCCGAAATGTTAGCTTCTGAGCTAACCATAGCAAATGATGAATTGTATTTACGAATGTTTTCAAAATAATTTTTTGACTTTCTTTTTATTGAAGGTTCATTTGAAGTAAGTCCATCATACAATGATTTAAAGTATTCATTTTGACTTAAGGCCGGTAATATTGCTTTACCCTTATGACAACATGAAGTGAATGCAGTCCTTTCACCTAAAGTGACCTCAGATTCGAAATGTTTTGCATTGCAAAACCTGCATTGTAAATGCATTAATCCACAATCAAAAGTATTAAAATTTCTTGGAATGACATTCAGTGCGCATTTAAATGTATCCCTCAAAATAATTTCATCATTTTGTATACTATTTACACTATTTAAATTTGCATTTGGTCTATTATCAATTTGACTTTCACGCGAAAATATATTCCTTCTTCTTTGTCTCTCACTCCGACCCGTCAATGTTCTATGTCGAGGCATAATGGAAATAGGTGCGAATATCTGAATGTAAAAAAAAACATGTAATGAAATTACTGAAACTAAGATTAGACAGGGTTTATTTTAAAAATAATAAAATGTACTCACTTTTTTGAAACCACCAATAATAATTATGCAAGAGTAAGTCAATTCAAATTGCTGCTACAAAATTTTCCTTTTGCAACAGGTGTACACTAAGCAAGCTGTATTTCAGTATTTCACTTTCAACTGCACATTAATATATAAAACACAGATATCTAATACACAAAATATAAAATAAACGCTTTTTTGCCTTGACATACACTCCACAGACTATTGAAAAAGGAACATTTGAAATCACACAAAATTCACAGCTCATTCAGTCAATCTGTCAGTAATTATTTGTTGGAAACATTTTAAAATTCTTTGACAATCTCTACTCTGTGCGACTGTTTGACCACAGACTATTATGTGTTTGACATTGGCAGTATGAACGTAAACAAACGACATACTTATTATGTGTTTGACATTGGCAGTATGAACGTACAATAAAATGAAAAAATTATAATTTTGTTGCCTGGCAACAAAATTATTTTATTTTTAACAATTACCATTGTTTGAAAAAGTTTAAATGAATTTTCAAGTGCAAATGAATGTTTTATTTAATTTAATTTAATGTATTTGTAACACATATTATATATAAATTTTAGCTTTCTGCACTCCTTCTCCATATAAACTTTAACTATGCCAAATCTCACACTCCTCCGTGCGCGCAATATGCTTAAAAAGGGGTACAAAGTTTTCTCTTCACGTATTAATATATAGATTAATGTCTAAACCATATCTACGGCTGCTTTCTGTCACTCTATTTACTAGTTGTTGCAGCCTCTCTAAGCTATCTGCGAATGTGACGGTATCATCCGCATAACGTATGTTATTTATTCTTTTACCGTTCAGAGACCTGTCCGACGTTATCTCCCCTAAAAATACCTTCCGAGTAGATGTTGAATAAAAGCGGAGAATAAACTCCTCTTGTTGAAAGCGCTAATTTTATAATTGTTTATTTTTTATTTTAACTATTTATTAACATGGATTACTGTTTGTTTGGGGACGGGTTTTGATTTTCATGTTGAGTTGTCAAGACTGAGGTTACCAGACCGACTTACCGTAGATTATTACGCTTGACGGAATTACTTACGTCGTCGTAATCGGGTTCAATCTTCTTATTCTGAAATAAAATTCGTTATTTCTATTTTATTTTTTAATAAAAAGACAATTCGCATCAATTGTGGAAAAATATCATTGTTTATTTTCAAAAATTACTGCCTTCGTCGTTCTAATGTTTATTTGGTACAATGCACGAGTCGATTATTAATCTCAGTTCGATTCAGAGTTATACTTTTGATAGTTATATAAACTCCTGGATTCTTTTGACTGTTATTAAAAAGTACGAAATGCACACTAAGGAGTACAACATATTACAATTAAAATAATTCTTACTTACTAATAACAATAAAATTAAAATTAAGAAAATACCATAAAATATTTGTTTGGTTTGATGCGGGAACACAAATAGTTAGTGTCGATTCAGTAATGGCTTCAGTTGGCAGTGCCAAGATGGCGGACTGACGCTAAGCGAAAACAGAGTTAATTTAACTCCCAACTATTTAAAACAAGTTTTTAAAATAAAATAAGTCAAATAAATTGTTCACTGATGTTGAATTAGTCTTTTCACTTTGGTTCTGATGAATAAGTGTTATGTGGTTTAGTTCTGGTCACGGTAAGTATAGAACACGGTAGGTGACAACGCTGTGTGCGCAGTAGCATTACTGAGTGCGTGACGTCACATGCTCCACTAGTGTCTTAGGCTTACAGCGCATTGATTTCTTACGAATACGTGCCGTGTTTATTATCGTGTTTTGTGTGCCTTTATGTGTTTGTGTGTATGTTACAAGTGTTTAAATTTTGTACTGAGTGTTCTGCGAAAAATGGCTTCAACTTGTGCTGTTGCAACGTGTAAAAATAATTATAAAAACAGTAAAGCGAGAGGTATTACCTTACACAGATTTCCGAAAGAACTAAACGTGCAACGTGCTTGGGTTCATTTGTGTAGACGTAAAGATAGCTTCAACGTGCAGAAAGCTGTGTTGTGCTCTGAACATTTTGATTCAAACGATTACGAACGGGGTTTATAGGCCGAGTTGTTAAACATTTATTCTAAGAAAAGATTAAAGAAGACGGCAATTCCTCACCTAAATATTCCGCAACCTTCAGAAAAATGTGCTACGTCTTTGTTAAATGACCGTAAAAACAGATTTGAAATTAGAAAAAGAAAGCAGGATATCAGCGATTTATTAAACGATAGTGTAGAAAAAAATATTTTGATTGAAAATGTAGTCAACGAAACCGGTGAGTTAGGCCTAAGTAGTAATCAGTATGAACACGAAGTGACTTTACTAACAAATGAAAATAAGAATTTACAATTAACTATTTTAGTATTAGAGGAACAGATTACTGCACTCAAGGAAGAAATTGCTTTGTTAAAAAGTCTCTCCGTTCAAGACAAAGCATATTTAAATGTGTATGAAAATATTTTTACACGTGGACAGGTAACATATCTAAAATCCGGAAATGCCTGAATTGGGATTCCGAAGATATTGCAAAAGCAGTAACTCTTAGATCGCTGTCGAAAAAAGCATTTCATTATATAACACGTGTTTTAAATTACCCTCTGCCGAGCGAACGTACGATTCAACGTCGACTTTCTGTTGTGAAATGTCAGCCTGGTGTTATTGAGTTAAGTCTGCGGATTATGCGAGAGCAGGTTCCTTTTTTCAATGACGGAGAAAAAGACATAATTTTGTCATTCGACGAAATGAAAGTACAAAGTACTATTTCTTATGACAATGTAGACGACTGTTTTATTGGACCTCACACAAATGTACAAGTGATAATGGCCAGAAGTCTTATGGGAAAATGGAAACAACCTTTGTTTTATGACTTTGATGTGCCCATTACTAAAGATTTATTGATAAACACAATAATTTCTGTTGAATCAATTGGTTTCAAAGTGCGTGGTTTCGTATGCGCTATAGGTCCTTCCAATCGCAAGCTGTTTTCTGAACTGCTCATTACACCATCGAAATCCTACATCACCAATCTCACTAGCGACGAAAGAAAAGTTTGGGCTTTTTGCGATGTGCCTCATTTGCTAAAACTCCTGGGGAATCATCTTATAGACCACGGTTTTGATCTACCCAGTGGTAAATTAATAACAAAGGAAGTATTTGAAAAGTTAATTGAACTGAATTATAATAGATCGGACCTTCAGTATTGTTATAAATTAAGTAGTTCGCATGTGATTATTTCCGGAAGTGAACGCCAGAACGTCAGGAAGGCAGCAGAATTACTCTCGGAAACAGTTTCGAAAGCGATTTTACATTATTTTCCTAAACAGTCTCATGTAGGAGAATTTATGAAAACAATAAACGATGGTTTCGATGTATTAAATTCTAGATGCAGTATGAATGAAAAAACATGATAGAAAGTGGATATGGAATCGATCTCTGGATACAAGACGAAGCTGTAGATAAATTACTGAACTTATGCTTACAGATGTGGGTTATGGGAAAAACTGCCCTACTTCCGTTTCAAAAAGGCTTCACATTTCAATTGAAAGTTTAAGAGGTTTATTTAACGACCTGAAAAAAGACGGGTATTTATTTTTAATGACATCAAGGTTAAATCAAGACGTTCATGAAAGTTATTTTTCGGAAATTCGGGGCTTAGGTTTGTTTTACGATCATCCAAATCCGGTTGTAGTTATTCAAAGAATTAAGTCTTCAATACTGGGTAAAAACACCTCAGTAGTTTTAAACAACAGCAACATACAAACTGTAAATGATGACACAAGTGAGAACATACCGTTAACAGCACACGTAATAAATAAAGCTTTTCCTACGGCTTATGACGATAATTTGCTTCCGAATAACAGTGGATTTCCTGAGACAGATGTGATGGACTTCTTGAGTTCATTAAAACAGTCAAATCTAGAAGGAGAAAAATCCGATTCTTCTAAAGAGGAACCGTTAACAGCAGATCAGTCTACAATTAGGCCTACTTGTGGCACAGAGCTGAATGAAAATGAGGAACTTCTAGAAATCCTTGCTGGATACATATGTTACAGATTGTACAAAAAATTCCCAAAATATAAAGAACATATGAGTTACGGTAAATGTGCAGACGATATAGAGAAATCGGACTGGTTATCGGTTTTTTCAAGAGGAAAACTTATGAGACCTAGTGAGGAATGGCGTGAAGAAATTAGAAAATTGAAAACAGACTTTCAGTTGTTTCATGGGAAAAACATTAAATCGCTCTAAAAACGTTATAAAAATTTTTTGCGATCTCGTAATCAAGAAATATCCCCATTTTGAGGAATTTGCCTTGCGATGTTATGCAAGAACAAGATCGTTTATTAGAATGAAAGCGTTAAATAGGAAAGCCCAAAATATAAAACGTAGTTATGAAACTTCATCAAGAAAACAAACGAAAAAGTTTAAAAAAGTAGTTACATAAATAAATAGGCGTGTTACATAGCAAACAGTGCGTGTAGTTCTGTTGTAAATAAAAAGTGTATATAAAAATTTGTGTAATGATATTGTTTGAAGAAACAGCTTAGTGGACTTGTAGGATAGAGACTTACGTTATTCGAAATGAAAGAGTTACAAATGAGGGCATGGAAGAAGGTAAGTTTATTTGTTGACACTAGGGCGATATTTAAACAAATATAGTAGGGGGAAAATGACAGTTCTAACGCACAAAGGAATGCCGCCTTTCTTAAAAAACATAAAAAACGATAAAAAACAAGATCAAAGAGATGCCGCCGTTCCCGCGGTCCAAGATTTTTTCCCACGCTCTCCCCACCACCCTGGACCCGCAGTATCCGCGAATTTTCGCGAAAATAATTTTTTATATGCAGCCTTTCGCGAGCCTAAATCACTTTCACTTTCTAATTTCCGCGAATATAATTTTTTATATGCCGCCTTTCGCGAGCCTAGATCACTTTCACTTTCTACTGGACCACAGCATCCGCGACTTTTTCGCTGATCTGTGTCAAGATCCGCGACTTTTTCGCGTATCTGGACCACAGCATCCGCGAATATAATTTTTTATTTTTTTATATGCCGCCTTTCGCGAGCTTAGATCACTTTCACTTTCTATCATTATAGTGTATATATTAAATATATGATCGGGGAGTACCAACCTTGCATGAGTTCAAATTTGTTATAATGTATATTAAATCTATATGATCAGGTTTACCAACCTATGGTGGGGGGTTCCGACTTGATGAATTATAGTGTATATATTAAATATATGATCAGGGTTACCAACCTTGCATGAGTTCAAATTTGTTGTGTGTTATAATGTATATTAAATCTATATGATCAGGTTTACCAACCTATGTATGGGTTCAAACTTGATATGTGTGTGTATTATAGTGTATATTAAAATATATGATCAGGGTTACCAATCCTGCATTATTGTGTGTGTGTGTATAGAACAGATCTGCCAACATTTTTCTTCGGTGGGAAATTCAAACTATATTATAGTAAATTGTTGACGACGAATTCGATATCAACTCTCTCTCCCCTCCTCTCTCTTTGTCTCTAGACACAGTTGTCATCAGTTTTACATAAGCGTCGTGCTACTTATGGATTATTGTAATTAGCGATACTAAAATGTAATCACCAGGAAATATATATTTATCACCTATCTCGTGGCGTCCTTTTTTGACACATGACAGTCATTGACTACGATTTAGAAATTAATATACTGCCAAGTCTGTGTGTGTGTGTGTGGTAAAGTGTTACACATAAAAAAATCTCCTTGAAATAAGGTATTTTCAAAAGTTTTGTGTACACACACATTGTATAATAATTTTCGTAATTGTAAGATACAACCTGCAAATTATTAAAATGTCTCTCTCACACATTTCTGATTACTATACAAATAATTGGATGCATATTCGAAGATTTCCCTTATTCAAACGATTTGTATGTGTGTACACAAACTTAAATACAGACGATTGTAATTTTAAAAATTCATTTTTTGCATTAAATATATATCGTAAACAATGAAATAATAATATTTCGTCATTGTAAGATTTTAATAAAACAATTATCAGTTTAAATAATAATTTTCATGATTGTAAGATACAACCTACAAATTATTAAAATGTCTCTCTCACACACATTTCTGATTACTATACAAATAATTGCATGCATATTCGGAGTACGTTGACAGCGAAACAAGTCTATGCACACACACACACACACACACACACACACACACACACACACACACACACACACACACACACACACACACACACACACACACACACACACACACACACACACACACACACACACACACATACACACAACGATACTGAATTAGATATAGTTATTATTCACTAAATTAAACCAGAGGTCATTAACCTTCAGAGGACGTCCTACATTCTAATTTCACACCTGCTAGTCATTAGCAGTGATTAGGATTATAAAGTATTTACTCTAAAAACGGACAACTCTACTTTCTAATTTGACACCTGTCAAGCATTAACACCGCTTACAGTAATTACTCTGAAAACGGACACACACACACACACACACACACGTGCTTTCCCCACTACAGTGTACACTATATATACGCTAAGTAAGTTAGCGGCAATTTCTTATTTGTCGACTTGTACTGCACGTATTACGTGGCTTCCAGTATACACATCTTCTTTTGAAAGACTGTTTGTACGTCTTCAGTGTAGACAACGCACATACTAGTTTGGCTGATACTGTACGTGTCTTCCAGTATACACATCTTCTTTTGGTAAGTGTATAGATTTTATTTAAACGTAAAAATTATCAAGTGCATTATTTATTGAATTTAATACATGTGTGTGTGTACGCGTGTGTATGATGAAATTACAATTTCTGAAAATATATTCTTACTGTATTTTTATAGTGGCAATTTCTCACCAACGTGTGCTGATACATCTTTTTTTTAATAGTTGAAAGACTGTTTGTACGCCTTCAGTGTTGACAACGCACATGTACAGATTTTATTTAATTTTAATTTTAATGTATGTGCAGATTTTTATTTAAACGTAAAAATTATTTGCATTATCAAGCTTGTTATTGAATTTAATACATGTGTGTGTGTGTGTATGATCAAATTATTATGTCTGTTACAAATTTTCTGAAAAATTGCTTTAAACAAACGTTTTTAATGTAAAAAATTTAGAAAGTAGGTCACAGCGTATGATGACATTTATATCTCTCTCTAATTCTGTTGTGGACATACATAGCTGTAAGCAGTGACTATCTCCTTATGAATGCGGAATGTAGACTTTCCTAAAATTATTTGCATTAAAACATTATCGAACGCATTATTGAATTTAATACATGTGTGTGTGCGCGTGTATGTGTATGATCAAATTATTATGGAGTGGGTTATACAAATAATAATAAAGTGTGTGTAATATATATATATATATACATTTATTAAAATACATACACACAGCTCCAAGATTATATTAAACAGTTTTACAATTAAAAATACATACACAGCTCGAAGATTATATTGTTACAAGTATGAAAATATATCTAAACTAATATTTACAATTAAAAAAAAAAAACATACACAGTTCCAAGATTATATTGTTACAAGTATTAAAATATATCTAAACTAGTTTTACAATTAAAAATACATACACACACACATAGCTCCAATATTATAACGTTACAAATATGATGAAAATATATATATATATTTAAAACTAGTATTTACAAAATATGTATAAAATAAGACTTAAACACGTCTATGTACTGTGTTGGACAATGGTGTATATTCTACAAGCGAATCATGTAGTATCATACAGTAGGCGGTTGTCTGTCTAGGAAAATTCATTGACGATTCAATGTGTGTGTGTGTGTGTGTGTGTGTGTGTGTGTGTGTGTGTGTGTATGATCAAATTACAATTGTCTGAAATATATTCTTACCGTATTTATTCTTTTTTATAGTGGCAATTTCGCATTTGACTGCCTGCGTGAAAGCTATCACTGCATTTTTTTAAATAGTTGAAAGACTGTTGTAGTATACACACACAACTTTCATCATTAAGGGTGTATAGACAACACACATACTAGTTGGTGAGTGTACAGATTTATTTAAACGTAAAAACATTATCAAGCACATTATTTATTGAATTTAATACATGTGTGTGTGTGTGTGTGTATGATCACTTATTATTATGTCTGTTACAATTCTCTGAAATATTGCTTTAAACAAACATTTTTAATGTAACAAATTTAGAAAGTAGGTCCCAGCGTATGATGACATTTATATCTCTCTAATTCTGTTGTGGACATACATACATAGCTGTAAGCAGTGACTATTTCCTTATGAAAGCGGAATGTAGACTTTCCTAAAATTATTTGCATTAAAACATTATCAAGCGCATTATTGAATTTAATACATGTGTGTGTGTGTGTGTGTATGATCAAATTATTATGTCTGGTACAATTGTCTGAAATATATTCTTACCGTATTTGTTTTTTTTTTTTTTTTTTTTTTTTTTTATAGTGGCAATTTCGCATTTGACTGCCTGCGTGAAAGCTATCACTGCATTTTTTTAAATAGTTGAAAGACTGTTGTAGTATACACACACAACTTTCATCATTAAGGGTGTATAGACAACACACATACTATTTGGTGAGTGTACAGATTTATTTAAACGTAAAAACATTATCAAGCACATTATTTATTGAATTTAATACATGTGTGTGTGTGTGTGTGTGTGTATGATCACTTATTATTATGTCTGTTACAATTCTCTGAAATATTGCTTTAAACAAACATTTTTAATGTAACAAATTTAGAAAGTAGGTCCCAGCGTATGATGACATTTATATCTCTCTAATTCTGTTGTGGACATACATAGCTGTAAGCAGTGACTATTTCCTTATGAAAGCGGAATGTAGACTTTCCTAAAATTATTTGCATTAAAACATTATCAAACGCATTATTGAATTTAATACATGTGTGTGTGCGCGTGTATATGTATGATCAAATTATTATGGAGTGGGTTATACAAATAATAATAAAGTGTGTGTAATATATATATACATTTATTAAAATACATACATACATACACACAGCTCCAAGATTATACGAACTTTGAAAACTGGTGTACATATTGTACAATAATGCAAAACGGTCTTTCCCAATATCCAAGTTTAAATTATCGTAAGGATAATACTTGTCGTTTAGAAACAGTCTCGCATTGATCACGTTACAGTGATCAAATTCATCAGCGCGTGCTGGCAGTACATTTTTTCTTGCTGTCTGAAACGCTAACACAACAAAGCGTGGTTTTTCTAGCTGATTTCTTTCTATAATCAGAAAGAATATCGGTATTACCACACCTACATTTTAACATTAAATTTCGAGTTTCATTATTTAATTTGTCGTCAGCAGGTAATTTGTAATATTCTTGAAATATAAGGAGGGCATTGGAAACATCTGAATCATTTACTAATTGCAATGACGTTTTATCTTTCGTATAAAGATATCCATATTCATATAAGTAACGTTTAACTTGATCCAATTGAAACTGTGTTGTGTTATCCGTTAAACATTTTGTCCATAATGTTAAAAAAAAAATATTACCGATTTAAGTGGCGTCATGGTTTCCGATTGTACTTTACAATGACAAATACCAAACAACGTTGTTAATAATTATAAAAGAATATGTTATTATCCCTTCTCCTCAATATTTATAAAAAGATTTTTAACAAAATATGAATTAACAGGAATCGAACCTACATACTTACCTTCTTACCTTCACATTTACCATTACTAGTCTACCATTTAATCGATTAAGCTAATTCATATCTTATTAACGAACGATTACTCACGAAAGGAAAAACAGTTTACGTGTCAACGAACTCGGAATGTTTATGTTTACATTTTAAGTGTGCAATGTTTACGTGTCAACAAACACCGTCTGTTTATGTTTAAATTTTTATGTTTGAGAGTCATTACATCGGCGGAGATGTCAACTAGAGAGAGCTCCCCCCTTTCAAATAGTATTCATCAAAACTTTGTAAATTAGAATCTGCACTACAGTCAAACATACGCACACACAAATAAATTAAAAATAGAAATTAATTTCATCATATGTCTGTTGGTTGCTAGTAGTATGGGCCTGTATTTCCTCATATCGTTCTTATTGTATTTTTTTGGATAGTTTCATAAACAAAAGTTCATACAGACCAGGTGTACCCTCGTAAATTTTTCCTACACACACATCAACGCATGCACGCATGCACTATATATTGTCACCGGACAATATAGATAGAATGTGTCCACACCGCTATGTCTCCCCATAGCAAAATACTTTCGAATATTGTTTTGTCTTTCACACGATACATCATCGAATACGATAACAGAGTCGAGACCAGTGATTTCACTCGGTAGCGGGACTTCTTCGTTCTCGCTGTATGCATGCACTATCCTGCATTGCAACATCCAGTGAGCGTTACGTGTCGTTCTCTCTGGGTCCCTTGCGTTTCGTAGACTCTTTTCAATTTCTTAATCGCTCTCTGGACACACTCGTTACGTCCGTCCGTCCGACTGTCTATATCTGTCTGTCTGTCTGTCTGTCTGTCTCTCTCTCTCGTTGTCAAACGTTATGTTCAAACCGTTTCTCCTCTCTGTGATCATTACCGCGCATGTATATGATTTTAGAAAGTTTATATATATTCGACAAATATTAACTGTGTACGTACTTACAACGCCCGCTCTCTCTCTCTCATCGTCAAAACGTTGACTTCATTTTTCATTGTATTAAATAATTAACAAATATTAACTATGTGTGCGTGTGTGTTGTCAACTACTTACATGCGCGTTCTCTCTCTCTCTTAACATAACGCTTCGTGTGAAGCGTTTTGTAGAGCAGGTTTCAACTGTGGAAGGTTTCATCTTACAAAAGGCTTGCCGCATGACAACTGGCACCAATCGTACACTCTAGTGTTTTTGGTGGTCCTAAAAAGGACCGAGTTGTGAGAACGGCGATGTTGGTAGTGCCGCGCTGAGATGTTCGGCGGCTGCGCCTGCTGTTCACGGCGTACTGCAGTCCTCCTCTTCTTCCGACACTGGTTGTAGAGTCAGCTGCCGACCCAGCGAAATCCATCGCTGACGCGGAACTTTCAAAATTTTCTGTCGGCTCAGGTTTTATTAACTAACTGGCATCGCTGATTGGCTAGCTCCGAACACGAAGTTGGTTACGTCTCGGTGGCTGCTGATGTCTGATTGGCTCGCTGTGTCCACCGCTGGTACCGGAGAGCAGATGTTCGCATACCGCTGCCATCACAATATAGTGAATATTACCATGTCTGACCTTCAGCAGAATCCAGAACATCAGCAGGAACAGGGACATCCTCAACAAGGTAAAAATTTTTTTAAATACCAATTGTCTCTCTCTATAATTATGCAGCAAACCAAATTTGTTTGATATGAATTAGCATGTATAAGATAGTCTCTTGACGTTGTTTAGAAATTGATATGACGGAGAAAATTTTTTATGTTCTGACATAGGTTTGTCACCTTCTCCCCAATGTATTGTCTCTTGACATCGTTTAGAAATTGACATGACGGAGAAAATTTTTCATGTTCCACCATAGGTATGTCACCTTCTCTCCAATGAACTAATTCAATTCCGCAACAAAAGCATTTAACTCTATCGTCTATGAATGACATACTATGTCCACAAACATCATAATTTAGCGGATAGTAGTAAAACCCGGCAAACGCTAACTCGTCGGGACTGACAAACGTCACTTCCCAATACTTGAACGATTTTCTTCTTTCACTTTCAATGCTAAAATCAGGAGTAGCTGCCATCTTCACAGTTTGCAATAAACTAGCCTATTACTAACGTGTACTATCTATTTACCTCAAACATGAATTTGTGTGTGTGTGTGTGTGTGTGTTATTCATCATTCCTATTAGCTAATACATGTGTTTCTATTGTTTCAGATATGACACGATTTTATATCGTGCGAAACAGTAGTATTAGAGGATGTCTCACAACTTTTAATTATCTGCCTGTGTACACGGAAGAAGAAGATCAAGATATAGTACCGATAATGACCGAGGTGCGACCTTTATTGTGCAAGGATATTCTGGCAGAAGAAGCACGTTTACGCAGTATCAAATGGCATATTGCGTGCAGGATACGTTTCACTAAAACTGCGTTAGACGGTGACAGCGGCGAAGAAAAAGAGGTAACCAAAGACGCCGTCTTCCACGGACGTTGTCATACGTTGCTCACGGACGACAACGACGAGTTGAACTGTCTACTCGATGAATCCTATGATAAAATCATGAATAGCATATCCAATTTTACCCGTGACGGGAGCGGATGGTCGGTGGATGCTGTACTGAAGCTGGAACTAGTTGTTGGACGGTACAGACCTCTAGCAGCATCCTCCTACCTTCCAACCCCGCGAAAACTTGCACTCACCAGGGCTGTAGTCAACATCAAGAACTCCCAAGATGAAATGTGTTTTCTATGGTCCGTACTAGCTCACATACACCCTCAAGTAAGAGATAAAGAACGTGTTTCAAAATTACCTTTTTTTCTCATATTTAGTTTTTAAATTGGTTTTGATGATTCATCACTCCTTGTAACATTTATTTTACATGAACTTTTATTTTAATCAATGGTTGTATTCCACGGTGGTCCTTAATTAATTCTTTATATTATTTTGCTTTCTCGGATTTAACAATGTTATTATTTTATTTCTATGATCATTTTACCATTCATTTTTATGGGCTTATCTGTCATGCTACAACACACATACAAAAACAGCAATATCTTTTTTGCAATCACATTATTATACTTACCACCAATCTCACGAAAACTACCGCCTCTTTCGCCAAATGACAATTGACGAAATATATTAGTAATGTTATACTTGATAAACTTAACCCTTATTTCTCTGACTTTGCCTAAAATAACTGCTAAAAGAATCCTAATATAAATAATTGTACGATTTAACAACACCCGGAGAATCGATTGACATATCGATAAAGAGTGAAAAGATAATTAATTGTTAATAAAATTTCTTATACATTTCATAATTGAACAGTTTTTCATTCTTAAAAGATAATTAACATAATAATTAAATTTAATATAATTAACTACCAGAATCTCACCACGAAGAAGGAAGATAACCTCCAAATAAGAAAAGTAAACAAATCGATTGTTCTTGGAGACAATTCTATCAAGTGGCGAGAGAATTTAAAAATACCGAAAAGTCATTAAAACATTTAAAACAATTAACAAACGATTCAGAACACCACAGAACATAATTAATTAATTGATTTTAATTAATTATATAATTAAACAAAAAAAAATTTTAAACAACAAAATTTTTTAACACAAACCAAAATTAACAAATTTATATATATTTATAATTATTGATTGGTATTTATCGTTACAAATTGGCGCACAACTGGGGAGCTTTAATTGGCGATTGACACGCCACTACAATTTGCCCAATCCCTAATTGAAGCTTGGCAGCAGCTATAAGGTTAGTGAAAAGGGAAAATGCAACGACGAGCAACGTCAAAGAAACGGGCGGCGGAGGCCGAAAAAGAAATAGAAATTGATATGGAAGACAAAGGTGCGACGCCGGTGGAAGACATGGAAAGGTTATTACCCTCAATGAAACCTAAACAACCCGCACCACCAGAGGAACAACCCGAGAAACCCTCACAAACAGAGAACACGACAATACAGGAAATGTTCAGAGTAATGATGGAAATGAAAGAGGAAATGAGTAAGAAATTGGATTCTACAAAGGAAGACTTGAATAAGAAAATGGATTCCACAAAGGAAGACTTGAATAAGAAAATGGATTCCACAAAGGAAGACAACCAATGCTTAAGTAAGAAGATGGAAGAAAGGATGGGAGGAAAATTAGAAGGACTGAAGGAGGACAACCAGTCTTTGAAGGAAGAATTCATAATAACCAAAGAAGAGTTGGGTAATAAAATTGAAAACACCAATAAGAGAATAGAGGAAACCAGCAAGGAAATGAAAGAAGACAACCGATCTTTGAGTCAGAAAATTGATTAGACTAACCAGAAAATAGAGGAAAATAACAGGAAAATGGAAGAGAAGATGGGGGAGAAGTTGGAAGAATTGAGAGAAGATAAACAACTATTAAGAGAAGAATTGAGGGAGGTTAACCAGGAAAATTTGGACAAGTTAAACGAAAGGATGGAGTTGTTAAGAGAAGAAATGAGCAAGGAACTCAACGATAACAAGAAACCCTTAAACAAAAAATTGGAAGAAGAAACCATCATAATGAACCAACAAATCAGGGAAATTGACGGAAAATGTAACCAAACCGAAAGGGAAGTACAGGAATTCAAGGAAGTGGTAAACATCAATTTTACTAATATTGAAGAGCAGAGTCGCAGGAAAATGGAAGAACAACGGAAGAACTCAGGAAGAACTCGGGAGAGTACAGACCAAAGTCGCGGAACGGTGTGACGGGATGGAAGAGGCTATGACCAATATCACTGGTCAGGTACGGCAGAGCCAAGAAGAAATGGAGGTTTTGAGAAATCGACCCACTAATTTTACCGGGATACCCATCAATGAAAACCGGGAATGGCTGAACTTCCGGCAATATAAGAGGAAACCCATGAGTTCCTGGCCCGGATAGAGGAATATTTTGCCAAGCATAGAGGGAGTCGATGGAACAATAACCGGGAGATTTTGGACAAGTCATTCAGGGAGATGACAGATAACTGGTGGATGGCGAACCGTAGCGAGATTGAGGACTACCAACAGTTCAGGAACCTGTTTAAGGCTAAATACTGGTCAGAAACAACTCAGAACCTGATAAGAGATAATATCTGCCACGGACGGTACAGGGCCCAACTAGGCGGCACCATGACAGCCTATTTCTTAGGGAAAGTGTATCTGGCAAAACACCTAGAGCCGGCAATACCCGAAGAATGTCTAGTGAACAAGCTATCTTATCACTATGATGAGGATATTATCAGAGCGAGGAGAGGTAGCCAGATTAAAACGGTGTAGGCCATGACTGAGTTGGAAAGTTACGAAAACGAAGAATACTACCGTCAGAGTAGGAGGAGGAATGATAGACCAGAGGTGAGAACTAACCAGTACCCCAGTAACGGTAATAACTATCCAGCAAAATAATTACAACGACAACAATAACCCGCCGAACAATAACAATAACTTTAACGGCAACCAGAACGGTAATAGAAATAATAACCAATACCCTAACAACCGTAATAATTTTTATCAACCCCCCAACAATCCATATAGTCAGAGAAACCCCTACCCCGGTAATAATGAACGGTATTACCAGAATAATAGAAATTACAATAATAACTATAATATTAATAATAATAGAGTTTCCCGTCCTAGAGTTAATTTTATAAGAGCCGAAGATCGAGGGTCGAGAAGATTCAACCGTCAACGGAGGAATAGTTTCCATGATGGAGATCGCCGACCAAGAAGCGAAGAACGGGACGGTCCGAGGTATGAACAAAGAAGAAGGAGTAGCAGCCTGGAGGATCCTGGCCGACAGCAAAACAGAGAAATAACATTCGAACAGGATACAGAGCGGCAGGAAACGACGCAAGGTTTCCAAAACGACGCCTCGGTTAATCCGAGTGCCAACGATGACAACAATAATTTAAACGGGAGGAGGCAGTGATAAACTATCACGACCCGTTACTGCTCCTATCTCCTGGGTACAAAAACGAGTTGCAAGAAGCAACCGATTTAAAAAGCATCACCATCATAAGTAACAACTACTTAAAGAACATTAGAACGAAACTATTGGAGGAAAACGAAACTAGCCTCGATAGTCAAAACAATGAGATATTGTATATAAAAGCGGAAGTAGAAGGAATCCCCACGAAAATCATGATTGATACCGGTGCGAATATTTCTATAATAAATGTGAACGAACTGGAAAGGATCCAGAAAGAGTGTGGTAAAACTTTGCCTATGTTACCAGTAAACAATATTGTTTTAATAGGTGCAACTGGCCGCCAGAACAAAACTATTCGAAAACAAGTTTCCGTAAATGTCGTTAGCCGTGGTATAGCTTTAGATATAGAATTTTTGATCGCCACCGTATTACCATTCAATATATTGGTAGGTTGCGATATTTTAAGAAGGCACTCCGCCATTATCGACCTTAACCAAGAAAAGGTATCACTATTTCCAGACGGAATAACGTGGACAGCAGATTTGGTAGGAGGCGCTAATATACTTCCCAATACAATACACCAACAACTTCGTAAGATAAATTTTGTAGAGAACAGCTCCCTTCATAAACCAATAATATATAATAATGGAGTAGAGGATTTATGGTCAGTGAAGATACACATACACTTAGCAAATCGTTTAATAAGGGTGTACGAAAAATACAAGTCCGTATTTTCAGATGAACCGGGTAAAGTCAAGAACTACCAGTGTAAACTTGAGTTTAAGGAAAACGTGGAATTTAACCGGAGGTCATACCCAATCGCGCATTTACTGAAGGAGGCCGTGAGAACGGAAATTAATAAGATGATCAGCAGTGACATAATTGAGATTAGTCAATCTCCGTACACTAGTCCTATCATTGCTGTTCCCAAGAAAGACGGACAAGTCCGGCTCTGTTTGGATGCGCGCGAGCTAAATAAAACCATTGTTAATGACCGCACATCACCTGGTGAAATAGAGGAGATCCTAAAACGATTTCACGGCACAAAGTCGTCAGTACGTGGCGTTCATTTTCGAAGGGCGCAATTACCAGTTCAAGAGATTGCCCTTCGGACTTGTAAATTCTGTAGCCATCTTTGTGGCTTGTATGGACCAAATACTTGGACAGGAAGCACTCCAGTTTACTACAGTCTATGTGGACGATTTGCTCATTACTTCGGAAACCTGGGAGGAACACTGTTACCGAGTAGAACATGTACTCGAAAAGTTAGCGCAGAATAATATAACTCTGAAATTGGAGAAATCCAAGTTCATTGCGCGAGAAGTACAGTTCTTAGGTTTCAACCTAGACGATAGAGGTGGTTGAAATCAGCAGAGATGGTAATCCCCATCAGCAGAAAAAGTGGAGGCAATTCAGAAGTTTCCTAAACCAAAGAACAGGAAACAGTTACAATCTTTCCTCGGACTCTGTAACTATTACAGAAAGTTCCAGCACAAATATTCCGAGCTGACAGCCAAGTTTCAACCACAATTGTCTGCAAAAAAACAAATGGACCTGGGGTGAAGAACAGGATATTACCTTGCAACTGATCAAAGAAAAGTTCTTAGAGAGTGTTATACTTCGTCACCCGGATTTTAAAAAACCTTTCTTTTTGAACTGTGATGCTAGCAACATCAGCGTAGGAACTACATTATATCAGGAAGATGAGGAGGGTCACCATCTGGTGATAAGCTTTGCTAGTCGTACCCTGAATCAATGCGAAAAGAATTATACCGAGAAAGAATTGCTTAACGTAGTATTCGCATGTAGCAAATTCCGGACATATATTCTCGGGTATCCAGTCACCGTCCGCACTGATCATAAATCCATCTCATTTCTACGTAGGTGCAAATTGAGTCACGGCCGATTGGCTAGATGGGTACTCGCCCTACAAGAATACAACTTACAATGGGAGTATATTCCGGGAAAAAAGAATGTGGTAGCCGATGTGTTGTCACGGATCAATTTGGAAGACCAGACCTTCGAGGGAGAGAAGGAGAGCTTAGTCAAAATTTATAACCTGATGAAAACAAGATCCGACTTAGAAGCTGTATTGATAAATATCCGTATCCTCCAACAGTCTGGCCCTAAACTAAAAAACATTATCAATCGATTGGAAGCAGGCGATGACACCGTTTCTAGATACTACCATGTCAATAAAGGTATACTATTCGTCAAAACAGCCTTGAATGAAGAAACATGGAAGGTGATTATTCCGAACCAAATCGAGAAGGAGATTATAATCGATTACCATGTGAGGTATGGCCATATGGGAGCGCTGAAAGTGATACAGGCTTTAGATGAGAATTCTAAGATAAAAAACATTAACCGAAAAGTAAGAAATTACTTGAAGTCATGTAATATTTGCCAGTGCGTTAAAATTAACCACGAAAAGAAAGAAGGTATAATGATACCGATAACATCGAAAGCGAAACTAGAAAAAGTGTTTCTAGACATCTGCGGGCCATTTCCCCGTAGTGGTGGTCGACACAGGTACAAATACCTAATCATAATAATGGACCATTATACAAAATACGTAAAGCTATATCCGGTTAATCGGGCAACCACAGTAAAAGTTCTTGCAGTCATAACAGAGTTGTATGTGCCAGAGATAGGTAAACCATCTTCAATCATTACCGACCATGGTACTCAGTTTAAAGGGAGAAGATGGCGGGACACATTATTATCACTTGGGATTAAAACATATAAGACATCAGTCTATCACCCAAGTAGTAATCCAGTTGAGAGGGTACTGAAAGAAGTGGGTAGAATCTTGCGAACGTACTGTCACAACCAACAGAAAAAGTGGCAAGAGTACTTAGCAGCTACAGAGAAATTCTTAAATTTCGCCCACCATCCAGCTATAGGAATTACCCCTTACTCCACCATGTATGAGACACCAACCCCCCGAGAGATTGAAGAAATAATAGAATTCCCAACGAACGATGGTCGTAAGTTTGACCAGGTGAAGTTCTATAACAAGGTGGCCGAAGACCAAGAGAAACGACAACCCAAATATCAAAAGGCAATAGGACGAATAATAACTTATAAAGAGGGTGAAAAGGTTCTGTTAAAAAACCGAGAACTACCCAGCACCCTAGAAGGGATAGCAAAAAAGCTATTGTTACTATACACTGGACCATATGTCGTTGTCAAAAATAATAATAATAATACATACGAACTAAAAGAAATAGTTTCCGGAAGAGTTAAAGGAGTGTACAACCAAGCCTCCATAAAAAAGTATTATGAAGAATGAATTTCGATAAACCAACAAAATTCAAAAATAATGTAAGGACAACTTACCACTAATTTTGAAAGAAACACTTTGGAATAAATAACAAGAAGAATTTGGAATTTTGATAAAAACATAAAAATTCAAAAATATAAGTAAGAACTACTTACTACCAAATATTTATGAGAAAACATTTGAGATTAAATAAAAAGAAAAGGAATTTTGATAAAAACATAAAAATTCAAAAATATAAATAAGAACAACTTACTACCAAATATTTATGAGAAAACATTTGAGATTAAATAAAAAGAAAAGGAATTTTGATAAAAACATAAAAGTTTTGTAAATATAGTAAGGCCAACTTACTACAACTCATTTGAAAGAAAATACTGTGACTAACTAAAAGGAGGTGAATTTTGATAAAAACATCAAAATTTTAAAACATAATAACATCAACTTATTACAAATGATTTATGAAAAATGTTATGGGAATAAGTAAAAAGAAGAATTTGAATTTTGTATAAAGCTCACAAAGTTCTAAAAATAAATAAGATCCACTTATAAATAAATGTAAAAGAAAATAATATGATTAATTAAGAAAAAGAATTAAAAATAATCCAGAATAAATGTGAATGTCTAACATTTGAAGGAGTAGAGAAGAAAAACAAAAAAGAGTGTAATATAAAAGAGAAGGCAATAATTTGGAAACAAAGAGAAGAATCTGTTATTACAATAAAATTATAAAATCTAAAAAAGAAAAACAATAATATAATAAGAACGACCTATGACTAAATACTTATGAAACAATTATGGAAACAGATAATCAAGAAAGATGATTATGATATTACTCAGTTCCGAAGAAACAAATAAGAACAACTCATACCAAACAAATGGAGAAGATGATTTTGAAAAAATAATAATAATAAGACATATATGAAACGCAAAGAGAAGAATTACCACATGAATTATAATATAAATAAATTAATTTTAATGAATGCAAAGGCGGATTAATAACTTTCTGAGAGAAAAGAAAGAAAAATATGTTTAAATAATATGATCACAATAACAACTTGAATATCAATTACAAAGAAACAAATTGAAAAAATTAACTAACATAAAATAAGACCATTCAAATAATGAATAAGAACCAAAGAGAAAATACATATAAAACAGTATGCTATCAATGTAAATAACCAGAAGGAAAAGTAATGAGAATTCAGATGAAGAAGGAAAAAGTTACACTATAACTAGTAACAAAAATATTAACAAAAGTTTCCAACCATAATTAAAATGAATATATCAGACGAGCTAAGAGTTTAGAAGAATAGATATAATGAGAATAATAAACATTAAGAAGAATAATTGAGATAGAAAATGTGAGATAATCTGAGAAACAACGAAGTGAAGAATCCAAAGATATTTTTAAAAAATAGTCATAAAGTGGACTATTCTTAGCTAATTTTTATTCGATGACTATCTGTTGATAATTCCAGCAGCATTATGTTTTTGAGCAAAGATGAATTTGCCTCTGGACTCAATTTGAAGTGATGTATGGCCAGCAGAGTAGTGAAGCCTACAGTGCCCCTCTGAACTGCCCCAGCTCACATGTTAGGGAACGTTAGGGAATTAATATCCCAGGGATAAAACACGAAGTTAATAAGAAAAGAAAATATATAATAATAATAATAATATATCTCAGAAGACACTAACTATCCAAGAAGGATCAAAAGTCAAATAAGTGACTACATAAAATTTATTAAGCTCAAATATGAAAAAGTCGATATAGAAATGGAGAGGAAAATGAAGAATAAAAAATAATAAAATTGTCATAAGCAATTATTTTATCCATAATCAAGTCTGAAATAATCACTTCTGGAGGAGAGCAATCTGTAGCATGACAGATAAGCCCATAAAAATGAATGGTAAAATGATCATAGAAATAAAATAATAACATTGTTAAATCTGAGAAAGCAAAATAATATAAAGAATTAATTAAGGACCACCGTGGAATACAATCATTGATTAAAATAAAAGTTCATGTAAAATAAATGTTACAAGGAGTGATGAATCATCAAAACCAATTTAAAAACTAAATATGAGAAAAAAAGGTAATATCCAGGTAGGATAGGAGTAGGTAAGGAAGAAACCCAGAAAATGACTAAACCCACAACAAGAAAAGAAAATATGTTGTAAGAAACAAGAAGAGTAGGTGAGGAAGAAACCCAGAAAATCTGATGACATCCACAAGAAGATGAAGGAAAAAATGTTATAAGAAACAAAAAGAACAGAAGAGACCAATGAAGAAACAAGAACAAGACAACATCCACAAGAAGAAGGAGTGCTCTTATAAAAAAAACCCAAACCCCAAAATAAATATGATAATAATAAATAAAAGAATAACAAGATATCAAAGGTAAAAACCACGTGTACAATAGATGTAAACCAAAAAGTGTATAGAGTAAGAATTGAAAGTGAACCAATGTGAGATAATAATATAATACTAAAAAAACAAATCTTCATTATACTCTATAAATAGATTTCTTGATTCTAGTAAAACTATATAACTATTTAGAATTAAAATCAAGGAATAAAAAGAGAATCAGTGCAAGTTTTAGTGTTATAGAAAATAAACCTTATGTTTCAATATTGATGTTCACAAACTGAGTAGATGATGAAATACTACAACTTTAAAGTGATTTATTTTGTGTGCATGAATAATGTAAATAGAGTATTATCATGACCAATGATACATGTGTTTTTTTTAGATAACTGCCACTCTTTTTTAAATAACATTCATCAGAATGAATAAAATAAAACAAGAGCAGGCCATAATAAAAGTGAAGTGACAAGGTATCATTACCACAAAAAACCAAAAACAGATAAAAACTGATAATCAAACCTAGTATAAGAAATATAGTATAAGATTATAATAATTATGTTTGTTTATAGAGAATAAGTTGTTAGAAATAATTAAGTTTAAATATGTCAGAACCTAACATTCATTATTTATAATATTTCTGATGTATTTTTATTAATCAATAAGTATAAAATGTCTGATTTAAAAAGACAAACGTTAATTTCATTTATATGTTATGTATTAATGGTATGAACCATATACTAATTGTTATTTTTGTTTACAATAAGAAAATGTTAATTTATGTCACAATAGCAATGAAAGTCAGAGAGGGTATAAATCAATATGTATTATTTAAAAAAAACTTTGTTATGTAAAAACTATTAGAAAGCTAGGCCAAATGTTAAAAACTATACAGCATCAAATTTGATTAAATAAGTATAGAAATACAATTAAACTGAAGGAATTTACATAAGGTAAATTAGTAATAAAGTCATGTAATTGGAAATATAAATAAGGAAGATTTTGTAAAATTATAGCCAGAATTATTGTTAAAAATGGAAATGTAATAACTCAAAATTTAGAGAGGGGAGTCATATATTACTGTATAATATCTTAAAACATAACCGATTAATCTAATTGCAAGAAATTAAGGGAAGATAAACCTTTTATTACAATCTGAAATTTAATATAATCGTCAATATAACTTATAATATGGCTTCATTTGAAAGACAAGGACAGGAAGTGAGTTTTATAAAATTACCATTACAAAATGAAGTAAGAAATACCATTTTAGATCAAAAACTTAATAAAACTACATTATTTGTTATCAAATTACGCAGAATGAACTGAAGAAGAAGATTAAGTATTTACTAGTTAATAAATTTGAAGAATAACAAAAATATAATCAGTTTTATAATGTAACTTTCTCACATGCACAGGATGCAAATAAAGTGGGAACAATGCATTGAATAATATTGGTTTGGCTAAGACTTTGGCCAAAGACGGAGGAAGTAAATTAGTTGATTATTGAACGTTGAATGATACACTTGATCCGAGTAATTTTCAAACCTTAACCTAGTTGCTACTACCGTAATGGCGAACGTTTTCGAAGCCTAAAGTGAAAAACGAGAGTTTCGATACAAACATATTTTTAAACGGAGACCGAGTGAAATAAATACCTACAGACATTCAACTAACACTACACAGAACAGAACACCAGTGAATATAACATTTAAAACCATTAAAACAGTAAAAACACTTAACCACAAAAGTGCGAATATCCGCCTAACCGACAAAAGTGAATTTGACTTAATACTACACTATTTTTACAAGTACAACACTAAAACTGAACCAGAGACACTCCACCAACACAAGAAGGAAGAATTGCAGCCACCAGGACGAAAATTCAGAGGGAAAACATCTTTTATTGAACTTTGAATCAGCGAGGTGAGACCGTCTTCCAACTATACACGAAAAGCCATCATCATTGATTACCCACAATACAACTCAACACTGCCTTCACAACCGATTGGTCTGAAAACTGCTTACTTACCATTATATATTAACTATTATATCTGTATTTTAATCTTTAAGGTGATATATTTGTAATGTTTTACTTGATAAACGTAACCCTTATTTCTCTGACTTTGCCTAAAATAACTGCTAAAAGAATCCTAATATAAATAATTGGACGATTTAACAACACCCGGAGAATCGATTGACATATCGATAAAGAGTGAAAAGATAATTAATTGTTAATAAAATTTCTTATACATTTCATAATTGAACAGTTTTTCATTCTTAGAAGATAATTAACATAATAATTAAATTTAATAGAATTAACTACCAGAATCTCACCACGAAGAAGGAAGATAACCTCCAAATAAGAAAAGTAAACAAATCGATTGTTCTTGGAGACAATTCTATCAAGTGGCGAGAGAATTTAAAAATACCGAAAAGTCATTAAAACATTTAAAACAATTAACAAACGATTCAGAACACCACAGAACATAATTAATTAATTGATTTTAATTAATTATATAATTAAACAAAAAAAATTTTAAACAACAAAAATTTTTAACACAAACCAAAATTATATATATTTATAATTATTGATTGGTAATTATCGTTACAGTGTAAATGTCTGACAGTTTTTTTTTCATATGTATTAGCTGTGTGGAGAAGACTGCTTGGAACTCAGTTGGTCCGTGAGCTCATAATGGATCTACAGGCGACTGGAGATGTGGCAACTTATGAAAATGGACGCTTCTATGCTGTGGATCCACTGTACCATATGTACACCGAAGATGGACTGCGGGTAGCAGAGGAATGTGACGCCTTACCAATAACATATGATGCAAATTTGGACGATTTTCATTTTGATTAAATAATAGCAAACAAAGAAAAAACTCAAATCATTTCCATGACAGTCATATTTTTATTAATGTAAAAAAAGTAAAGTATATTGAAATAAATGTTGAATCTTAATACTAAAAGAATTAAAGTTTGTTTTGTTTTTATCTTAATGCGAGTTGATTAACAATGTTTTTCGCCAATCCTTGAGGTGTATAAATGAACAAACTTGATGGTTTGCCAACGCGAGAACACGCGACATATAATTGGCCGTGTGAGAAGCACGGATTTTCTAGATCCATCCCACAAATGGACATTGTTTGGCCTTGAGACTTATTAATAGTCATTGCGAATGCCAAGCGAATTGGAAATTGCAGGCGTCTGAATGGAATGGGCGAGTCTGAAGGGATCATTGGGATCCGTGGCAGGAGAACAACTTCACCTTGAAACTTGCCGTTCAAAATGATTTTTTTTATGACCAACCGCGTGCCATTGCATAGCTTTGGTGCATTTAAATTCCGAAGCAAAATGATTGGTGAACCAACTTGTAATCGCAAGTTATGTGGTGGCATTCCCGGTAAATCCAGTGAATTCAAGAATTCAACAGGATAGTTGACTGCTTCGTCAGGATCGACAACAGTGTCGATCGATTTGAACGACATCTCATTGCCAGGCAATGACTGTTGTATTTTGAAATTAATAGCGTCAACATCGATATTTTTTGGGCCAAAATAGCTCGTTCACGTAGCCACGCATGATTAATGTAATTAGCGCAAATCTGGGAATATGCTTTCAATCAAAGCATCTTTCGTGGCTACCATGTTGCAAAAATTGTCTGGCAATTTGATGCATTGTGTATTTCCATGCAATCGAATTTTTCCATTGCCAATGTTGAGCAATTGTTCGGAGAATGACAGTGCCAGTGGATCGTTTTGCAGTTGAAAACGCATATTTATGGTAAGGCGTAATGTATTGACATTTCGCCATAGGTATGATTGTTTCAAACATGCGTTAATTTCGTCCGCATATGTAGCGCGTGGAATGACCGGCAATGTCTGTCTGAAATCACTGGACAGCAGCAGTAGAGCGCCACCGAAAAGTCTGGTATTATCGTTGAGATCTTTCATCGTTCTATCGAGAGCTTCAAGTGAATGCTTGTGGGCCATAGTGCATTCATCCCAGATAATAATTTTGCATTTTTGCAAAACTTTAGCCATGCCGGAATGCTTTTTTATGTTGCACATTGCGTCTGGATTTGTGTGAACGTTCAGTGGCAACTTGAGTGCTGAATGCGCAGTCCGTCCACCATCAAGCAAAGTCGCTGCAGTGCCTGATGAAGCAATTGCCAACGCAATATGATTTTGTGATCGAATGCGCGCAAGTATCAGTGAGATGAGGAATGTTTTGCCAGTGCCGCCTGGTGCGTCCAAAAAAAAGAATCCGCCTTGTTGTGCTGCAATTGACAAATTAATTCGATCGTATATGTTCTTTTGCTCAGTAGTGAGCAGTTGCTCATTATTTGCAACAAAAGTAGTCAAAGAGGCCGCATCGAACTGTTGTTCGCGCTGAACATCGCTGTTAATGATGTCTGTTGCTGGGCGGTTAGGCGATGGCATACCGAAATGAATGAGTGGCATATTCGAAATGAGAATGCAAATATCCTCAATCTTTATTAACGCCTCGTTATATATTTCCGGCGAAAAATCGATATTGAGATCTTGATCAGCGGTCCGAATGCGATGCAGAATGTCTTCGCTCATGGAATCTTTATATTTGTCCCAGAGAGCAGAAGCTTGCGACGGAAAACATGTCGTCAACAATATGGCGAATAATTGGCGAATTTGATGAGGAGAGGAACTCAGTACTGCATCTGTAAGTGCAGATCCCAATGGTTGTCATCTTCCAGCAAATGCAATTCGCGACACGCATCGTGGTACATGTCGTACAAATTACCATTGACTGTTCGCAAGTATTGGAAGGACGTCGGTCCAGGAACGTTAACCAACAACAAACGCAAGAAGAAGCATTCGCGTTGCTTTGGATGGACTGTGTATAATCGGCCTAATGTATATCCCATAAATATGCCGTCGTATCCTTGGACTGGAACGCCTCGCTTTCGGGGGTCCCACTTTTTTGACTGTTTGTTCCACGTGAAAAATCGTGGCACATCAGTATACATTAATGTCTTTGCGAATTGACCGAAAATACCTGGTCGGTTGCATAGTTCGAAAAACTCAGTTAGTGTGGTTTTCGGGGCAGTTAATGCTCGTTGTATAGCAGTCTCTTCAGTGAAATAAACACGCTGTCCATTTTCAAGGTGCACGGCCAAATGTATAACAGCAGGGTCTCTGTCGTGTATGGGAAAACTCAAAATGCGCCAAACTGCTTCATTGCTGCTAATGTATCGGCCCATTTGATAACGTGTTATTTCGTCGTTATCATTTACATTTTGAACAGCAAATACAGCCATATCGCTGCCCTTATGAACGTATTTGCAAATGTATTTGATGGACTTCACCGAACTGCAGAACTCAACGTTTATGTGTGCTTTGTAGGTTTTGGACAGCAATGGCGAATACGGAACCACCCAGCGATTGTCAATGTCAACCGGATTTCCACCGTTTGACATGCGCAATTGATATGATTGGCCACCATTGTCTGTGGCTCTACGACGATACAATTGATAACCATCGATATTAGTGATAGTACCGTTTATACACATTTTTGGGAAACGTTTCGTACATTTTCCATTGTCCATGCACGGCGCCATCATGTTGAGATCACCGCATGGACCATGGATCATGTTAGCGGTAACAATGTCAAACAACTATTGATCGATATTCCGATCCGCAATTTCTGCTGAAATAATTTTATCAATTTCTTCTGGCCGTACTTTGTCGACCAACCAAATCAAAATATGTGCATGTGGCAAACCTCGTTTTTGCCATTCAACAGAATACAGCCAGCAACGTGTTTCGCCGAATACAGAGTGATGTGTAATCAAGTTCATCAACGATTTTAATTTTTGTTTGAAGACACGTGCAGTGATATCATGGCGATGCATTGCTGTTTGACCTGTCAATAACGGAATTTTAATTTCATCCCAGTTTGGATTGCACGTAAATGTAATGAACAAATCTGGTCGGCCGTACGCGCGCACGAAAGTCATGGCGTCTTGAATGTATTCTTTCATATGACGCGGACTACCAATATATGATGATGGAAGAATATATGCGGTACCGATGTCGATGATATTAGTTGTTCCATCTACGTTACTGACAATAGCATCACGCAAATAAATGTACTTCTCAGAACGCAGCTTCGCTTGATTATACTTGATGTACCGTAATCGCTCGCTTTCAATTTTCGCATACATATCAACGATGTATTGATGAAACAGCTGGCGGCATCGGAGAATGTTGTTGTCTTCATTGGCACGAATCATCAACCGATATGCGTAGAAGTTCATCGCGCTCACTTTCTTGTTGGTTTCTGCACCTGCAAAACAAAAATATAAATAAGACAAAAAGAAATTAATCGTACAGAAAAAGAAAAAAGAAAATAATGTGTAGATTGTACCTGTCGCTGGATTTCTTTGTTTGATGTTGAAATGATATCCATCTTCTCCTTCCCAAAATATCAATGGATATTGCAAAGCGTCGTAAGAACGATGACTGTCTTGAATTGTCTGCACCGTGTTATCTCTGCGTTGGATCCGTATATCTCGACGTTCGTATGCGTCGCCAACCATAATAACTGCAACTTCATTAACGGTTGGTGCATTGTATCGGCCTGCGTGCTCTCCAGATGGTACTTTGTCTGCTTTGATGACGATCATGTACCTGTCGTTTTGCAGTTTGTTTGAAACGGTATTGAACAACTGGACCAACTGGTTGTGATTTCGCAAAAACGGTTCCAAAGTCGCCACAATTTCTCGCTCCTCCATCTGCTCGATGTGGTTGTATTGGCAGCGTGTGTTTATTTGTTGCTCCTCATCGCCCATGAAGTAGATTTGCAAGAATTTTGGATCGGCATCAGGCATTTACATTAAAGAACCAATTTGATGATACACTTGGCCCTGAATCTTAAACGTTGATTCAAAATTGCGCCCATCCTGATTCTGAACGATTTTTGTTGCTCCAAATGATGTCATTTTGATTGAGGTGTGGCTCCAGCCAATAGTGTTTTCAATGGTTCTGGCGGCGAATTCAATGGTGGCAGTACAACTTTTCCAGACGCGCAGCAGAAACCGGCCGATTCACCTTTGTATTTGAATGCATGGCAGTGTTCGCATTCTTTGTCCATAGCGCCGATGACA
This sequence comes from Magicicada septendecula, assembly GCA_034769895.1. NCBI lineage: Eukaryota > Metazoa > Arthropoda > Insecta > Hemiptera > Cicadidae > Magicicada > Magicicada septendecula. The sequence continues at coordinate 271,357,050 of CM068371.1, forward strand.
ATTTGTGAATGTGACGAATAGTCGATGTCCGACTCATATTCGAACGCAAGGCGGAGAAGTGATGCACGTGTCAATTGCGCGATGTACCGTACTTGCAGGCGCTGTCGTTCATGTGCTCTGTGTGCGTCGGTGGCTCGTTGACGCGCCTGTCTTTGTCTCAATGCATTAGCTCGAAGGCGTTCGTTGAGTTGCTCTTGACTTTCATTTCCACGTGTGTTTGCATCCTGGTCTCTTAAATTTGAATTGTCCGTCAATTGATCTTCTGCCGTTCTATTTAACCGACGGGTCCGGACTATTTGTGAATTCCGTGTACGTCGACCAATATTTCCTCCTCGTCCACGAAGACGTGGCATTGTTCTGTAATAAACACACAACACATAAATATAAGTAACTTATATTTGAATTTTATGGATGTTATAATTTGTTGAACAAACTTACATGTTGTTTATTTTCGATGAACCGTTTAACACTCCGTAAATTTTATAGAATCATCGACACAAATAAGCACTGAAAATGAAAAGTTGCAGGTTAGATTGATTGTCATTGAATGCACATGTATATAATTGAAATTCATGGAAGATCATGTAAGATATTCACTTGAACACTGCACCTTACACATTTGCACAATGTAGGTGTTTAAGTACACTTAAAAGTACACTTAAAACGTTATTTCAATATGTTTTGTCGATGAATAATACACTCAATATGCACGCAATTGTGATACATGGAATATCGAAACACAGCGAACAGAATTTGAAATGTCAAAACAACGTCAATTATTCATGAACTTATGGTTTTTTCATTTTAAAAAATATTAGGGGGTGGTGGGGGTGAAATTTTGTGGTTATATGTTCTGATATGCGAAAAATCTTTAAAAAATTTAAAAAAAATTTAGCCTCAAAAAATAAAAAAAAAATTTCCTGGAACCCGATCGCAGCGCCACCTACCGGGTCCAATTGTGAATCTGAACCAAGTACACTTAAAAGTACACTTAAAACGTTATTTCAATATGTTTTGTCGATGAATAATACACTCAATATGCACGCAATTGTGATACATGGATATATACATGTGATATATAAAGATAATATTATATAATTATTGTGATGTATGAGGTCGCATAGAATAAGTAGTCGATATTCAGATAGTGGAATGCTTTGGTTTTATTAAAGATTTCTTTCTTTTTTTAAATTGCACAAATACTTTAGTATTGTTTATGGTAACACATAAAATCAACTGATACAAATCAAATTAATTAACCGTTCAGTTACAAAATGAAATGAATTAACTGTTTCTGTTGAGAATGAATTAATTAACTGTTCTGTTCACCTATTCTTTACAAACTTAAAATAATCTCTCTTATATTCTAATTACATAAATCTTAATTATTTATAGACATACCTTTGGTCTTTCAATTTATGACTGTTTTATTAAAGTTTATATAAATGATTTTACTTCCCTTTTTGATAAACGATGCGATGTCGCTCCTCCTGTTCCTGATAAGCGTCGACAGATGTTTCTTTCAGGTGGACGTTCAGGATACTGTTGTTCCTACCGTTGTTCCGTCAGGATCTCCTCCTGCTCACCGGCGTTCAGGGTCTTTTCCGGGTTGGGTACTTCTACAAAATTTTAATAAATTAACATTTAATAACAATTTGTATTCTGTATAAAACAACACACTCATGTAAAATTGCTGATAGAACAAGCCGAAAGAGTGGGTTTACAAATTTCTTTTGAAAAACCCAAGTTCATGACAAATATCAAGAAAATATCCAAGAAAATGAAAACTCGATACGGGCAAATCTATGCAACTGACAAACTCAGGTATCTTGGAGAAGTTATTTAACACAATATCTCAGAGAAAGAAGCTATTAAAGCACGCGTTAATAAGATGAAAGTTGCTTACCATTTAACCAAGGGCACATATAGGTATAACGAAAAATTTGAATACGATGCAATTTTACGGGGATTAATTCATATATCATAGATAACAAAAGTAAATCTGTAAAAAACGATGTTAAGTAAATGCAGTTAGAAGGTACCAGAGCGGTATTTGTTCAAAAGCTTGAGTTGGCGCCTGCCAGACGCCCAGAAAGTACAAAAAGTCACGTAGAGGGTCGGCTATCATAAAAATGCATTGTAAGTAGAAACTAACAAGAAATGTGTAAAGGTTGGCAAATTTTAAGTGCTTTCAACAATACAGTACCGTCATGTAAGACAGAGAGCGTAAACAGAGAAATGCATGTAACGCATTTTCCCCACCACGTGTACGCGCGCCGTTGGGTTGACGAATACAAAAAAGCGTCATTTTTTTAGCGGGTGAATTCTCGTGGTAGATTGGGTAAAGTTGTATTTCGCGGTACATGAAACCAATCAGAGTGTATTCTGTAAATAGTTGGTGAGGGTAGTTTTAAGTCGAGTATAAAAAGAACGTAGTTTGGAAAAGTGAAGTCAGTCAGCGGAGATATTACAACAATTAGACTCGTAACCTTTATTGAATAATATAAGTAATCGTAATTTCTGAAGTTAAATCGTCGGAGAAGTTACAATCGTTAAAGTCGTAATTGTTAATTCAGTCATCGGAGAACAGTTAGCCTATTGAGCACTTAAAGTGTTCAGTCTTTACAGAATCTACCTTAATTCGTCTGAGACATTATCAAATTTTTAATTGCGAATTAAAAGAGAATCGGAGAAATATCATAGTGAGACTCGTCAAGTTACTAAATAATCCGACGGTATCGGTCTGTACTATCCGAGTTGCAAGCACTTATCTTAAATAATACACATACCAAGGTGTTAAGAAGATATATTGATTAATAATACATATACGTAGTTTAACTAAGATAATTAGAAGTGAATGTATTATTGTGAATGTGATACCAGTATATATATAAATTTGTGATAATCAAACGAGTGCAACGAACGAGGATCTACAGTAACAGCGGATGACCACAGAGCGACAGGACAGGCGACGTTCGAGTGGATAATCCTCATCGCAGATTCGGAATTACACCATCGAGAAAACTTTATATGAACATTCATCTTAACATTGTTATTAAAGTCAATTCTTTTGGTAATTCAAACAGTTTAAAAAGAATCCACAATTAAAAAGAGAATAATCATAAGAAACTAAATATTGATATAGTAATGTAATCTTTGAATTCAAGAAAATCATTAAACGTATGATTTGTCATATTTATATTTGTTTTATTAATTATTAAACCCTGAGATTGATTATAAGAGTCGCTACCCCAAAGTAAGAGCTAGATTCAATAGTTGAATATCAACAATTATATATATATTGCGACAGTACAAATAAGTGATGTACTGAGCATGGAATATAAAAATTTCAATTTACCTAATAAACTGTAAATAATTAATAATATATTAGAAATAAGCATGTTAGGGATTGCAAGCTTGGCTCAGACAAAAATATGAACAGGTGTTTCGACCTGAATCGACGTTCACACACACACAAATGTAACTGAAAGTGTGTACACCAGTATTTTGCTAGTGTGTGTGTGAACGCAGGTCTATGCAGGCGAGTTTGCCACCCCAAGATGAATAATTGCACAATTACTGTTTTTCCGTAATTATTCATAAACTATAATTAAGAATTAAAATCCAAAAGCACAATAAAATGTAATAAAATTTACTAAATACTGTGTACGAAAACCACGCGAAAGTGACACACCGTACGAGTGTAATAGTGAAATAACTGTGTACAAATCGAAAGGGTTAAGTTGCAATGTCCAAAATTACAGTGAACATGTGTTGTAAAAATAGTTATAAGATAAGTATAAGAGTATACTTACAGGACTCTGCAATTCGCAGAAATATAAAAAATAGCGAATTTGACAAAGAGTGGGGGAACTGAATCCAGAGACAGTTTCTAACATGTCGATTTCGTACCACTGCAGGGTGTCGACCAAGACATGGGTATAAATAGGACACGCAACCTACAGTGGTTCTCTTTCTTAAATCATCCACGGTGCAGCGGGAGCTTATGCCCGTCAGCACGGCGTATTTATTTTTTTTTGTAAACAGTTTAAATTTTCCAGTTACGTACAACTATGTAACTAAGCTGTAAAGACAATCATTTTAATTAATAACAGCACTACATAAGAAGATCCATTAACGTCAGAAACAGCACGAGGAGAGTTCCAGAGAATGATTCGACACTAGACAAGAGAGTGATACGATGCTGGACAAGAGGAGAGTTCCAGAGAGGGAGAGAGAGAGAGAGAGAGTGATACGACGCTGGACAAGAGGAGAGTTCCAGAGAGAGATTCGACGCTGGACAAGAGGAGGAGAGAGACAGCCGACGCTGGACAAGAGGAGGAGAGAGACAGCCGACGCTGGACAAGAGGAGAAGAGAGACAGCCGACGCTGGACAAGAGGAGAAGAGAGACAGCCGACGCTGGAGGCGAGACGAGGACGAATACCGATGGATCAAAAATGATCGAGTATGATTGACGACAATAAGGTGATAAACAACTTATTTATATCTTAATCATACAAAGAACTCAAAGACAATTAAAGACATTCCTATTTTATCTAAAAGTAAGAGCAATGTTTCTTGTAAAGTAGAATTAAAATCATAGATGTTTTAGAAATACGATTAACGTAACAAGAGCTCAAATTAATATGATATAAAATGATTACAAAGCATTGAAATGAAAACAATTAGTATTTGAGAAAACAGTACTGAGAAACAAAAGATAAATTCAATAACTGTTAATATTTTGAGTACATTACAATATAGAAAGAAAGATTTAAATATTGATATTTTGAAACACATTAATTGACTGAGTAGTCTGAAAATGAGATTTTTCTTTTATACAATAATTAGTAGAATAGAATATTTAGTCAGTAAGGATTTATATAGCTTAAGCTTACGGCATAATAACAAATAATAACGAATGTTTTAAATCGAAGTCAGTGCCATGTGCACATTTTTTAATAGTATCAAATAAATTTTAGTTACCGTTTCAAGTTACATAGAGTTCTTATTGCAGATACACCTGAAACCCAATTTAAATGTTATATTGGTACGTAATTTGTCAATCTTGAACTGAAACGTTTCGCATAACGTTACAATTCGGGAACCTGGTTAATTGGCTCAGGTCAATTAAACAGGCTGCCATAATCTTTACAAAATCATCAATACCTAATAAGTACACAAATGTTAAATAGGCTCCCGTGAATTGAGGAGTGTTGACAAGGGATTTGGTAGATATATTCACTCACCTTTTGGATAACCATAACATCTCTTTATTATATTTTCTTGAATAATACTTTAAATATGATTGTTATTTTGTTTGATTACATTAAACAAATAAATTACTCAAAAGTTGTGCATCAAATGCTCTTACGTCTTTTAACATGTTACTCTGGTGATCAAAATAAAATTATATATTTATTAACTACATCAAATACCTCGGATCCGGGTTTTAACTTAATAATGCTCTACAATAAGTCAACATTATGCAAGCTATTGGAATACTAGTTTGCTCAAATTTCGAATTACCTTTTACCTTTAACTATTATCATATTACTATTTCGTTTTTGTCATTACAGATACTACTATGTTAACATTTACATGATTAGAATAAGTCTTTGCAAAAATATACTGCTTTTGTTGCCATTGTTAAAAATATAATGGTTTGGTTTCACCTTGATACAATGGAATCAGAGGCAGGTTCTCTTGTTGTTACTCTTCACTTGGGTTTCCTAGAAGTTCTACGATGTCGTTCGGGTGTCTCCATTTATTTTGTAGATTCTTAGTTGCGAACATGACGAAACGATGCTGTTACCTGAAGCTCGTGAGTTTGTCGTTGTTACTTCACTCCTGATGTACGGTGTTCACTTTTTACACTTTACATTTTGCTTTTAACTGCACTAATGTTACTCTATTATGTTTGGATAGAACATACTTTACAACTTAAACATTTCGTCTCCTTTTTTAAAAAGATCTGTCGGCTAAGTTAGTTACTTTTAGTTATTTCACCACATTTCAATTACTTGTGGAGTCTGTCACCATGAAAGATTACGTTCAGTTACATCGTCATTAATTTTTTATATTTACACTTTATTTTACGACACATGGTAAAGCTGTTACCTTGTCTCTGATTCTCGCTCGACTGGGGTTGGTTATGCGGCGGTTAGTAGGGAGAGGGAGCTGTTCGCGCGGAGAGAGAAAAATAGTTCGTACTTTATTATTATTATTATACTAATTAACTACTATTAATAATACTACATTTTCTTTATTGAGTTAGGTATTTCTTATTATTATTTTATTATTGTACATCATTATGTTTTTTATCAAGTTCCGATTCAATACAATTATTAGTCATATTCACAGGTAATTATGCGTGTTGATTCCGGTTTCGGCAGGTTAAAGCCGGGTTAATTATGAAGGGGTGTTATCGCAATTTTATTATAGAATTCTTTTGGTTTTAAAACTATTTATTTTGGGTATTAAGGCGGGGTTACATTATCATTTACTTTAGGGGTTTACGTTCTGTTTTAATGTGAGATTTTAAATTTAAATTTTTTTTTTTTAATTTCTTTTATTTCAAAATTTTTTTTTTAAATCGTCACAGAACGTGAGACCGGTCACGCCTATTTTATGTATATGTAACGTTGCATAAATTTGGCGCTCCAAGATCGTGGGGCTCCACAAATTTAAATTATATTAAATCTGCAATTTGTTACGTTACATATAATGTCGCCCTGGACGTGGGGCACGACATGCCTAAATTTATGTATAAAAAAAATTAAAAAAGATGTACGTATACATATTTTTGAAGTGAAACTTCTTTATTATTTTCTAATTGTGTTTTGTTTTATTTTTAAATTATTATTTAATTTGTTTTTTTTATTGTTTTTAGAATTAATAATGTTTACTAGATTTACAGTCATATTTATTAATACTTGCTAATTTTAATAGATTTATATACATTTACTGATACTTACAATCAAAAAGTGAGGTTAACCTCAAATAAATATTAAAATCACGCTCACGTGTTGGATTTATCAAACGAAATATATAATCACTCTCACTTTTACTATAAATTCACTTGAATTTGAATTACTCTGCTTTCAATAAATATTAAAATCACGCTCACGTGTTGGATTTATCAAACGAAATATATAATCACTCTCACTTTTACTATAAATTCACTTGAATTTGAATTACTTTGCTTTCAATAACCAATTTTTCATTGAGGATGATGGATTGGCCATGGGTTCACCTCTCTCTCGTCTATTGGCCGACGTTTACTTGAATTTTTATGAAAACTCTCATTTGCTCTCACATAACAAATAATAAGTCTTTTTATTTTATCACTTTCAAACTAATATATTATTCTTTACGTCACTATACTGAACTTTGATAAAAAAAAACAACATGGCGCGTAACCGAAAATCGTGACGATTTTTTTTTACATTGCTATAAAATTTCTCTCATACGTCGATAAAGAAGTTTCACTTCAAAAATTTGTTACATAAATTGTAGTCCATGAACGTATGGCCCGATCCCCATCATTTAACTATTAAAATTTTTTATGTAGCTAAATGGTTGCTCTAAAAGATAAAGAGTGTGTTAAATGAAAAATGTATAGTATGTAATTATTATTTATATTAAACAGTAACTGAATATAATGTTAATTGTTGTGTAATCACACAGCTGGCGCCCACGAATAATATTGTTTGTCTATGTAACAGGTGTAACTGTAATGAGTATTAATAATAACTATTAATAAAAATACAGAAATAAATAAATAAGTAGGGAACGGTTATCAATATTAATTGTTAAAGAAATACTACTAAGTAAATATTTTAATAATACTTCAACATGACGACTCCAGGAAATTTAGACGTCGAGGCATTCCAAATGATGATGCGTGCCTGGGTCGATGAAATAAGTACAAAACAAACGAAAAATATAAATGCTAAATTAGACGAATTAAAAGAATCTAATAAGAAACAAACAGAAAGTTTAGAAAATAAATTAGCAAAACAAACAGAAAGTTTAGAAAATAACTTAGAGCTACAGTCCGAAAATTTTAGACAGGACACCATAAAAATTACCGAGAGTCTAGAAGAGTTAAAAATTGATAATCTCCAGTTGAAACAAGACAACATAGAAATAAAACAAAGTATAATCGATAGTAATGCACAATTAACCGAAAAAATTGGTGACACCAACATACGTATTGATACTCTAGAGAATAATATTAAACAAGCCTTACATGAACAAGTTGTACGGATTGAAAATAAACAAAAAGAATTACGTCTCGAGTGGAGAAAAGATTTAAAAGAAACGCATAAACAAATAAATGATACTTTAACTACTATCACGCGAGAACAGGATGATAAAATCCAAACTATTAATAATGTATCCCAAGTAAATACCAGTAAACTTAGAGAAATAGAAACACGTACTGTAGTTATTGAGAATAAAATTGAAGAAACTACGAAAGTCCGTTCGGGAGACGTATCACATATGAAAGAAGAGATTCAAGAGGAAATTAACCAGCTACGAAGTGAGTTAAGAAGACGACAGAACCAAATGACCATATTTCCTACACCAACGGAAGAAAGGAGCAGACTTAAGTTCTCAGGTGGTAAAGGGGAGAACAGTATGGAATTCCTAGCAAGAGTAGAGAAGGTAATAGAAAAAATTGGGAGTGCAATCAATGACGACGAGAAGATAGACTTCGTCACGCGATATCTTAGAGATTCAGCCAGGCAATGGTACTCTATTATTAGAGATAACGTTAGTACATATCAGCAGTTTCGTGAGGCATTCGAGAACCGATACTGGAATCTACATACCCAACGACAAGTACGGGATCAACTCGAATATGGAAAGTTCAATGCACAAGGACAGCAGAGTATTGAACAATACACAATTACGCAAATAGAACGTGTAAAGCATCTCAAACCTAAATTCTCAGAATATGAAATTGTTTCAAAATTATCTTACCATTTTCAGCGAGATATCCAGTTAGCAGTTTATACACAAGGGATTAAAACCATAGAAGAATTTTTAATCCTTGTAACACAGTCGGAGAATATCAATAAAGGTAAGAACACACAATACTGGGAACAAAAACACGCAAATCATTACCATAATTATCACAGAGATGACAAGAAAGCAATACAAAACACTACACCGCACCGTGATAATTATAAAATAAATTATTCGCCACCAATGTACAACACTACAACACGCACAGCTAAAGAAACTGAACAAAATAATACAGCTAGACGACAAGGAGACGTTATATGGTCATCCAATCGTAAACAGTTTTCAAAACCAGCTGACAAACGCGTTGCCGCAGTACGAGGGTACGACGAAAAAACTGAAGAGAGAAAGCCAAGGAATGAATGAGACAGAGACTGTAACATTCCACAGCCGACCGTCTACATCAAAGGCGTCACAATGACTGAATAAACGGAAGCAAAATTATAAAATAAACAACATATACCCCTGCGATATTAGGGAAGACTTATTAAGCACCGAACAGGATATAAAGCGAGACGCGCAGCAAACACAATGCCCTATTGTGACTGTGAACATAAACAGGTGTAAAATACGGATGCTAGTTTATACCGGCAGCCAGCTGTCTGTTCTTAACGCTGCATGGGTTCAACGCAACAAGAAATATTTTAAAAATACTGCAATTTTGCCCGTAAATAATTTAAATATTACAACAGCTACCAATAAAAAAGAAAGAGTTAAGCAACAAGCATATGTAACTCTAACATATAAAAATCTAGAATTAGTAGAATTAGAACACCCTATGATAATTATGCATAAATTGATTTATGATGGAATTTTAGGTATCGATATACTAAATACAATAAATGCTAAGATTAATATTAATGATAATATAATTGAGTGTAATTATAAAAATGTTCAATATGAAGTAAACATGAACAGCGAGGAAAAAGAGTGCAAGGTAAGTGAAACACCTATTACTTTGTACAAGCCACAAATACAATATGGTCCAACTCGACATGTGAATGCGGTAGATGAAGGGATGACGACACAGGAAGAAGAGAAACTGCACGAATTAATAGAAGAATATAGTGATGTATTTAGTGAAGTACCGACGCAGACGACAGTATACGAGCACTCTATAGTTGTGTCAGACCCTACAAAAGTCATTAGGAAGACATACCCTATCCCAGTGCGATATGAGGAAAAGGTTGAACTCGAAATTCGGCGTATGATCGAAAATAGAGTCATAGAGCGATCGAACAGCAACTTCCTGAATCCTCTAGTGGTAGTGAAGAAGAAAAATGGAGAGATACGTCTATGCCTTGACATGAGGGAGCTGAACAGCATTGTATTAAAGGAGTATGACTGTGCACCAACTGCGGACGAATTATTTACTAAGTGTGAAGGAGCAAGGTATCTGACGAAGCTAGATTTACGCTCAAGTTTCTGGCAGATTCCAACTCGTGAAGAGAATAGAAAGTACACTGCTTTCCTGTATAAAAATAAATGCTACCAACACAGGGTAGTACCCTTCGGATTAGGCACGAGTTTGGCAGCCATCGTAAAGTGTCTAGAAAGAGCCCTAGAACCTGAAGTGGAACCCTGCACCATGATATTTGTAGATGATATCTTAGTTGTATCTAAAACGTTAGATGAACATATAAAACATCTAAGCACGATATTCCACAAGTTTAGGCAAGCGAACATATCCCTTAACCTAGACAAATGTGAATTTATCAAAACCTCTATCCAATTCCTAGGTCACATTATTTCATCCTCTGGTATTCAACCCGATCCTATCAAAATTTCCAGCATAACTAATTTCCCTATACCCGGAAATCTCAAAGAGTTAAGAGCATTCTTAGGACTCACAGGATACTACAGAAGATTCTCACTGTTATATGCAAGATATACGCAACCGCTTCTAGAGCTGACGAAGAAAGAAAAAAAATGGAAGTGGGAGAAGAAACATTAAGATGCCTTTAACCAAGTGAAAGAGTTGTTCATCGAAAATATTATGTTACATCATCCTCAACGAAAAGGAAAATTCGTAATATACTCCGATGCTAGTGACTACGCAGTAGGAAGTGTACTATATCAACAAGATACGATGGGAGAGCACCGACTTATTGCCTACGCCAGTAGAGTCTTCAAAGGAGCTGAAAAACACTACTCCACATCAGAAAAAGAAATACTTGCTATAGTATACGCTCTTAAGCAATTCAGATATTATGTTTATGATACTCATTTTGAGATACATACTGACCACCAAGCATTATCGTTTTTATTGAAATGCAAAATAACAAATGCCCGATTATTAAGATGGATTTTAGCCATTAGCGAATACTCATTCACCATTAAATACTGTAAAGGTAAAGATAATATTATAGCGGATACACTAAGCCGATACATCAAAGAAGAATGTGAAGAAGTTTATGTGAGTGAAAAGAAAGAAGTACGATTGTTGCGGTTTGGAAGCTCTTGAATAATCGTGAGTTATTCCAAAGACGCTAATGAGGAAGGCTGGATTGTTTGTTAGAAAGAAGTGGACTGTATTAAAGATGTTGAACATTCGTTTATTGAAAAAATCTGATTGTTAATTACGATCGGCACGTGCGGATGCATTTGAGGCAATAACGCCCGAAATTAATTTTGAATGAAATCGTGGTCCATTGTAGATGGACGCAGGTAGTTGAATGAAATGAAATATTATAAATGCATGCTAAAAAATAGCCAGAAGCCGCGGCTGTAAGAGAAGTGTTTTACGAGAGTTGCGCTCGGAGTCGTGTTATAAACTGAACTAAACTTGCTTGCAGCCGGCGGTGATTGCCAGCTGTGGCGTTTGATAAACGCGTGACGTCATCCGTGCGTGCCGTGTAACGGTAGCAGACCGCTTACAGCTGATAAACCAGTACAAAGTTTAAACATACTGCCCGCCAAAATCGGGCCGATTTTGTACATTAAAGGTTAAATTAAATAATATAATAATTAGACTTACATGTCGTAAGCGATACAATAATTGGCGCACTGGCCAGAGAGCAATGACATAATAAACATAATGTGAATTCAATTAACAATCACCAGGCATACAATAAATTGACCCTTACGCCAATAGCAAGGGCTTACTGACGTTAAAATTACTCAAAACACAATAGTAATACAATACGCACAATAATACAATAATTAAGTGGATATTGATCTTTCCCAAATAATACCCCTTGATACCCCTTGCCAAGCATTACAATAACAAGTGATAACACCATAAAAAATACAATAATTTCCCCATGATATTGACATAACAACCCCAATGAATTTCATAATGTTTGACCCTTAGAAAATACAATACATATATAGAATAATTGACACTATAAATGACACTTGTGGTTCTCAGAATTTGAATCACACAAACATATTGACAATACACAACATCCATAATGATTGATAGTACATATGAAACACAGTCACTATTGCTGCAATAGCTAGCGGCACGTAAACAATATTACAATGCTTATGAAACAATTGACTTGTATGCTCGCCCCGGGGAATGTCCCGGGCGTGGTTCATGTAATGTGACACGCACACACTCACACACACACACACCTCGTATGGCACGCATACGATTAGTTTGTAGCCACCGGAAGGGGGCATAATTTGTGGATGGGTCGGCGTAAGATACCTAGCGCGGTGCGAACTTCTGCGACGCGTACTAAGGAATCTTGACCCGGAAAAACATTGGTAATTACCCCACGCTTCCATTCTAGAGGGGGGGAATTGTCATCCAAAATGAGGACAAGTTGTCCGACGTTCAAATTCTTTAATGGGGTGCGCCATTTATTGCGCTGCTGCAACTGGTGCAGATAATCCCTAGACCACCGTTTCCAGATGGTCTGCGTAAATTTTTGGAGCAGAAGCCATCTGCCCAAATGAGTATTATTGCCTTGTGTATAGTCGGATTCCGGAAGTGCCGTCAGTGGAGCACCGACCAAAAAATGAGCAGGTGTTAAGGGTTCAGGGTCTCTAGCATCGTCGGACACCGCGCATAACGGGCGTGAATTAAGGCAAGCCTCAATTTGAGAAAGAAGAGTAGAATATTCCTCAAAATTCAAGATCGTACTGCCAATTACGCGACGTAAATGGAATTTAACACTACCACTTTCCCACAAACCACCGAAATGAGGGGCTGAAGGGGGGATAAAGGACCATTTTATGCCGTGGAGACCGCAAAACTCCAGAGAAGATTGCTCAACTTCCTTGGAGGTTAAAAATTTGTACCAATCATGCAACGTGTGGTTGGCACGACGAAAATTCGTGCCATTATCCGAAAATATTTGCGCGGGAATACCTCTGCGCGATATGAACCTTTTTAAAGCCGCTATAAAGGCGTTGGAAGTGAGATCCGACACCAATTCTAAATGGATGGCCCTAGTACACATGCATATAAATAGAGCGATATATGCCTTGGTCGTGGACTTAGAGCGCTGCCCGCCATGGCGCAAATGTACAGGACCGGCGTAATCCACGGCCGACTGTGAGAATGGCCTTGACGGCGTGACCCTAGAAGAGGGTAATTGACCGAGTAATTGATTCGCGCCTTTAGCCCGGAAACGAAAACAAGTGACACACTTATGTATCACTGAGCGGATATAGGACTTATCGTGTATGATCCAATACTTACGCCTAAGCGAAGCTTGAGTTGATTGCACTCCAGCGTGCAACAAACGGATGTGTTCGTATTCAATTATTAATCTCGTGAGATGAGAGTGCGGGTGCAAAATTATTTGGTGTTTAGTCTCGTAGCTAAGTGGGGAGAATTGCAAGCGTCCACCCACTCTTAAAATGCCTGATTTATCCAGGAATGGGTTGAGAGCAAGAATTTTACTACTGCGTGGAAGGCACCGGTGTGCCTCAAGTTCCCTAACTTCCACGTCGAAATGCAACTTCTGAGATTGCCGGACAAAAATCAAGAGCGTGTCAGACAATTCTTGAGCCGACAAAAAGGACGTGTCTCTATCAACCACCGCGAGCCTAGAATTGCGAAAAAATCGACGGCAATATGCGAAGACGCGAATAAGCCTCGTAAGAGATGAATAATTTTCAATGTAACTATTTGTTGAGGACGCGACAATTAGTGAGGTTTGCGCCTGCTTGCGACGTTCCTCTTCAATGTCGGGAAAAGTACAGGGAGTATTAATGTCGAACGCACTGACCGGCCATGAAGCCGCATCACGAGCCAACCAGGAGGGACCATGCCACCATTGAGTATGACAGTGCAAACTACGAGGGAGGCAACCGCGCGATAAAACGTCGGCAGGGTTGTCATTTGATACTACATGACGCCAAATTCCCCTGCTGCTAACAAGACGCTGTATTTCCGCGACACGGTTGGCCACAAATACCTTCCAGCGGGAAGATTGCTGATGTATCCAGTACAACGCTATCATCGAATCCAAATAAAGATATAGTCCGTCAAAATTGTAATCGACGGCATTTAAAACCTTGGAGGTTAATTGAGCCAACAATAAACAAGCACAAAGTTCAAGTCTAGGAAGCGTTATCTGTTTCAGCGGAGCGACCCTAGATTTAGCACACAACAAGTTTGATGATATGGCGCCGTTCGAATAGACCGCCCGCACATAAATGCAACACGCGTAACCTTTAGCCGAAGCGTCGGCGAATCCGTGCAGCTGCAGTGAACTAACTGGGTAACTGTTCGAACTCTTAACCGACCTCGTAATCTCAAAATGAGTGTCGGAGACTAATTGAGCGTATAATTCCAACCATTGATTGGCTAATGATCCAGACAAGGGTTCGTCCCAATCAGTGCCCGCCAACCACAACTGCTGCACGAAATGCTTGCAGCAAAATGTGATGGGAGCGATTAAACCTAGTGGATCATAGATCCCGGCGATGATTGACAACACGCTTCTCTTGTTGAAAACGGTTAAATTGTCATCACCCCTAACGGTGTATAAAAAGTTATCCCCCTCAACATTCCATTGTATTCCCAAGGTACGCACGTTTTGACCCTTGCTGAAGTCACGGGTTACTTGGGCGCGAAGAGTCATAATCTTATGGTGGTTAGAGAACCGTTTATGTAACGAAAAACCATACCTCCTCAACAACTTCTCGATCTCGCATTTCATTTCAGCTAAGCCGTTCGGATCATCCGAACCCGTTATGAGATCGTCTACGTAAAAGTCATTTGCTATGGCCTTAGCAGCTGTAGGGTAGTCGGATTTATTTTCATATGCTATTTGAGCCAGACAACGCGTAGCAAGGAAGGAGGCACTAGCAGTGCCATATGTAACCGTCCTTAACGCGTAATGTCGCAATTCCTTATGCGGTGCATCACGCCAAACAATGCGTTGCAAGTTTGAATCCTTAGGATTAACAATGATCTGGCGATACATCTTTTCAATGTCCGCAATAAGTACGTATCGGTGGGTGCGGAACCGAACCATTATCGAAAACAGATCCTGCTGGATCGTAGGACCGACCATTAAAGTATCGTTAAGGGACAAATTATTGGTGGTTTTAGCGGATGCGTCAAATACCACGCGCAATTTAGTGGTTAAGCTAGAGTCTTTGAAGACTGCGTGATGGGGCAGATAAAAGATCTCTGACCTGTCAAGCGACAGATCGTATTCATTAAGCGGCGACATGTGGCCAAGTCTTAAGTAGTCACTCATGAACTCACTATAATCCTTATAAAGGGTAGGGTTCTGCTTGAATTTGAATTCTAACGATTGGAATCTGCGTATGGCTCCGCGGAGAGAATCTCCCAAATAAGATTTATCAGATCTGCGGGGCAGGGCTACCACGAATCTCCCGTCGCGATTGCGGCTAGTGTTTTCCACGAAATGCCTTTCACACAACGAGTCCTCAGATCGGGCTTCGCGACTAGAGATCTCCTCCAACTTCCAAAATTCCTTTAGTTGCGAGGAAATCTGATTATCATCTCTACAGACCATAAATGAAGAAACCGTTTTAGTCATATCGACATTGAATGGTAAGTCACCGGCCAAAATAAATCCTAACTTGGTTTCCTGAATTATAGGAAAGTGTGGTCCGCGCGTATATTTCACAGGTTCAATTAATTGGAGAAAATATTGAGCGCCGATTAATATATCGACTTGCGACGAGCAATGTAGGTGAGGATCCGCCAGGAATATGCGCTTGGGTAAATTTAAAGAGGCAAGATTGAACGACTCCGCCGGTAAATTATTAGTTATACTGGGTAATACGGCACAATGTACGTTTAACGTGAAGGGTTTATAGCGTGAATGTAGCCTTACATTAGTACTGAAGTCAGCCTGGGAAAGCGAGTTGTTTATACCCGTGATGGGCAGTTGCGACTTAACCAATTGGAGGCACATCCTGCGGGCGAAATCCATTGTGCAAAAGTTCGCTTGAGAACCGGAATCCAGTAATATCCTAACGGGAAATTTTTTGCCGACTTTATTGTATGTCATACAGACGGCGGTAGATAACAATACCGATTTATTGGTCTGTGATTTCAGTGAACACTGGTTGTTAACAGAAGTTACGTCCCTGTTGGGGACATGAATCGTGGTGTGGTGACGCCTAGAACATTTTTTACATGAGAATTTTGAGGGACATTTTGAACCCTCGTGTCCCGAACGGAGACAGTTTAAGCAAAGTTTGTTTTTATTAACGCGTTTTTTCTATCAGCGATAGACAGCGATGTAAATTGTGGGCAATCGCTAAGTCTATGTCCACCGTTACACAGCCTGCATAAATTGTTTCTAATATGTGAGTGGAATGCGCCCTTTGGAGTGCTTATTTGTTTAACTGCCTTGCGATAAGGAGACTTATCGCTTTTGTTCAACCTGCTCGTTGGGCTAGTCGCGTTATCGATATTTTGCACTAATTTCCTACGTGAATTCAGAAAATTTATAAAATTATTAAAATCAGGGAATTTATGCTCCGATAAACTCTCTTTCCACAAACCTAAAGTGTAATTGTCAAGTTTTTTGGCTAAATAATTTACGACAATAATTTCAAACGTGTTGACTGGCAGTTTGAGATTATTTAAAGCGTTTATATTTGCAGAGATTTGATCAATAAATTGCGATATGCTAACTTGGGATTCCTGTTGAACTAATGGTACGTCTAGGACATTCTACACGTGGTGAGCGGAAACAATTAGCTTACTATCATATCTATTTCTCAACAGGTCGATAGCCACCGCGTAATTCTCATGTGTTATGGGCAACGATTTTATTACGTTAAGCGCCTCGCCATGTAATGACGAGTGCAAATAATGAAGTTTCTGTATATCTGTCAGATCTGCTCTGACATGAATTAGTTCCAGAAAAATATGGTAATAATGTTGCCATTCCACAATATTACCCTCAAACCGTGGTAATTTTATTGGTTCCAATTGAATGGGGGGTGTTTTAGGCTGTTTACCTTCAGCATTAATTACTGGTTTTTGGTTCACATGCTCAGCTTGCTCTAGCAGGTGTTGCAATTTACATTCTATAGTACAGAGATCGTCCTCCGTTTGTACTCTATCACTCGTTAAAGCAACGTCTGCTTCCTCAGCCTCGATTTGTGACTGAATCTCGTCATATTTGGTGGATAATTCCATCAAATGACGCAGTTTTATTTTGAGCGCATGAGGATCGCTGTTTAACAAATCGAAGTTATCCGCAAAGGTATTTACTCGGGATATTGAGGCCTTAATTGTGCCTCGTTTTTTTATTAGAGCCCTTACATCGGCCATTATTATAGTTTAAGATAAAAAGGGAAAAATATTTAGAAAGCAATTGAGCATAGAGCATGTGAACCACAAACTTGATTTTGAATGAGTTTAAATACGTTTCGGTAGCTAGCGATCGTTGTTTTGAACATAAACTTACTCTCTCTAACTAATCAAACTTGTTGGCAGTTAAATTATTGAAATTATGAATTTAAATGGTTACAAAGTATATCTTCATCTTTAAAGTTCTAACTGATAATGAGCTGCCAACCATTTATTAATTTGTATTGTGTAATAAGGTGTTTGTTTATATAAATGTGTCAAAAAATACCCACTGAGTGAAATATTATTAAAAATCAAATAATAGCAAAGTTTATAGTCACGTGGCCGTCGATCCATTCGTGATGAAGCTGGCTTCGATCCCGTTTGGAGCTGCTACACCTCCTGTTTCTGCCGGTCAGCCGATGCCTCATGTTGTACCCTCCATCAATTAAAGCTGTGGAATCTCGAAAATGTTGTCCTGTTTCGTCCCGTCGTCTCTTGTCTACTGCTTGGCTGAATCTTGTCGAATGACTGCGACGTGATTCACAATAATGGTGTCGCTTGTGTACTCAGATATGAGAAATCTGTGCCGTGGGGACCAAAAATGATGTAGTTTTTTGGGCCCGAAAATATGAAATCCTGCCTGGTTGGACCAAAAATGATGTCGTTTTTGGCCCGAAAATATGAAATCCGGCCCGGAGGACCAAAAATGTTGCGGTTTGGAAGCTCTTGAATAATCGTGAGTTATTCCAAAGACGCTAATGAGGAAGGCTGGATTGTTTGTTAGAAAGAAGTGGACTGTATTAAAGATGTTGAACATTCGTTTATTGAAAAAATCTGATTGTTAATTACGATCGGCACGTGCGGATGCATTTGAGGCAATAACGCCCGAAATTAATTTTGAATGAAATCGTGGTCCATTGTAGATGGACGCAGGTAGTTGAATGAAATGAAATATTATAAATGCATGCTAAAAAATAGCCAGAAGCCGCGGCTGTAAGAGAAGTGTTTTACGAGAGTTGCGCTCGGAGTCGTGTTATAAACTGAACTAAACTTGCTTGCAGCCGGCGGTGATTGCCAGCTGTGGCGTTTGATAAACGCGTGACGTCATCCGTGCGTGCCGTGTAACGGTAGCAGACCGCTTACAGCTGATAAACCAGTACAAAGTTTAAACAACGATTGTTATCAATTAAATTCAAAGAGAATGATGAAGTAAAACAAATGCTGAAAAACTTAGCACATCAACAAGATTTGGATGTGACGATAAGGGAGATGAAGGACCAAGAACAGCTACCAAATCATTATAAGGTACTAAATGGAATTCTTTTCAGGTTAGTAAGACAAGACTGGAAGATAGTACTAACGAATGACATGCTACAAAAATTAATTCGACCAGCACATGAGAGTTTACCACATGCTGCCGCTCTGAAATGTTATTTGAGTCTACGAGAAGATTTTACGATTAATAATATGTATCGAAAGATAAAGAAGGAAGTAAAGAAGTGTTATGAATGTCAAACGGCGAAAGGGCCGAATTTACACACATATGTAGGAATGCAGAGTATACAGAAGGAGAACAAAGGAGAGCTAATTGCAGTGGATTTTCTGGGACCATTACCACGATCAAGTCGAGGTGTGAAGCACATATTGGTATGTATCGATGTGTTTTCCAAGGCAGTCCGACTGTACCCAATTATGCGACCCACAACCAAAGTTGTTCTAAAGATACTACTGCAGAAATATATTCCGTTATATGGAAAAATGAAGAAGGTACTCAGTGATCAAGGTGTACAATTCCAAAGTGAAAAATGGGAGAGGACGTTAAGGGAAAATGGAATACAACCAGTACTCACATCCATAAGACATCCTCAAGGAAACCTTGCTGAGAGAGTTAACAAAGAATTAGATAAATATTTACGAATATATTGCCATGATCAACACAATAAATGGGCAGAATATTTACCATTTCTTGAAAAAGCCATTAATGAAAATTATAGTGAAGCAACAGGATACACTCCAATGGAATTAGAAGAAGGTAAGAAGCCAAACAGATTTTGGACTAAGTATATAAACAAACCTAATAACCAAAATGTATCTGTACCAATAAGTGTGAAAATTGGATACGCAAGGCAACGGATAATAGAAAGGGATAACAAGAGAGTAGAGAGATTTAATCTAACTCACAAGCTACAACAATTCAACGTGGGAGAAAGTATACTACTCAGAGCAAATCCAGTGGGAAAACGGAGTGATAATACGGCAAAGAAATTCTTCAGACTTTATAATGGACCGTATACGTTAAGACAGCGAGTAGGACAGGACACTTTCATCGTATATGATGAGATACAGAAGAAAGAAATTGGTAAATTCCACGCAACGTCATTTAGGAAGTTCTACACATGAAAACAACGAGGTCAATGAAACCAGTCAGATCAGCTGTTTGTTGAAGCCACCCTACTACAAGGTCACGAGCAGTGAGCGTATAAAGAGGGGAGGTAAGACATTTGTATACACTCCAATTAAGGGTGAAATGACGAATATTATTCTTTATTATTTGTTACATTTCTTTTTGCAAATAATAATAATAAATAAATAATAAAAAAATTATAATAAATAAATTTATTAAATTTTTTTTGTTACCAAGCAGAGGAATAATGCGACAGTACAAATAAGTGATGTACTGAGCATGGAATATAAAAATTTAAATTTACCTAATAAACTGTAAATAATTAATAATATATTAGAAATAAGCATGTTAGGGATTGCAAGCTTGGCTCAGACAAAAATATGAACAGGTGTTTCGACCTGAATCGACGTGCACACACACACAAATGTAACTGAAAGTGTGTACACCAGTATTTTGCTAGTGTGTGTGAACGCAGGTCTCTGCAGGCGAGTTTGCCACCCCAAGATGAATAATTGCACAATTACTGTTTTTCCGTAATTATTCATAAACTATAATTAAGAATTAAAATCCAAAAGCACAATAAAATGTAATAAAATTTACTAAATACTGTGTACGAAAACCACGCGAAAGTGACACACCGTACGAGTGTAATAGTGAAATAACTGTGTACAAATCGAAAGGGTTAAGTTGCAATGTCCAAAATTACAGTGAACATGTGTTGTAAAAATAGTTATAAGATAAGTATAAGAGTATACTTACAGGACTCTGCAATTCGCAGAAATATAAAAAATAGCGAATTTGACAAAGAGTGGGGGAACTGAATCCAGAGACAGTTTCTAACATGTCGATTTCGTACCACTGCAGGGTGTCGACCAAGACATGGGTATAAATAGGACACGCAACCTACAGTGGTTCTCTTTCTTAAATCATCCACGGTGCAGCGGGAGCTTATGCCCGTCAGCACGGCGTATTTATTTTTTTTTGTAAACAGTTTAAATTTTCCAGTTACGTACAACTATGTAACTAAGCTGTAAAGACAATCATTTTAATTAATAACAGCACTACATAAGAAGATCCATTAACGTCAGAAACAGCACGAGGAGAGTTCCAGAGAATGATTCGACACTAGACAAGAGAATGATACGATGCTGGACAAGAGGAGAGTTCCAGAGAGAGAGAGAGAGAGAGAGTGATACGACGCTGGACAAGAGGAGAGTTCCAGAGAGAGATTCGACGCTGGACAAGAGGAGGAGAGAGACAGCCGACGCTGGACAAGAGGAGGAGAGAGACAGCCGACGCTGGACAAGAGGAGAAGAGAGACAGCCGACGCTGGACAAGAGGAGAAGAGAGACAGCCGACGCTGGAGGCGAGACGAGGACGAATACCGATGGATCAAAAATGATCAAGTATGATTGACGACAATAAGGTGATAAACAACTTATTTATATCTTAATCATACAAAGAACTCAAAGACAATTAAAGACATTCCTATTTTATCTAAAAGTAAGAGCAATGTTTCTTGTAAAGTAGAATTAAAATCATAGATGTTTTAGAAATACGATTAACGTAACAAGAGCTCAAATTAATATGATATAAAATGATTACCAAGCATTGAAATGAAAACAATTAGTATTTGAGAAAACAGTACTGAGAAACAAAAGATAAATTCAATAACTGTTAATATTTTGAGTACATTACAATATAGAAAAAAAGATTTAAATATTGATATTTTGAAACACATTAATTGACTGAGTAGTCTGAAAATGAGATTTTTCTTTTATACAATAATTAGTAGAATAGAATATTTAGTCAGTAAGGATGTATATAGCTTAAGCCTTACGGAATAATAACAAATAATAACGAATTTTTTAAATCGAAGTCAGTGCCATGTGCACATTTTTTAATAGTATCAAATAAATTTTAATTACCGTTTCAAGTTACATAGAGTTCTTATTGCAGATACACCTGAAACCCAATTTAAATGTTATATTGGTACGTAATTTGTCAATCATGAACGTGAGACCGGTCACGCCTATTTTATGTATATGTAACGTTGCATAAATTTGGCGCTCCAAGATCGTGGGGCTCCACAAATTTAAATTATATTAAATCTGCAATTTGTTACGTTACATATAATGTCGCCCTGGACGTGGGGCACGACATGCCTAAATTTATGTATAAAAAAATTTGTTACATAAATTGTAGTCCATGAACGTATGGCCCGATCCCCATCATTTAACTATTAAAATTTTTTATGTAGCTAAATGGTTGCTCTAAAAGATAAAGAGTGTGTTAAATGAAAAATGTATAGTATGTAATTATTATTTATATTAAACAGTAACTGAATATAATGTTAATTGTTGTGTAATCACACAGCTGGCGCCCACGAATAATATTGTTTGTCTATGTAACAGGTGTAACTGTAATGAGTATTAATAATAACTATTAATAAAAATACAGAAATAAATAAATAAGTAGGGAACGGTTATCAATATTAATTGTTAAAGAAATACTACTAAGTAAATATTTTAATAATACTTCAACATGACGACTCCAGGAAATTTAGACGTCGAGGCATTCCAAATGATGATGCGTGCCTGGGTCGATGAAATAAGTACAAAACAAACGAAAAATATAAATGCTAAATTAGACGAATTAAAAGAATCTAATAAGAAACAAACAGAAAGTTTAGAAAATAAATTAGCAAAACAAACAGAAAGTTCAGAAAATAAATTAGAGCTACAGTCCGAAAATTTTAGACAGGACACCATAAAAATTACCGAGAGTCTAGAAGAGTTAAAAATTGATAATCTCCAGTTGAAACAAGACAACATAGAAATAAAACAAAGTATAATCGATAGTAATGCACAATTAACCGAAAAAATTGGTGACACCAACATACGTATTGATACTCTAGAGAATAATATTAAACAAGCCTTACATGAACAAGTTGTACGGATTGAAAATAAACAAAAAGAATTACGTCTCGAGTGGAGAAAAGATTTAAAAGAAATGCATAAACAAGTAAATTATACTTTAACTACTATCACGCGAGAACAGGATGATAAAATCCAAACTATTAATAATGTATCCCAAGTAAATACCAGTAAACTTAGAGAAATAGAAACACGTACTGTAGTTATTGAGAATAAAATTGAAGAAACTACGAAAGTCCGTTCGGGAGACGTATCACATATGAAAGAAGAGATTCAAGAGGAAATTAACCAGCTACGAAGTGAGTTAAGAAGACGACAGAACCAAATGACCATATTTCCTACACCAACGGAAGAAAGGAGCAGACTTAAGTTCTCAGGTGGTAAAGGGGAGAACAGTATGGAATTCCTAGCAAGAGTAGAGAAGGTAATAGAAAAAATTGGGAGTGAAATCAATGACGACGAGAAGATAGACTTCGTCACGCGATATCTTAGAGATTCAGCCAGGCAATGGTACTCTATTATTAGAGATAACGTTAGTACATATCAGCAATTCCGTGAGGCATTCGAGAACCGATACTGGAATCTACATACCCAACGACAAGTACGGGATCAACTCGAATATGGAAAGTTCAATGCACAAGGACAGCAGAGTATTGAACAATACACAATTACGCAAATAGAACGTGTAAAGCATCTCAAACCTAAATTCTCAGAGTATGAAATTGTTTCAAAATTATCTTACCATTTTCAGCGAGATATCCAGTTAGCAGTTTATACACAAGGGATTAAAACCATAGAAGAATTTTTAATCCTTGTAACACAGTCGGAGAATATCAATAAAGGTAAGAACACACAATACTGGGAACAAAAACACGCAAATCATCACCATAATTATCACAGAGATGACAAGAAAGCAATAACAAAACACTACACCGCACCGTGATAATTATAAAATAAATTATTCGCCACCAATGTACAACACTACAACACGCACAGCTAAAGAAACTGAACAAAATAATACAGCTAGACGACAAGGAGACGTTATATGGTCATCCAATCGTAAACAGTTTTCAAAACCAGCTGACAAACGCGTTGCCGCAGTACGAGGGTACGACGAAAAAACTGAAGAGAGAAAGCCAAGGAATGAATGAGACAGAGACTGTAACATTCCACAGCCGGCCGTCTACATCAAAGGCGTCACAATGGCTGAATAAACGGAAGCAAAATTATAAAATAAACAACATATACCCCTGCGATATTAGGGAAGACTTATTAAGCATCGAACAGGATATAAAGCGAGACGCGCAGCAAACACAATGCCCTATGGTGACTGTGAACATAAACAGGTGTAAAATACGGATGCTAGTTGATACCGGCAGCCAGCTGTCTGTTCTTAACGCTGCATGGGTTCAACGCAACAAGAAATATTTTAAAAATACTGCAATTTTGCCCGTAAATAATTTAAATATTACAACAGCTACCAATAAAAAAGAAAGAGCTAAACAACAAGCATATGTAACTCTAACATATAAAAAACTAGAATTAGAACACCCTGTGATAATTATGCATAAATTGATTTATGATGGAATTTTAGGTATCGATATACTAAATACAATAAATGCTAAGATTAATATTAATGATAATATAATTGTGTGTAATTATAAAAATATTCAATATGAAGTAAACATGAACAGCGAGGAAAAAGAGTGCAAGGTAAGTGAAACACCTATTACTTTGTACAAGCCACAAATACAATATGGTCCAACTCGACATGTGAATGCGGTAGATGAAGGGATGACGACACAGGAAGAAGAGAAACTGCACGAATTAATAGAAGAATATAGTGATGTATTTAGTGAAGTACCGACGCAGACGACAGTATACGAGCACTCTATAGTTGTGTCAGACCCTACAAAAGTCATTAGGAAGACATACCCTATCCCAGTGCGATATGAGGAAGAGGTTAAACTCGAAATTCGGCGTATGATCGAAAGTAGAGTCATAGAGCGATCGAACAGCAACTTCCTGAATCCTCTAGTGGTAGTGAAGAAGAAAAATGGAGAGATACGTCTATGCCTTGACATGAGGGAGCTGAACAGCATTGTATTAAAGGAGTATGACTGTGCACCAACTGCGGACGAATTATTTACTAAGTGTGAAGGAGCAAGGTATCTGACGAAGCTAGATTTACGCTCAAGTTTCTGGCAGATTCCAACTCGTGAAGAGAATAGAAAGTACACTGCTTTCCTGTATAAAAATAAATGCTACCAACACAGGGTAGTACCCTTCGGATTAAGCACGAGTTTGGCAGCCATCGTAAAGTGTCTAGAAAGAGCCCTAGGACCTGAAGTGGAACCCTACACCATGATATTTGTAGATGATATCTTAGTTGTATCTAAAACGTTAGATGAACATATAAAACATCTAAGCACGATATTCCACAAGTTTAGGCAAGCGAACATATCCCTTAACCTAGACAAATGTGAATTTATCAAAACCTCTATCCAATTCCTAGGTCACATTATTTCATCCTCTGGTATTCAACCCGATCCTATCAAAATTTCCAGCATAACTAATTTCCCTATACCCGGAAATCTCAAAGAGTTAAGAGCATTCTTAGGACTCACAGGATACTACAGAAGATTCTCACTGTTATATGCAAGATATACGCAACCGCTTCTAGAGCTGACGAAGAAAGAAAAAAAATGGAAGTGGGAGAAGAAACATCAAGATGCCTTTAACCAAGTGAAAGAGTTGTTCATCGAAAATATTATGTTACATCATCCTCAACGAGAAGGAAAATTCGTAATATACTCCGATGCTAGTGACTACGCAGTAGGAAGTGTACTATATCAACAAGATACGATGGGAGAGCACCGAGTTATTGCCTACGCCAGTAGAGTCTTCAAAGGAGCTGAAAAACACTACTCCACATCAGAAAAAGAAATACTTGCTATAGTATACGCTCTTAAGCAATTCAGATATTATGTTTATGGTACTCATTTTGAGATACATACTGACCACCAAGCATTATCATTTTTATTGAAATGCAAAATAACAAATGCCCGATTATTAAGATGGATTTTAGCCATTAGCGAATACTCATTCACCATTAAATACTGTAAAGGTAAAGATAATATTATAGCGGATACACTAAGCCGATACATCAAAGAAGAATGTGAAGAAGTTTATGTGAGTGAAAAGAAAGAAGTACGATTGTTATCAATTAAATTCAAAGAGAATGATGAAGTAAAACAAATGCTGAAAAACTTAGCACATCAACAAGATTTGGATGTGACGATAAGGGAGATGAAGGACCAAGAACAGCTACCAAATCATTATAAGGTACTAAATGGAATTCTTTTCAGGTTAGTAAGACAAGACTGGAAGGTAGTACTAACGAATGACATGCTACAAAAATTAATTCGACCAGCACATGAGAGTTTACCACATGCTGCCGCTCTGAAATGTTATTTGAGTCTACGAGAAGATTTTACGATTAATAATATGTATCGAAAGATAAAGAAGGAAGTAAAGAAGTGTTATGAATGTCAAACGGCGAAAGGGCCGAATTTACACACATATGTAGGAATGCAGAGTATACAGAAGGAGAACAAAGGAGAGCTAATTGCAGTGGATTTTCTGGGACCATTACCACGATCAAGTCGAGGTGTGAAGCACATATTGGTATGTATCGATGTGTTTTCCAAGGCAGTCCGACTGTACCCAATTATGCGACCCACAACCAAAGTTGTTCTAAAGATACTACTGCAGAAATATATTCCGTTATATGGAAAAATGAAGAAGGTACTCGGTGATCAAGGTGTACAATTCCAAAGTGAAAAATGGGAGAGGACGTTAAGGGAAAATGGAATACAACCAGTACTCACATCCATAAGACATCCTCAAGGAAACCTTGCTGAGAGAGTTAACAAAGAATTAGATAAATATTTACGAATATATTGCCATGATCAACACAATAAATGGGCAGAATATTTACCATTTCTTAAAAAGCCATTAATGAAAATTATAGTGAAGCAACAGGATACACTCCAATGGAATTAGAAGAAGGTAAGAAGCCAAACAGATTTTGGACTAAGTATATAAACAAACCTAATAACCAAAATGTACCTGTACCAATAAGTGTGAAAATTGGATACGCAAGGCAACGGATAATAGAAAGGGATAACAAGAGAGTAGAGAGATTTAATCTAACTCACAAGCTACAACAATTCAACGTGGGAGAAAGTATACTACTCAGAGCAAATCCAGTGGGAAAACGGAGTGATAATACGGCGAAGAAATTCTTCAGACTTTATAATGGACCGTATACGTTATAACAAAAAAGAATTGGGTGAAAAGTAATGTGTTTGTGTTGTAATCTGTCGGGCGTTACCTCCGCGCACTTTTGTTACTTACTCTGTTGACTGGATCCTCTGCAGTGATGTAGTCCTGTAATACAACTTAAAACTATGCTTTTGTGGGCGCCACTTGGAAACGTTTGTTCCAAGAAAAAATTAAATGTGATTGATAAAATTTTTAAATCTACAAAAAAATTTAAACAAGTCAGTTTAGCTTTGAAAAATCAGTTATGTTTAATGATTCATTAAAAACAACAAACAAATCGTCTGAAGGACTATCATTCATAAAAATTATAAAATTGCAGAAAAAAAAATTTTACAAGTTATTATTATTGACAATTTTTTATATGTCCAATCAAGTATCGGCTAGTATAATTCAGATTCTGACTCAGTTGACAAGCATGAGTTTAATATATGAAAAAACTTTAATATCAGGACGTGACTCCTTTGAACTACCAAGACATATCAATTAGATGCCTTACAAGAAAAAAAACTAAGTGATTTGAAGGTGTATGTGTGGCGTGTAAAGTACAACTGTGTGATAATTGTAACCAGGTAACAAAGGATTTTAATTTTGGTAACTCACGTTCCAATGGTCGTTTATTCTCTCACTGGACACTTCCTTCGGGTAGTTTCTCGATCTCGCCTCTTCGGGTGTACACTGAAGCTATTTAAAGTCAATTTTTGCGATCGTTACTTTTTCCGCACTTTTTGTCAAAACGTTTGGCAGTAAAATCTCGTTCAAACGCCGCCACTTCGAATCATCTGTTTAGCGTTGATTCAGAAATCTGCCACCGCAGCGCTGATCCCCATGCAGTTTTGAGGAAGGCTTGGTGTATTGTTTTGTTTACGTTCGGGGGAATTATTTGTCACGTTAGTCAGTCAATGCGAACACAGCAGAATTCGTTCTCTATTAAATGTTTGGGACCCTCCTGGGCCGTCGACGTTCTGGCTGCGTGCTTTCTATTAGAATTTGCCGTATCGCTGCTCTATTTCAGCGATATTTTTTGGCGTATACTCTCGTTGAGGTTAAGTCAGTCGGGTATGTCTATGTACGGGAAAAAGCCTTCCTGCCGTGTCTTGTCGATTTTTCGCCTCTCGGTCTCGCCTTAGCTGCGTTGATCAGTGTTGTGTGAGATGCATCAGCTTTGGAGTTCAGTCTTCAAGTGTTTTTCGGTCAAATTTTGTCTCGCTTTTATACTAAATCGGGATGACTGTTTTCGTCGACTTCCGGTATATTTGTGTAAAATTCTTTCTAGATTGTTCGAGAATAAACGAAATGGAATGTCATAGAACAATTTTCACTTCCGTAGAAGCTTTTAGAACGAATTTCTTATTCTTCATACAATGGATATTTCAAAATTTACACTGGTATTTATCAAACAGTTTCACATTAGTACTTACAATTTGTATGCCATTAATGTATTTAAATTCCTTGTTTTTAACTGAATCTAGCGATACTAAATATGATTGGTATCTAATTAACTTAAGTCTAACAAACATTACAATTTACAACCCTCACCTTGAGTTGTAGTCATTAAAAACTCAATATTTATAATAAAAATTGTTGTGGAGTTATAAAGTTCCCTTCACAAGCTGGACATCTACTACTACTACTCTCCTACAACAAAATAAACAAATTTTAACATCAATAAAACACAAATAAATACAATTTTATATGGCCTCTGCTCATGGCCTAGGTTCTTGCCAGTTTTCTAATACAGTGATTAGTCTTTTTCCTTAATATATGTGTTATTTCACCACTATACACACAGAGTTTATTATTTTGTCTATCTTTTGTGATACCTGGTTACTTTGTACATATTTTATATTTATCACAAGATGACATAGCATCATTGATTGTCTTGAGATGTCATTTTTTTATGGTGTGACAAATCTCACTCTAAATAGTTAAATTCTTTTAGAATTGATTTTACTTTCAACTGAGTTTATTTCTTATTAAGGTATTTTGATGTATTGTACCTTTCTATCTTATTTTTGTTAGTATTATGTAAGTATTTTAGCCAGATATGATTCTTTTTGTACTGGATAATTGGCTTCAGCCATACATGGTATAAGTAAATATTTTGCTGACTTGATTATTACAATGTTAAAGTTGGTCAGGTATATTAGTATAGTTGCTTTATATCATATTACAGCTTTCTAATACAGTTTGGTTGCATTTTGGCAACATTAAATTCATAAATTATACAATATTAGATGCCTATTACATGTTTTTAGTTAACACTGTTTTTTGGCTATTTTGGCTGCTTTTTATTCATTTGACAGCTTCCTTTATTTAAGATAAATTGTTCACTATTGTCTGCTTGACAATTACATATAGTTTTTATTTAAATCTGATAATAATTAATTTTTTTCATGAAAACTTGGTGTATGGTCTCAAATCCAACACATTAATATTTTTTTGTCATTACAAATATACAATTTTTATTTTAACTTAAACTCTTTCTAATAATGTATTTAAGTCATTTAATACATTTATTTTATTTACATCACATAATATAAGGATGGATCATGTCCATTTATTCACAAAAAATAGTTTTTAATACTATATTCATAGTTATAAAAATTAATAATTATTGACTTTATTCTGGTGGATTCTGACATTATTTCTCTCTCTTATAGTGTCTTATGGTTTTTTCACTCTTATTCACTTTAATAATATATATGGGGTCTTGTCTTAGTCATAGTTTGGTCGTTTTTTCAAGTTGATAGAAATAATTATTATACAAAATTACACAATTTTTTGGGACTACTTGGGTTCGATACTGTTCACTTCACTTTCCTCCTATGCTAACTTACTATATAAATGATTTCTTTTATGGAACGTTCTGTGACGCTACAACGTTAAGACAGCGAGTAGGACAGGACACTTTCATCGTATATGATGAGATACAGAAGAAAGAAATTGGTAAATTCCACGCAACGTCATTTAGGAAGTTCTACACATGAAAACAACGAGGTCAATGAAACCAGTCAGATCAGCTGTTTGTTGAAGCCACCCTACTACAAGGTCACGAGCAGTGAGCGTATAAAGAGGGGAGGTAAGACATTTGTATACACTCCAATTAAGGGTGAAATGACGAATATTATTCTTTATTATTTGTTACATTTCTTTTTGCAAATATTAATAATAAATAAATAATAAAAAAAAATTATAATAAATAAATTTGTTAAATTTTTTTTTGTTACCAAGCAGAGGAATAATGCGACAGTACAAATAAGTGATGTACTGAGCATGGAATATAAAAATTTTAATTTACCTAATAAACTGTAAATAATTAATAATATATTAGAAATAAGCATGTTAGGGATTGCAAGCTTGGCTCAGACAAAAATATGAACAGGTGTTTCGACCTGAATCGACGTGCACACACACACAAATGTAACTGAAAGTGTGTACACCAGTATTTTGCTAGTGTGTGTGAACGCAGGTCTCTGCAGGCGAGTTTGCCACCCCAAGATGAATAATTGCACAATTACTGTTTTTCCGTAATTATTCATAAACTATAATTAAGAATTAAAATCCAAAAGCACAATAAAATGTATTAAAATTTACTAAATACTGTGTACGAAAACCACGCGAAAGTGACACACCGTACGAGTGTAATAGTGAAATAACTGTGTACAAATCGAAAGGGTTAAGTTGCAATGTCCAAAATTACAGTGAACATGTGTTGTAAAAATAGTTATAAGATAAGTATAAGAGTATACTTACAGGACTCTGCAATTCGCAGAAATATAAAAAATAGCGAATTTGACAAAGAGTGGGGGAACTGAATCCAGAGACAGTTTCTAACATGTCGATTCCGTACCACTGCAGGGTGTCGACCAAGACATGGGTATAAATAGGACACGCAAGCTACAGTGGTTCTCTTTCTTAAATCATCCACGGTGCAGCGGGAGCTTATGCCCGTCAGCACGGCGTATTTATTTTTTTTTGTAAACAGTTTAAATTTTCCAGTTACGTACAACTATGTAACTAAGCTGTAAAGACAATCATTTTAATTAATAACAGCACTACATAAGAAGATCCATTAACGTCAGAAACAGCACGAGGAGAGTTCCAGAGAATGATTCGACACCAGACAAGAGAGTGATACGATGCTGGACAAGAGGAGAGTTCCAGAGAGGGAGAGAGAGAGAGAGAGAGTGATACGACGCTGGACAAGAGGAGAGTTCCAGAGAGAGATTCGACGCTGGACAAGAGGAGGAGAGAGACAGCCGACGCTGGACAAGAGGAGGAGAGAGACAGCCGACGCTGGACAAGAGGAGAAGAGAGACAGCCGACGCTGGACAAGAGGAGAAGAGAGACAGCCGACGCTGGAGGCGAGACGAGGACGAATACCGATGGATAAAAAATGATCGAGTATGATTGACGACAATAAGGTGATAAACAACTTATTTATATCTTAATCATACAAAGAACTCAAAGACAATTAAAGACATTCCTATTTTATCTAAAAGTAAGAGCAATGTTTCTTGTAAAGTAGAATTAAAATCATAGATGTTTTAGAAATACGATTAACGTAACAAGAGCTCAAATTAATATGATATAAAATGATTACAAAGCATTGAAATGAAAACAATTAGTATTTGAGAAAACAGTACTGAGAAAGAAAAGATAAATTCAATAACTATTAATATTTTGAGTACATTACAATATAGAAAAAAAGATTTGAATATTGATATTTTGAAACACATTAATTGACTGAGTAGTCTGAAAATGAGATTTTTCTTTTATACAATAATTAGTAGAATAGAATATTTAGTCAGTAAGGATGTATATAGCTTAAGCCTTACGGCATAATAACAAATAATAACGAATGTTTTAAATCGAAGTCAGTGCCATGTGCTCATTTTTTAATAGTATCAAATAAATTTTAATTACCGTTTCAAGTTACATAGAGTTCTTATTGCAGATACACCTGAAACCCAATTTAAATGTTATATTGGTACGTAATTTGTCAATCTTGAACGTGAGACCGGTCACGCCTATTTTATGTATATGTAACGTTGCATAAATTTGGCGCTCCAAGATCGTAGGGCTCCACAAATTTAAATTATATTAAATTTGCAATTTGTTACGTTACAATATATTATAACGATTCATATAGCGTCCTATCAGAGCGTTATATGAGAGCTATAGACGGTACGAGTGTAACGCCGGAAGATAGAGTGGGAGCGTATAATCGCAGCCATCTCACTCTAACCACGTCACCGCTACAGTAGAATCCAGTTCAAACAGGTAATTTTACTCAAAGCGAATTATCAGTTCAACCTGCAATAACTTCAAAAGTTGTAAATATACGGCAATTCTGAAAACAGCATTGTGATCAGCAAGAAAAGCTTTATAAGTAGCCGCAAGCTCAGTTAATATAATTAACAAATAAAGACGTTATACGGATGACGCACGCCAACAGGAATAACGAGAGAATTATGCTACGTAGGAATAAGGTGTTTTCACACACGCACAGATAAAGACCTAAGCAACAATATTCTGTGGTCAGATCTTCGGAAACACATTTGCAAATACCTGTAATCAATCGATTTGCAAATACAGGAAGTACGATTTTGACAAGAAATTCTCTTCCGTTTGGAACCTGTCACGGAGTGTTTGAGCGACTTGTTAGAGATTGTCGAAACTGGAAAAACGCATGATTTATTTGTACAACCAATCAGCAGCCCGTATTTAAAACATTTAAAACAGACGCCAGCTAAAAGCGAGGGGTAACATCACTCTTCGTTCGGTACTTAAACACACTAGACGTGTATAATTCACATACAGATATTTTTAAATTACACAACAGTGAAAATTCAGTTCTAAATCAAGAAGTAGTCCGCAGTGTAGATGAATTAACAACGTTCAATAACACTCGCTGCGTAAAACAACAGTTAATTAATTAAATAATTAATTAATTAATCAATCAGCCGTGAAGGACCTGTGCTACAGAAGGCTACAGCATCTGTAATTGCCAGGGCATCTTCAACAGCATTGATCAATCAATTCTTCTGTGCAACACCATCGAAAGGACCTCTGCAGATTCCTACCTTCGGTCAACGCATCAAACAGTAAGAAATAGATTCATTGATCAATGATATAAGCGCTAAACAAATAATAAAACAATAAACAATTTTAAAAAGACACTAAGAAAAGCACACATTGTATTTTAACTATAAGATTAGTTCTAATATAGGATAGGAGTGTTGAATGGAAAGTGGTGTGTAGTATTGGACGTGCAAATTATTGCAGATCTGTTCTATAGCACTGGTTTGGGAGATAGAAATCTCTTAATCAGACCAGATAAGAGCTATAGGTCGTTTGAGCGTCTTAATCATTACTTTCCACACTCACACAATAATTATAAGGTTAGGATAGAATTAAGTCTTACCATTAAAAATTTAAAGTTTAAAAATCATTGATTAAACATTAAATATAATAATCAAGAAAATCTTAAAGTGTTATTTGTAACGATTCCCCTTGAAAACCACAATCACTGAACGAATCCTGAGAAAGAGTGTTCCCATGCGCTGAGCTAAGCTGAAACCGTGTCATTTGTATCTGCGATTTGTTCTGGCGCCCAGGTAAAGTAAAATCACGGGTAAGTAACTTTTATCTAACATCACAAATATTAGATAATTGTGTTAGACGAAAGGGAGCGTTGTATAGATTTGTTTGACAAGAATTTCTCTGCAGTTTGAAACCGGTCACAGTGTGTTTGACCGACTTTTTCGAGATTGTCGAAACTGGAAAAACGCATGATTTATTTGTACAACCAATCAGCAGCCCGTATTTGAAACATTTAAAACAGACGCCAGCTAAAAGCGAGGGGTAACATCACTCTTCGTTCGGTACTTAAACACACTAGACGTGTATAATTCACATACAGATATTTTTAAATTACACAACAGTGCAAATTCAGTTCTAAATCGAGAAGTAGTCCGCAGTGTAGATGAATTAACAACATTCAATAACACTCGCTGCGTAAAACAACAGTTAATTAATTAATTAGTTAATTAATTAATCAATCAGCCGTGAAGGACCTGTACTACAGAAGGCTACAGCAGCTGTAATTGCCAGGGCATCTTCAACAGCATTGATCAATCCATTCTTCTGTGCAACACCATCGAAAGGAGGACCTCTACAGATTCCTATCTTCAGTCAACGCATCAAACAGTAAGAAATAGATTCATTGATCAATGACATAAGCGCTAAACAAATAATAAAACAATAAACAATTTTAAAAAGACACTAAGAAAAGCACACTTTGTATTTTAACTATAAGATTAGCTCTAATATAGTATAAGAGTGTTGAATGGAAAGTGGTGTGTAGTATTGGACGTGCAAATTATTGCAGACCTGTTCTTTAGCACTGGTTTGGGAGATAGCAATCTCTTAATCAAACCAGATAAGAGCTAGAGGTTGTTTGAGCGTCTTAATCATTACTTTCCACACTCACTCAATAATTATAAGGTTAGGGTATAATTAAGTCCTACCATTAACAATTTAAAGATTAAAAATCTTTGATTAAACATTAAATATAATAATCAAGCAAATCTTAAAGTGTTATTTGTAACGATTCCCCTTGAAAACCACAATCACTGAACGAATCCTGAGAAAGAGTGTCTCCATGCGCTGAGCTAAGCTGAAACCGTGTCATTTGTATCTGGGATTTGTTCTGGCGCCCAGGTAAAGTAAAATCACGGGTAAGTAACTTTATCTAACATCACAAATATTAGATAATTGTGTTAGACGAAAGGTAGCGTTGTAATATATATATATATATATATATATATTCTTTTTTTTTTTTGAAATAATCTTTGTTTTGAGAGTTTAGTTGTAGAAATTGACCATACAACGAACAAATTAATATTAATGAATATTCAACATTTAGTCTTGCTTTTTGTGGTGTAGTATTTTGGTTCCCAAGACATTGGAGCTTATAAAAACCAAAATCCTACGCGAAGGTAGTATTTGGCGACCAAAGCGTGGTTTTCGGGGCTAGTATAGGCCTAACAAGAAATCAATATCCATTTATGCCAAACTTAAACATTATTATATATAATATAAACTTTCACTATGAACTTACTTTGGTTATTATTCCAAACGTTTCAACGTGGTGTACGTCTTCTTCAGTGGGAGTAAATACTGAATGTCTTCACAGAGTAACGGTTATGGACTATAGGTGTGTGTGGTGGGGGGTTGATGGTGGGAGGGAATTGGCGCTGGGTTTCAAATTGTGTATTTGGATCAGTGTATCGAAAAGTATGTGTGACCTATAATGTAATTCTTCATTTAATATGTTGTTTGGTTGTAGTGCGTGATATCTGTATATTTCGAATTGTTCAGCTGTATTTAGTTTTCTACTTTTAGGTAAGTAGTGTAATATTTCCATGTTGTGCTCTATGTGTGTGTAACTGTGGTTCTAGTTTTGTAAATGTGTGGCAAATGTTGAATGTATGTAGTTTGTGGTGAGGGCTTTTAAATGTTCTGAAAATCTAGAGGAAAAATATCTTTCCGTCTGGCCGATGTAGACTTGGTGACAATCATTGCAGTTTAATTTATAAACCCCTGTTTTGCTGTATGTGTCTGTGTATTTGTTAGTATTATTTATGTGTTATATTATTATGTTATTTATTATTATATATGTAACCGTTACCCATAACCGTTACTCTGTGAAGACATTCAGTATTTACTCCCACTGAAGGAGACGTACACCACGTTGAAACGTTTGGGAATAATAACCAAAGTAAGTTCATAGTGAAAGTTTATATTATATATAATATTTAAAAAAGTGAACGAAGAGGATGTACCAACAAGATAATTATTAAACATTATTCAACAGTAATTCGCTCGGAAGCAATTTATGCAACTGAGTGTCTGACTCTGAACAAGAAAATGATGATGGAAGAACTGGAAGTCACAGAAAGGAAAATATTATGAAAAATCTTGGGATCAATAAAAGACGGAGAACAGTATAAGTACATTATAAGAGAAGATGCCACAATAATGAGCTGCACACACGTGTTGAGAAAATCACAGACGTAATTAGAAAAAGAAGAATTACTTTCTACTTTCTACTATTAGTAGTAGTAGGCCTAGTAGTAGTAGTAGTAGTAGTAGTAGTAGTAGTAGTAGTAGTAGTAGTAGTAGTAGTAGTAGTAGTAGTAGTAGAAATACGCGGATGATGTTAGGGATGTTAGGTAGTTATAGTTGTACGAGACCAAGATATGGCCGAATTTCGCTGAGCAGAGTAATGAGAACCGTGACTCAATCAGGCAGAAGAGTAGATTGAAGTTGTCATTATCACAAGCAGGCAGATTCCCAATAATCTACTGATAGCTGTGGAGAATGATGAAATCCAAGTTGAGCAGGCTGTTAGGTACCCAGATGATTGACAAAATTGACACACGTACTGGGAACAAATTAAAAAGGCAGCAGACAAAGCAGCGAATGTCAACACAACATTAAGTAGGTTAGTGGCCAATATTGGAGGGTCTAAGTTTACTAAATAATTTGTGCTGATGGCTGATACGTAATCAGTTATGCTCCATAGAGCAAACATTTAGGCTGACTCATTCAAATAGGTACTCGAAATAGAGAATCGCGTGCTTTCATTACAGAGAAGAGGAGCATTGCGTGTTGTTCCGCTTACCGCAGTTTCAAGCGCTGCGGTAAAATTACGAGCTACGATATCGGTAATTGTAGATATGATCACCGGTTACTTATTGGCAGAAGAAAGGAAATATATATGAGACAAACAGAGTAGCACAGACAAGACTATTATTTAAAAAAACACACAAGAATAATAACAATGAATAAATGGGAAGAACGAACAGAGTCAAAGGCCTAAATGGAAGCCAAAGGCAGATGAACTATGAAAGTGATCAAGATTTTGGACGTCTTGATAAACAGAAAACACAAAGAAATGGAATACTACCTGCCAAAACTTTTTTTCTGGACACAGATAATTTCAGTCTTATCTCCACAATGTGGGAAGGGTTGCTAGACCAAATTTTCCACACTGTGGACATGAGAAAGGAGACGTTTACCACAACAAGTGAACAGATGAGAGACACCGTGTAGAAGGCATAGTGCTCCTGACAACATTGTTTTACAGATCCTAAGTAAGCAGGAAATTTTGAATAAAATGGCACATTATTAATCTAGGTGTGGTACACTAGAATGAGCGGTTTATTCAAAAGTCACGATTTAACAATAAACACAAAGATGATACTTTTACGCTGCTACGTATTCTCGGTCCTCTTCTACGGTGTAGAATCTTGGACTTTGACTGAAGCCACAACTTAAAAATTGGAATCTTTCGACATGTGGCTTTACCGTAGAATACTGAGCATTTCATGGACAGCACATGTAACTAATGTTGAATTTCTTAGAAAGATGAAAAAAGAAAGGCATGTTATTAACACACTGAAGATAAGAAAGCTTCAGTATCTGCGACATCACATGAGAAATTAACAGAGATTTTACTTATTGCAGTCCAAACTACAGGGAAAGTACTTGGAAAGAGAGGAGTTGGGCGACCGAGAATCTCATGGCTGAGAAATATACGGTCCTGATTTGGCATGAATACAACTGCCTTATTTCGTGCAGTAGTACAGAAAGTTAAAATAGTCTGTATAATATCCAACATCCGAAACTTATAGGAACTATCAGAAGAAGAAGAGATGTGGCAAAAATTAAATCCAGGTGAGGCAGGTTATTAGATACCTAGGAGTATCTAATGCGATTAGCAACAGACTCCCATACTGAGAACGAATCAAACGGTAACAAACAAAGCAGCAAATAGAAAATGTCTTAGGAAAGTAGAATCAAAATGAAACCGCCAAGGCGCTTCAACAGTAATGTTAATCAAGGAAATATGAATCCTAAACAGGCACACCATTAAGCACTGTGGCAACTTTGCACCACTGTCATTTTTGCTAGGACAAAGGAGATAGGGTTTTAGTGGGTACGGGACCTACATACCGGGAAGCACGACATTTCCTGTCTGTTAGTTCGTAGGCATTTCGCCCTTCCTCGAAAAAAGTAGTAGCCCTATTAGTAGTAAGAAATGCAGTGACGGTCAACGGTAATCATTTAAAATACCACTATTGAAGTACTCTCCATCAAGTTAAACGTGTTTTCAAAATAATTAAAATAGCTTTCATTAGTAGAATTGTGTTATTCAAACTGCATTCAATATTAAACGTGGTAATTTTGTACAGTTTTCCTCTGTAGACTGAAAAGAAATAAAAATATAAATTGCATGGTATGTTCATTAACTTGGTCGTTATTTCTCTTCAACAATAGAATATGTCTATTAATAGGAAGTAGAGTAATAATAAGCAGCAATTGAGAATGCGCGCTTTGGAACGACTAAGTGCA
Organism: Magicicada septendecula; assembly: GCA_034769895.1. Classification (NCBI taxonomy): domain Eukaryota; kingdom Metazoa; phylum Arthropoda; class Insecta; order Hemiptera; family Cicadidae; genus Magicicada; species Magicicada septendecula. The sequence goes on from CM068371.1 coordinate 271,395,944, forward strand.
TCATTATTGCACAACAACAGAACTATAACTTGTTACACAATTAAGCATATTGCTTTATTACAACAACGTGTTTTATACATATTTTAGACTTAGTAGCATCATTGGACTCTTCGGGTAGTTTAAAACATTATTTTAATTATTTGACAAATTATTTAGACAGACGTTGGCTTGCGCAAGTTAAATTTTAAATACTTAGAATATAAATATCTAGTCAGTGGTCACTATTTTATTAAGTGACACGTATAACTATCTAACAGTTTTAAATGTCTATTCTAACAGTGAACACAAATACCTACTTAGTAATTAGAATTTATTGGATAGCACATTTTTAAGCTTTAAATATTTATTTGTTACATAAGTATCACACTTGACACTTGTAGAGTTTTCGAAACGAGGATAGAAAATGGTGCGTTCAGAATACTTCGTATTTACAAAATCCACGGTTATAATATCAAAAGCATTCGGCGTTTTACCGTTTAAAACTAAAAACATAACAAAACCTTGGAGTGTTGCGTACTCGCTTTCTTTTATAGTGCTGACTATTGCCACCACCTTGTGTATGGCGTCTTCTAATCATTTTCAGACGGTTGTAAAAAGTTTAGTGAGAACGGGACGCCTTACCAAGAGTAAATCTACGTTTCAATTGGTGGTGTTCGTGACATCGATAACCAGTTGCTGTATTCGCTCCATCTACTTGTTCAAACTCGACACCGACATGCATAAGGCTGGAAAGTATTTAAAAAAGGTAGACAGCATAATACAAGTGCCGCATAATGTAACGACTAATGTGCAGCGTGTGTCAGCGATTGTTAATATTTTATTAACCTGCCTGTTTATCGTGCGCCTATTAAAAGTTTTTGACCTGGACTCAACTAAACTAAAACCGCGGTTTTTAGTAATGATCACATGTAGCTATATAGAAGATATATCGATAACGATTGTTTACGTACATTTACTGCAGTTTACATTGTACCTGTACGCCAGATTTAAGTATATCAGTTGTAAACTCAAACACATATTGTACTCGGTTGATGCTATTTGTACCGTGCGTTTGAAATGTAAGTTTGAAATTAAACGTATGGCAGCAAGGAATTCTACAAACACGTTTGCCTCCCACAACATTAGAAGAGCAAATCTTCAGCGCATAACGAATAAGTATTACTTTAAACTGAGTAATAATTCTGTGAGATTCAATGCATCAACAATGACTGGAAACAGAATAAATGTTTACGAGGAACTTTCCAATTTACATGCAGCATTCGTTTATGCTCATCGTGCATTCTGCAGATTCCATTCTCTATACAGTTTTCAAATGTTGTTAACAGTAGTTATGTGTTTTATTTTTTTTATTTTTTCAACTGTTTTCAGAATAGTAAACGAGCCATCAAAACATAAATCTCACTTCTTAAGCGCTGAGACACATGCAATGGTCAGCTCTTTTGTTGATTATTTGTCAGCTTTAACCTTCTACACCATTTAACTTCACAGGCAAGTAAAATATTTACTTTTCCTTTAGTTCTCATTGCCTTTTTAATAATAAGAAGAATATAGGATAAATCTAATTTTTGTATTGTGTCTTTGTGTTACATTATACACGATCATGGGATTTCACTTTTCTGAATTACTTTTTAGGCTGATATTATTCATATTTTGCTGGCTGATCTTAACAATCGTCATCTGGATCAATTAGCAAGGTCTGAGGTAATATGTTTGACTAGATTAAAAAAATTGGATCCGCAAATGGGTAAGATTTGTATTTTCAAATGGAATAAGTCATAAAGTGACATAAAACATTTGTACATTAGCTCTATATTTATGAAATTACCAAAACAAAATGCAAAATTAAATGTAGTTTTACAAAGTCGATTCACAGTTTTAATTAACTGTACAATAGTACACTTGAAATATGCCAGCCCAAGATTCCGAATTCGTAATTTAATTTTCGAGATATTTCACAAATTTTAGCCACGAATTAAAAAAACTAAACTTCCAATAAGAATATTACCTACTATCTTAATCCCCTCGATTACACTATCATGAAGTTGTGACAGTTGTACGGAGCAACACTTGTACGGAGATGAAATTTGTTGACATTTATACGGAGCCCAAAATATTCCCGGAAATAGCCAAGCATGAAAAATTTAGAAAGTTACAGTTGTACGGAGAGTAATCTGGTGCTGGCCAGCCAATTCCCAGAAAATAGCCTATACATTTAGGGTGTTCAACCCTTACACTGTGCAGCGCCAGTATAATCCCGGGCTAATGCATTTCTTAGAATTTTGACGCGAGAACTATAAGGGTTGGAATGCGTGGCTGGCAGGAAATGGTTGGGGGGGTGGCACTCGCTAAGAAGAGTTCATTACTACAGTTGATATCCGAGTGTCAAGTAGTGTGCGTGCTATAATTTTGGAGATATGGAGTTCAGCGAGACCACCAAAGGAAAACCTTTAGTTATTTACAACGGGCATCAGTATGTAGTGGATTATACCAACAAAGAAGAGGTAACTTATTGGCGTTGTATAAACTTCATAAAGAATAAATGCAAAGGAAGACTAAAAACTAAAAACAACACAGTTTTAGGCGAAGCAAGCCATGTTTGCATTCCGGATGAAGCAGCAAATGAAGTGCGAAAACATTTTGTAAACGCAAAAAAGGGTGCAAGAGAAACAGACACTACAATTTCAACTATTTACGCTGAAGATGTAGGCCAGCTCTTCAATCGAGGCTACGACTTAGTCACATCGCTACCATCACATAGGAGTGCCAAACAATCGCTGCATCGCATTAGGCGAAAAAATATGGGACTTATAAAAGCGACCGATTCGGAAGGAATAATTCTTCAAGAAAATAATTTACTTATGAACGACGGTAGCAATTTTTTACTCGAAGATGACAACAGGGGACCTAATGACAGAATATTGGTGTTTGCCAGCGAAAAATGGAAAATCATCTTTATCAAGCTGTCTTTCATTCTTTATCGACAGAACCTTCAAGAGTTCGAGCAAGCAGTTTGGACAGTTATTTGTCATTCACGCCGATCTTGGAAGTTCTTGGGAGGAAACAAACACAATTCCAGCTGTCTACGCCTTGCTACCGAACAAAAAACGAGAAACATATGATCGTTTTTTCAAAGCTATAAAAACTAACGTGCCTGGATGGAACCCTACAACTCTCATGATGGACTTCGAAATCGCTATCGTCCAGTCAGCTAGAAGTTTGTTTCCTGAAACAGAGATTTTGGGTTGCAGTTATCACTTTAATCAATGTTTGTGGAAAAAAAAGCAATATTGCCGCCTTGTTTCTGCCTACAAGGAAAACGAAGAAATACGCTGTCACATAAGAATGTGTTCAGCTCTGGCACATCTTCCCCTGGAAATATTGGACGATGGTTGGCTCTGTATTCAGGAGAGCTCGCCTGAAAACCAAAAACTTCAGGAGTTCTACGACTATTTTGTAGACCAGTGGCTCGATAACGAGCATATGCCAAGAGATATGTGGAACTGCAGTGGAAGGCGCCACCGCACTAATAACGTCTCAGAAGGGTGGAATCAAAGAATCAACAGATTAATTTCAAGAGTTCATCCTAATGTTTACTCGCTAATAAAAAATCTTCGAGAAGACGCAGAGTACTACGGCCACCAGTTTGACCGATTAGTTTTAAATGTGGACGGGAAAAGAAGGAAGAAGTCAGCAATGAAGACCGACGAGACTATTTCAAAGGCATTACAAAGACTCCAAGTTGATGGCAACTTAAAATCATTTCTGGCTTGTGTGACTTACTCACTGAAATTACAGTAAAGAAAAAGGCTACTACAGGACGACGTCAAACCATTGGCAAATATATCATGTAAATATTGTAAATTAGTTTAATACTCAATTAAAGCATTAAAAAATAAAATAAAAAACAAAATAAAATTAAAAAAATTGGGGGACGAAAAGAGACTACAAACTAACACGCTAACGTTTACCTAGAAAATTGCAAAACCGGTTATTAACAGTCGTTAGTGGTCATTCCGTACAAGTGTCAACATTCCACTTCTGACTCATCAGGTAGAGGAAAAGGCTCCGTACAAATGTCTCTCCGTAGAAGTGTCACTCCGTACAAGTGTTCCAACCCCCACTATCATCCTTGCCTGACTTCCCTGGTATTTTACTTACGATTATCGTCTTCAGTGCGTTGGTCAACTCTAAATATTTCTTCTGAACCTCAGTTGACTTTTTTCTCTACTTGACTACTTCAGTTACCTGCACTTAGTGTATCTAAATACTAATAAAACTTACGATGTCCTACCTCTTTGATGTTGCACGCCTCTTTCTTCTTTTAGTTTGTTTATTTCTCATTTTCCATTTCATAGATTAATTGTGTTTAATTTTTGTAAGCTTTAAAACGTAATTCTCTTGTGTAACATAGATAAGCTTTGTATTCTTGTATATAGAATACGGTTTTCGGTGTCTACCTTGTTATCACCTGCATTCTTTTATTTCTTTCTTCGCAGTGTTAAATTTCTCGTATTTTCATATTTTTGATAGGTGTTTCGATTGGCGTCATTTGATGCCGCCTAAAATTGTTTGTTTTACACTGTTTTAAACATTCATCAGGCAATGTTGTACTTGTAGCTTCTACTGCCAATATTTTCTTTCCTCATGCACTGTATTCGGGTAATAGCTAATTCCTTTGAAATATTATTTGTGTTGTTTTTATTATATGCTTCTTATAGACCCTATAATAAACAATATAGACAGACGTAACATATTGTTTTGACACGATAATTTTATTTTTGCAGATCAACCGCTTTTCGATGTTCGTGGAAAGCAACAAATTAGAATTCTCAGCATGTTCCTTGTTTGTTGTCAATCGTCAGTTGTTTGTCGCAGTAAGTAAATACATATAAATGTTTAGACATTTAACTGAGATATTTTTTGTCTTTCTGTTAACGTTTCTAAAGATTACGTAGGTTTTGTTTTCGTTACTATTTTTTTTATTCTTGTTCTTAGTTTTCCTGTAGAATAGTTATTTATACTGATTTAGTATTTTCTCTTTTCTTGAGCCTACAGCCATTTTCCCTTCCTTCTTTCCTTCCTTACTTATAAAAAGCTTTGTTAGTTACTTAAGTATTGGTCTACATTCAATCACGCTGTGACTTTGTTTCCTCCCAGCTTAGTTTACACTCGTTAATTTTCTCTCTACCGTATACTTTGGTAGAAGTGAGTTTAAGAAATTTTGTTTTCCGTACAGGTGCTTAAAGTCACATCGTATAAATTAACAATGTTTACGTATAAATATATGTTAACCATAATATTTCATAACCTTTACGCGTAAAGTTAAATGATTTTTTTAAAGTTTGAATACAAGTCAATCTTGTTAATCCGCAGTCAACATGTACACCTATTATTACACTGAAAAATAATAAAATGATTACATCCTATTTTATAAATAATAAAATTACACAGAACTTTTTTTTCAATAGAAGACCGGTCAAAAATAATTATAACTAAAACTACACTTTTAAACAAAACTAAAAGAGAAGATATACGCAAGTTACATAAAGTACTATATACAAATAATTTCAGTATCTATCCGATGACGCATCCATAATGCTATAACATCTACTGCACACAATCATGCTTATAATACTAAGTGGTCAGAGCTGTTGGGTTGCGCGTCGTGAGACGACCCAATGGTATCCTAGTACCGAGCCTCCTATGAGGGGCTCCTGCCTAGTGGTCCTGTCCAGACGGAATATTGATTATTTAATTTTTATTGGTCGTTACAACGACATGCTCGTACTAGGTCGACTAGTACAGTATTTGTCGAGGCCGTTTCCAAGATTCACCTGGACGTATTCGGTACTTGCCAAGGCCAGCTATGAGAGGGTTTGTCTGGGTCCTCGCAGCTCGGACGTAAAATTTACGTGCAAGTCGCCTTGCGGTGTCATCCAAGGAGCGGACACCGAGTCCTCTTCTCAGGAGACGAGAAGAAAACCGATAGGGGACTTTGGCCGCTAGCCGAAGCCCTCTATCGAGAACGCTTTGCAACCTTCTTTTATGAACGGTTGCGAGGTAACCCCAGACGGGAAGAGCGTAGGTAATGATCGGCAACAGGTACGCGTTGACAATCAACTTACCCAGCTTGCGGGTCATAGCCTTGTTGGCAAGTATCGGAAACAGTTGCGCGAGACTAGCGGACGCTTTCCTTCGCATCGTCTCAGCGTGGGTACGCCAGGTGAGCCGACGATCAAGGTGGACACCGAGGTACTTAACTTCCCTCGACCAGGGCAGGTACGTTCTACCGAGTCTCACTCGGCCTCGTGGTTCTTTCCGGCGCTTTGTGAATAGCACCGCGGAGCTCTTGGTTTCGTTGACGGCAACTTTCCAGCTTTCCGTCCACGTCGAATAAGCATCGAGTGCGCGCTGAAGTCGTGGGATAGCAAAGTCTGCGTTCCGATCGGCGGTATAGACCGCCGTGTCGTCGGCAAACAAAGCCATCTGGACTCCAGGCTCTCTGGGTGCGTCGTTGACATACACGGAGAACAGGAGAGGCCCTAGCACGCTACCTTGAGGTACCCCGGCTGTGATACGTCTCTCGGAAGAGACGTGGTCGTCTATTCGCACGCAGAAAGTCCTCTCCGTCAGAAAGCTAGCAATCAAGCGAAGGTAGCAATCTGGGAGCTGGATTTCCCGGAGCTTGAACAAGAGCCCGTCGTGCCAGACACTATCAAAGGCCTTTTCCACATCTAGGAAACAGGCGACAGTCTGCTCTTTCCGACACCCGGCGTCCGTGATGTATTCCACCAGTCTCATCAGTTGACGAGTGGTGGAATGCCCCACACGAAAGCCGAACTGTTCGGGGACCAGTACATCGAAGTTTCTTAGATGGTCTAGTACTCTCCGTTGTACGAGACGTTCGAGGACCTTTGACGTGGCTGACAGTAGACTAATTGGCCGGAGGTTGCCGGGACGGGAAGCGTCCTTTCCCTGCTTCGGGATCACTATAACCGTCGCCTTACGCCATTTCTGGGGAAAATAGGCCAGTCTAAGACACGCGTTGAACAGCGCGACCAAGAAAAGTACTCCTCGCTCCGGGAGTCGAGTAAGAGCGGCGTTCGAGACGCCGTCCGGGCCAGGAGCTTTTCTTGGCACGAGTTCAACGAGCCGATCTGTGACCTCTTCCCTAGTAATGGGTTCAGGCTCCGTAGTGATCGGAAGAGACAGAAAGTCTTCCACTTCGTTCTCGACTTCTTCGTCGAAGTCCCAGTCCATGGGCGGGTTAGGTGCGAACTGTCGCTCAAAACACGCGCCCAAGTACTCGGCCTTCGCCTCCGGGCGAGCCAGGATTTGACCGAAAGGTCCAGCAATGGCCGGGATGCGAGGCCGGCGCCTCTTCCCTACCAACGCCGAAGGTATCCGGTAAGGGCTACTTTCGTCCGATCCGTCCCCTGCCTGGGCCACGGCGAGTTCCCAACAGCGTCTCCGGTAGGCCTGCATTTCACGACGTAAAATGCCGGTCGCCCGGTTGTACGCTGCCTTGTCGGCCGGATCACGGGTCCGCTGCCAGCGTCTCCGGAGGCGATTTCTCTCGCAAGCGAGAGCATTCGTCTCCTCTGGGATCCGCTGCCAGTGGGGCGTGACGCCAGGCTTCATTCTGGAAGACGCGTCGATCGCAGATACGACTGCCTCGTCAAACGCGGCCACTGCCTCGTCGACTTGGCGGAAGGTTTCGAGTGGTCCCGCGTCTGGCAATCGGCGACTTAACGCCGGGCCATAGCGATCCCATTCTACCACCTTCCTGACATCTCTGCGTACGACGTGCTGGGTAGCGACGTGTATCAGGATGGGGAGATGATCGGACGATAGTTCCGTTAGCGCGGACACATGGACCGGACAGTCAATTCCTTGAATCACCGCTATGTCCAAGACATCGGGAGCCGCGTTGCGTTGTGAGGGGTAGAACGTAGGTTGGGTAGGCCCAATCACTTGTATCCTGCGAGAATCGGCAAACCTGCGTAAACGTTTCCCGTTTGGGGCAGTCAAGCGACTGTTCCAATCGCGATGTTTACAGTTCAGATCGCCGGCCATGATGACCCTCCTGTGTGCATCGAACGCGACCGCTAGATCGGGGTGAAGGAGCTCTTTTTGCGGCGGTTTATACGCCGCTACCATCTGTACACCGCCTAGAGTGTTTAACAACTCCACAGCGGTGCCTTCGAGGTGAGTCATTGCAGGCAAGACGACTCGGTGATGCTCGAGAGTGAGCCTCACCGCGACGGCAGTACCGCCACCAGCAGTGCCCGGTCTGTCGTTTCGATAGCACACATAGTTGGCCAGTCGTAACCGACTCGCAGGAGTCAAGTGGGTCTCATTGAGAAGCACTACATCGGGTTTGAGTCGGGCCAGTAATTCTTGGAGTTCCTGGATCTTGTTGGACAACCCGTTGGCGTTCCAGGAAAGAATCGAGAGATCTCGTTTGAGGACCCGACTCATAGAAGACCTACACAAGTGGCGGCTTCCACCAAGAGCATGAATCTCTCAGTTATGTCAGCAGTCTCCAAGCGGGAGCGGATGGACCTGAAGGTCTGGGCGACTTTGCTGAGATCGAACTCAGCAAGGAAGTCTTTGACGACCTGGTAGTCGTCAGGAACGGTTCTTGAGGCAGATTGCCCGGAGACTGCGTGCGCATAAGAGCGCCGAGGCTTATCAATCGGGGGATTGGTGGAAGCCAGGGGTTTCTTGGGGCCAGGTGTAGCACCTCTAGCGGAGGTGCTAGGAAGAGGGACAGATGCGATTGCGTCGGACTTCGCGCGCTGTGCAGGCTGTCTGGACTGTGCGGCCGGGTTGGCAGGAGCCCGGGATCTAGCGCCACGGGGCTTTCTATGCCGCTTCTTTTTGCCTGCGTTGGGAAACCGCGGGGGCGGGAGGTCAGGCGAGGCTGCTTCTAAAGCAGGGGCAGGATTCTCCGTTGCTGGGGGGGATTGAGAAGTCTCAGGCTCCACAACCGAGATGTTTTCTGTTGGCTGGGTGGTCTCACTTTTAGATGCCACGAGGTTACGGCGTTTTTTCGCCATAGGCGGGACAGGGGCCTGAGTAGGAGCCTGAGTTGGGGTTGCCTGTGCTGCAGGTGTTTGCTTCGGGCCTTTTGAGCGTTTTTGTTGCCTGTTAGTGACTGGGGCGGAAGACACGGCAGCCGTAGCAGGAGGCGCAGGGCCTGGCTGCTCGGTTGCAGGTCTTGAACCAGCTACCGGATGCCTCGGTGGTGGCAGGCGCCCTTTTGGCTTTCGCCGCTCGAGCTCCTGCTGAAACACCGGACATGCCCGGTAGTTGGCGGGGTGACTCCTGCCGCAGTTGATGCATCTTTTGAATGCAGGTGCATCGCAAAGTTTGGAGGCGTGAGAGAGAGAGCACCTCACGCACGCCGGAGCGTTAGAACAAGAGTCAGGCTGCCTCCGGCGGTAACCAGGGACCTAGGGTCCGGCCCGAGCCGGATCGCTTGCGGGACTTCTGGAACGCTCAGGCTTACTACGAGCTGGGCAAATGACCGGCTTCGTTAGATACCTCTCCTTACCAAGAGAGCTTATAATACTTATGTATAATAAGTAAACACTTGGTTCAGTTCTACAATTGATATATTGCATCTGAAGTCAAGTTACTGGTCATATGCAACCTACAAAGCTGCCGTAACTGTAAAACAATTGTCATGACTAACAAAATGTTTGGTTATGGAAACTTGACGGGGCCATCGTATCAGACTACCTGCCTACTACGTTAACGACTTTTAAAGGGTCGCCTATTGTTTACTTTCGTTGCACCAAAGCAAGTCGTCTATTCATACGTATTTAAGGAAATCCCCAAGCAACGTGGTCCCGTCTAGTTGCTTAAATTCATTTAGTCGGTGTACAGTGTTCTGTCAACATCGTGTTGTCTTGAAGCGTAGAACATTGAAACTACAGTGTGTAATCCAGTACCAGTGAGTTTTGTTACATCAAATTTTAAGCGGTAAATTGAACAACAACATGGATTTCAACAGTGTAGATTCACTGAAAAATTGTATACCGAAAAGAGGCCTTAAAAACTGTGCTAAAGACTGGAAGCTTGTAAAAAAATCAACTGACTTTGTAAAGTGTGGGGGAAACATGTATATTAATTACGGGCAATTTACGGGCAATTAATTATGGAAACTTGATTTACAGATGTGGGACAAAAAACTGTCGAGTGAAAAAGAAAACATGTAAGGGGCAGTACTGTCTTAGACTTTCATGCGTTCTTCCCGTCACCTTGTTGTCCGTTTTTATTTCATGGACTTTTACTGTCATTGTAAAAGAAACTGGCATGTCACAACGAACGGCAAGAAAATTAATAAATTCTTTCAGAGAAATTCTTGTTGTGTGACTGATTGAAAATTCTTGTAGAATTGAGTGTGTATGGCAAAATGGCAAAGTTGATGAAAGTTCATTCTGTAGACGGAAATACAGTCGCGGGCGACTAAACCTACATTGGACGCAGAAGTCTTCCTATCCGATCAGGCACGGTTGCCTGACCAGATTTCTCCCAGGAGGTGTGCCTACATTGATGACGGACGTGTCCCGGCAGTTTGCTGCCACCACTTGTCAGTGATTCAACGAAGTTCTCTTTCTTACGTCATGAGTGACTCGGAGGAAGATCTGTGATTTTTTTCTCCCGCTAGACTCTAATTACTTCTTACAGCAGTATAACACAAGAAAGTGGATTCATGATTACAACAAAGGTAGAGGTGACAGTGAATTTTTTAAAACTAGTTGGCCAACGAGAAATTATCCAGACAAATATAAAGATTACCACAGGATGCGGACTGAAACTTTTGACTACATTCTCGAAGCCATAAAGTGTGATCTTACAAAACACTCTAATTTTAAAGATTGTATAAGTCCTGAAGAAAAGCTCACAATTCATTAAGGTACGTTCAACTTATATTTAAATTACACTGATCGAATGGTTGCTTGGCCCTTGGTAGAACGTTTTATTGATACTTGAATTTAATAAATAAGCTGACATATTTGAAATGTGTTAGGCGGGAGAGGGTTGGAGATAGTGTAGGACCAAGAATGCGTTTGAAAGTGCCAGGTAAACGGTTGGACAAAGTACCAACAAAAGGTACCGTTACTTTTTGTTAACATAAAGTACCGTTACTGGCTAATTATGAATCGTGTGCAATACACTTTTGTGTGAAGAAAATTACAAATCAACAACTTGTTACTTAAACTAATGTCACTCTTAAAAGAACGGATCATAGACGAACGAGCTTAAGTGTAATATTTTTAAAAAATTTTAAATTACTATAATATTGCCAGATTTTAGTTTTATTATCCTGACATATACTAGTTTAAAAGAAGTCCTCATTTTCAGTTGTGTACTGTAGAAAGATAAAGATTCCCGTTTGATAATTTTATCCTAAATAAAAGCGGACAATATATTAAGGATATTCATGGCTAGGCGAAACTTGGGCCTAACTTTAGGGAAATAGACACTCATCACTTTATTACTACTCAGACTGATATTACAACAAACAGGAGACAGAGTTCTTTCCTAATCAACTAAAAAATAGTATTTAAGTATATAGGAAAAATATTATTAATATAAATGTGTAACTATTCTTCATTGGAAACTACTCTTGCAAGACATATTTGTTATAGTATTATTTACTGTAGTATAATAAACTGTCTTCTGTATTTGTTCGTTTTTATTTATTAACAAAAAACTCTTTGTTCATTTTTACAACAGGGCTAGTGCCCCCCCCCAAGATACGCCTGTGTTATTAATTTAATTAAATTTCATGTGCTTTATATTTCCGCGGTTTTTGAGACAATAATAACTTAATATTATTATTATTATATGGCTCTAAATAAAAAATAGATAATTAAAACTCAAGCTTAAAATTTTAATAATATGAAAAATTAACGTAAAATGTCTTCACTTTTTCCTTTTGATGTAAATAATTTTGAAGTTTTATTCCTATTTTTTTAGTATTTTTCATTTCGTTAAAAGATGTACCGTATTTTTCGGACTATAAGACGTACTTTTTTCTTTAAAAAATAGTGCTTAAAATATATCTGCCTCTTATGGTCTAATGGTCTGTCAACTCATACCGATGAGAGACCTACCGAACTCCAATTCTCACATCACTGGAAAACACAATATTCCTTTTCTGTCACAAAGCATAACAATATATATTTTTCAGTATCTGAACGATCTTAAGTGCAAAAAACAGGCATACACCGTATTCATATTTTCAAAGAGGGAGAGAGAGAGAGAGAGAGAGAGAGAGAGAGAGAGAGAGAGAGAGAGCAAAATAGCCTTATCGAAAATAATTACTAAACCCTAAACCAAACTACACTGGACTAACAAAAAATAATTCTCCTTTTTCGTATTACTCAATGTGATATGCAATAAAAACACAGAACTGAGTGAGTGAAATATACGAAACGTTTATTTCTTTACAGTGAGAAAGAACTAACTACGATTTCTTGTGTTTGTTTTTGAAACACTTTGTTTCGATTTAATAACCTGAAAGCAAGATATTGTTTGATAAGATTAAAAAGTGTAATTGGATAGGAATAAAGTATACTTTTTTATTAAATTTGCATCATAAAGAAGAGTGCGTATTGTGGTTCGAAAAAACGGTAATTAAGTTGTAAGTGTAGTGAATACTCAAGGTAAAATAAAGCTCATAACCATTAGGCCTATAACTATTACCCTCATATACGTATTATATTAATGGTACATGATATTACATTTCTCTATAAAAATTGTGTCTTTTTAAGTGAAACGTTCTCTTAAAAACATCACAATTAGTTTTAAGTATAACACATAAACACTTATACACATAACACATAAATATGACTAAAGACTGAATATGCTGTGAGCCCCCACTGTTTGATTTTGGGACAAATCACTCTGAAATATAATTATAATTATCAGCAGGCGAGCGCACAAAATACTGGAATCACGGAGACGCGGAAGTTAACGTTGAATGGGACGAACCAAAAGGTGTACTTACTCCTAAATTGTTAACTGCGTTTCTGAAGCTCTAGCTCGCGAGTGACGCTCTCCAGCATCGACATACTCAGCCTCATTTTTTGGATCGGATCCAGTTTCTTGATTGATGGCAACAAACTCATTAAAAATAAGTAATTGTCATCATCCTTCCTCGTCTTCTCTGCGAAACTTTCTTCTAGAATTTCCGTTTTTCGATATCAAGAGTTTGGTCAACACTCTTTCTCATTCGAGGTTGTACTCTTATATTTTGTGTTTCACTGCCTTTATTAGACTGAATCAGTTGCTACTCTTGTGAGTTTGTTGCTGAGGGTACGCTGATGGACCCCAGACTCCAAAGAATCATTAAACTCGTTCTCATCTGGTACAACCTTGTCGTCCTATCGTCCATATCTTCTTCATTTGTAGGACTGCTGATAGGATTCCCTGGAAAGTGTATGTTTCCCAAACATTCTCGCAGAATTAACATATTTCTCAAGACGTCCATGGATGCAAAAAATGGCCATTTCGTATCAGAATTGTCTGCTCCTTGACCGCTTTTTGTTTCACTACGTGCTTTCAGTTTCTTGCTGTAAGAATCCCTCAGATTTTCCCATGTCCTCTTCAACAGATTACCTTAAACACATAATAATATTCTATTAATATCAGATCTTGTAATAAACATTTTGTATTTTATGTCTTAATATTTTGTAACTTAAATATACAGGACTTTGAGGAAACAACTATTGTTACAGGTTTTTGTCAACTGGAATGCCATTTCATGCCCTGAGCCAGGTTTTTCGAATGAATGATTATACTATAGGTAAAATTGTTGGTTTGGTTGTTGATGAAATATGCAAACGTCTTTCATCAAGGCACATGGCAATTTCTTCTCATGATCAATTGATAGAGATTGCATCAGGAGATAAAGAACGATGGAATTTCCCTAATGTTGTTGGATGTATTAACGGAAAGCATGTCTGGATCAAGTGCCCTAAAGATAGTGGAACCATGTATTACTGCTATAAACAGTTTATCTCCATAGTGCTGCAAGGCGTCCCAGACTATCAGTGCCGTTTTATTTTTATAAATGTCGGTGGATAAGGAAAGCAGAGTGATGGCGAAACTTTTTCTGCCTTTAGCGTACACAAATTTTTAGAAAACTTTCAAAACACGTTACCCAACCCCTTTGCATTTGAAGGAAGTTCGTCAGAGATGCCATTTGTCATTCTTGTTGACGATGCCTACCCTCTTAAAACATACCTTATGAAACCTTTTTCCGGAAAGGGACTGTCACACGAAGAAAGAGTGTACAATTACCGCCTTTCTAGGGCTAGAAGATGCGTAGAATGCGCTTTCGGTATTGTGACTGCTAAGTGGTGCTTACTCGGCAAGGCGATAGAAACAGAATTAGAGAAAGCAGAAAAAATTGTCAGGTGTATTTATTTACAACACAACTTGATTATGGATATGGAAGGCTCTTACAACCCCGCAAACTTACATGAAGCTTTGGAATTTTATAAACAACAACAAGCCACATCTCTCGTGCCTAATAAAGAGTTCAATATATCTACAAAGGAAGCTCAAAATATTCGAAATGCCTTCAAATCCTACTTAATGGACCTGGTGCAGTGCCGTGGCAGAACTCTCATGTTTAAAATAAGTCACAGTACTATTATTTTAAGTACTAACTCTGGCACTTTTCTAGAAGTTATCTGCCAGTTCTGTTTTGTTTTTAAATCACTAATTTTTGGAATTGACGTAACCGACCTATTATCATCTTTCTATGGATATTTTCTATGAACAAAAACGGATTTTTAGCGTTGAAATTATTGATTAACGTCAATAAACATGAATTGAAAGATAATGTACCCAGCACTGTAGGTTTGGTATAGTTTAATGAAAGCCTTAATCAACATAATATATAATATTAATAATATACAATTAATAATAGGCCTATTACTAATACTACTCGTACTAGCAAATACTGTATGTGCAAAATACTGGAATCAACATAATCACATAGACTCACAAATGTTCAACCTAAAACTCCAAATCTTTACAAAACAATTGTTTCTTAACTTTTAAAAAAGCTCATTAACTTTTATATTTAATTATAAAAATATTAGTTGGAACTTTTAGATCTGTAATTTGTTGTTTAATTTTTGTCATAGATCAGTTAGAAGACTAGAATATATAATTTTAAAAATGTTTATACAATATCTTACAATGTCATATATAATATAAAATGTCATAATTTAAATTTGTTTAAATAAATAAAAAAATGTTACATTCAAGCTCGTTCGTCTATGTTTCGTTCTTTTAGTGATTTAAAATAAGTTGAATTTACCTTAAAGCAAATGTGATATTTTCTTTAGGACTTACAGGATTTCCGAAATAGAGTGTTTTGGAAAATCACACTTTATGGTTTCGAGAATGTAGTCAAAAGTTTCAGTTCGCATCCTTTGGCAATCTTTACATTTATCTGGATAATTTCTAATTGGCCAACTAGTTTAGAAAAACTCACTGTCACCTCTGTCTTTATTGAAATTGTGAATCCACGTTCTTGTGTTATACTGCTTTAAGAAGTAATTAGAGTCTAGGAGGAGAAAAAAATTCCAAATCTTCCTCCGAGTCACTGATAAGTGGTGGCAGCAAACTGCCGGAAAATGTCTGGCATACATCTCCTGCCGGGAGAAATCTGGTCAGGCAACCGTGCCTGATCGGATCGGAAGACTTCTGTGTCCATGTAGGTTTAGCCTAAGTAAGATTCGTTGGGTCCTCGATGGAGTAGACAGAAAAAATAAAAAGTTTTTTATTTTAAAGTAGTAGATAAAATAAATTTACAAACATTATTATCAGTTATAAATGAAAATGTACCTCAAACAATTTTACGGGGCCATCCTAATGTTTACCTGTTTCACCTGCAGTCATTGTACTGTGGAACACTAAGCGACCCTTTCAAGGTTGTCAATGAGTCGTTTACGACTAAAGCAGGCAGTCTGACTAGATGGTTCCGTCAAGTTTCCATAACCCAAAACTTTTGTTAAATTTTTGTTAATATTCAATCAAGTGTTTATTTGTTAGATTTAAATATTATTAATATTCTTACGACAATGAGATAAAATCCACACGACAATCTACTGGCATAGCAGTTTACTGTATACACACTGGGTAAGCGGTTAGGCGAGTATCTCGCGTATACTGGAGACAGATGTCGTGCCCCTACATTTCTTTCGATTATGTTACAACATACTGGAACCATCATGATGCTCAATGACTGATGGTTATATAATAGAACACCACATTCCCGTTTATTACGAAGTGAAGTGATAAAAACGTGTTCTCTGTGAGTGTAAACACAGCTGTTGAGATTAAACATTTTGATGATAGAAATGACAGTTTATTTTATAGGAGCCACTGCAAAAAATCTTGCGTATAATACTTACACCTAATAATTAAGCACTTGGTTCAGTTCTCCAAATGTTTTGTTGCATCTGAACTCAAGTTACTAATCACATGTAACCTATGAAGCTGCTGCAACTGGAAAACAATTGTCAGGACTAACAAAACATTGGTTGAAATCAATCAAGTGGAAAGAACCACAGAAATAATATAAAATTTATTCTATTGTGCACAATTAATTAATTTTGGTTAAGTGATTTTCAAGAATGATATCAGTCAAATGATTCCACCTTTCCATGCGAGACTACTACAAGCAGAGAAACGACAGGATGAAAGCGCCAACGGGAGTAGACGAAGAATAAAAACAATGAGAAATGCAGGCACGAAGAGTTCTATTCCTAGATTTAGAGGAACGATGAAAAGAAGAACGTAAGCAGGACCAGAGAATTGATATAGGAGCAAAAGCAGATTCAACAGCATCCGCTGCAGATTTAGCACTGTTGCGAGCTGAGCTGAAAAATAAATCGTTAGAATACACAGTCAATGTATACGTAGAGGGATGAATGTCAACTAAAATATCTGAAATACAGGAATCTGTAGCGAGCATGAAAGAATTTATTGCAAATATAAGAGAACAAATAAAATCTGAAATTAAATAATTACGAGTAATATACAGTATAGCCAATCAAAACAAGTAGTGAAACAGACATTTGCCAATAGTGAAGACAGAAAATACGATAGTGGAGAAAGTGATTTTGCGGATGACATAATTCTTATTCACGGAAATGAGGATGATTTACAAAGAGCTATGTTCCCGTTTATTACGAAGTGAAGTGATAAAAACGTGTTCTCTGTGAGTGTAAACACAGCTGTTGAGATTAAACATTTTGATGATAGAAATGACAGTTTATTTTATAGGAGCCACTGCAAAAAATCTTGCGTATAATACTTACACCTAATAATTAAGCACTTGGTTCAGTTCTCCAAATGTTTTGTTGCATCTGAACTCAAGTTACTAATCACATGTAACCTATGAAGCTGCTGCAACTGGAAAACAATTGTCAGGACTAACAAAACATTGGTTGAAATCAATCAAGTGGAAAGAACCACAGAAATAATATAAAATTTATTCTATTGTGCACAATTAATTAATTTTGGTTAAGTGATTTTCAAGAATGATATCAGTCAAATGATTCCACCTTTCCATGCGAGACTACTACAAGCAGAGAAACGACAGGATGAAAGCGCCAACGGGAGTAGACGAAGAATAAAAACAATGAGAAATGCAGGCACGAAGAGTTCTATTCCTAGATTTAGAGGAACGATGAAAAGAAGAACGTAAGCAGGACCAGAGAATTGATATAGGAGCAAAAGCAGATTCAACAGCATCCGCTGCAGATTTAGCACTGTTGCGAGCTGAGCTGAAAAATAAATCGTTAGAATACACAGTCAATGTATACGTAGAGGGATGAATGTCAACTAAAATATCTGAAATACAGGAATCTGTAGCGAGCATGAAAGAATTTATTGCAAATATAAGAGAACAAATAAAATCTGAAATTAAATAATTACGAGTAATATACAGTATAGCCAATCAAAACAAGTAGTGAAACAGACATTTGCCAATAGTGAAGACAGAAAATACGATAGTGGAGAAAGTGATTTTGCGGATGACATAATTCTTATTCACGGAAATGAGGATGATTTACAAAGAGCTATGTTTCAATTACAAGAAGTGGCAAGACAATACTCTCTGAAAATTTCAGTAAGAAAGACCAAAACCATGGCCTTTAAAGGCAAATATCCAGTAAGGACTAAGATGGTTATAAACAACAGCACTTGAGAACAAGTGAACCGTATCAAGTATCTCGGCTGTGCAGTAACCTATGAATGTGAATATGATATAAAAGATAAGATAAATAAATTTAGGAATACTTTTGGTACGATTCATAGAAATCTTACAAATAAAACAAGACACAGCAGAAGTATTAAATTTTATAAGACAATTGCAATACCCACATTGACATATGCGAGTGAGGCGTCGGTCATGACAAAAAAGGAATGCGGCAAGATTTAGAGTGCTAAAATGCAGTTTCTTCAAAATACTTTAAATTATACATTGCAAGATGGAATAAGGAATGAGGATATCAAGGCAGAACTCAAAGTAAAGACATGAGTGAAATTATTTCAATTTACAGAAGACAATGGTGGGATCACCTGCAAATGATGACAGAGGGTCAATTGCCGAAAACGGCACTGAACTATAAAGCCATTGGTAGAGGAGACTCAGGTCGTTCGAGGACAAGATGGGTTCCGGAACAGGTTTATATAACCTAATCCTTGAAGAGAAGAAGAAAAAGAATAAGAAAATGACTTTGCCAATATAAAGGCTAGTTCATGTCGAGGCCCCAAAATTTGACGGAAACACTCACTGGGTTTTGTAGTATCCTCGACAATTTGAAGCAGCTGTATGCCTACAGCACCGAACAGAGGTAAAGAAAGCAATGTCACTTGTTCTCGCTTTAAAAGGACCCGCCGCAGAGCTACTACAGAGAGTGCCACCTGACAGCAAGAATACGTACGCTGTATTAATAAATCTGTAGTATTACGGTACAGTGACTGGCATCTGCGCGATGTGTAGGCCTACTGCCCTTTACTGGCAGCGTACCGGTAAGAGTCTTCAAGAGATTACAGTAACAATCGACACAATAATTATACTAGTCTATCCTGAAGCACTGGAGGATTCCGAGTGCAATGTTTACTAACGGGGTTAGAATCTGTTAACTATAAGGAATGGCAAGGGCAAGGACGGACAAGACATCGAAATAGTTCAGACGCACTTGTTCGGCCTTCGAGTTTAAAGCTGCCAAATCAGCGTCCAACTACAGCAATCACTTTATGTCATCGCATTCCAGTCAGAAGATTCTATAATACATTATCATTATAACAGACAGAATAAAGCGATGACAGAAAATAAAGATTTAAGGAAAACAATTTAGGAAGTCAGTAGCACCCCGATAATTTTTTAATCATGGTAATAAGACAAGAAACTTAAGTGTTACAATTGTAAAAAACAGCCATTTTTAAACAAAATTGTTGGCAGATGAAAAATCAGAGAGGAGGACAAAAACACACTAAATGGATGGTAAAGTTCCTGAACAGCATGTTTTAGATGATGATCACAGGAGTGATTGGTAATGGATTTGTTAAAGGTACACCAGCTGCATATAGACGAAATGCGAGTTACAGTGTCCGTTGTGCTCCTTCACGAATTTGGACATCTTCAGCCTCAACTGTGTTCCTTTACCTTACAGACTCCAACTGGAAGCTTTGTCAAAGTGTTAGGAAATGTTGATGTGTGCTTAGGCATGGGTCTCCTCGAGTTTAGCCACGCCGCCAAATACTTGTTACAGAGGGTATCGATAAAGTGATCTTGACACAAACATTATGAATGTGTACGGATTTGTAGTGGAATAATAAATGTCCTGACGGTTGGCTATGCTAAATTAAACTATAGCACGACTGAAATAGCAACGATAAGCAATCATTCGATCAAGCAAATGACGGCATCCGAATTAGGAGTCGACAAATACAAGAAAGGGAAACCCTTGCTTTCAGATGCAAAAATAACAGAAGAATAGATTAATAAAGTACCAATTCGTACTCGAAAAACCAAATTAGATAGTTGGAGGGAAGCCTGTGCTCATTTCTGAGTTGAAGGAAGTTGGCTTTAGCAGTTGTGCTCCGTAGTAGTTGCCTTTAGAAATTCGTAATTGATTGCAAGTAAACAAAACCTAGGGTGGGAACGGAAAGGCATACCATACGTACAGAAGATACAAGAACTCAAAATTGAGATAGCACGGATTGCAGTAAAGGGAAATATTGTTGAAGAGGATCTTACAAAGGAACTGAGAGTGAACTGGGGAAATAAAATGGAATCGAAGGAAGGGTGCTTGTAAGTGGCCAAGAAAGTGGTGAAGTTAATATGAATTGATTGTCGGGATGAACAGTCTTACGGGGGTTCCAGTCTTATGCCTGTGATGCAGGTAAACTGGCACAGTGCCGTTGTGATATACGCGGCTGGGCGTGAGACGTGAAATGGTCCAGTTTCTGCTGGTCATATAGTAGAGCACTACATCTTATGGTAGGGTGTATTATAGAGACTATTTGTGATCTCTATATACTAACCTGATCCAGAAAGTAAGTACCGTTTGGGCATTAAGAAAATGATACAAATTATTTTCAAATTCATTTATTTTTCAAAAATTCTGCATACCTTAATCTACGTTTCTACATAGTGTAATAAATCTTTTTGTGTGTGTGGGGTATTTAGATTTGTAAATTATCCCCGTAATATTCGTCTTTGTATCAGTAACGAAAATGTGTAACGAGCGTTTTTATTTCGCTCGTTGCGTTCGTAGTATAAGTGTGTAATTGTGGGTAATAATCTGTCAAATACTCTGTGAAGAGTTAATCGTATGTAACGAGTCGGAATATACTTTTTCTTAATACTTACGGGCAAACCGTATCTCTCGTGGTTCGATTCGAATCTTGCCGCCTCGTTACCTGATTGGCCCACGCTGTCTTGTAGTGTCGATTTCGCTAACTGCCGTATGTAGGCGTTTTCAGTTTAGTATTTGTTTATATTACTTTATTTTCTATGAATCAAACATACAGCGTTGAGGAACATTAAAATTTATTAACCCTTCTTTCTATTATCCCTTCAATTACATTTAATGAATAGTACAGATTTTTATATTGATCCCGGCTTTTACAATTTTCTCAGTTGGTATCGCTCAGTCATATATCGAAACGCCAGCGTGGCTTATTATGTTTGTTTACAATTGTTATTTCGTCTCAAGGTGTTAAGTCCTTTTGACTACAGAAGTTTGGATTATCGGCTAAAATGCACAAAATTATAATATTTCTTAAAACTAGGTACACAATGTTTAATACACTAATACATACAAGTAAGTTATCGGCAATGAGAATTAGAATAGTGTTTGGTTAGAATTTTGTCAGCAAGTTATGTCCATTAACAATTTATTATAAATCAATTTCAAAGGTTGTTAATTGATTAAGTTTTATTAACAGTGATATTTTAATTACTTCAGTTCTTGTTTCAAAATTGTGATCGGTGAAGTGAAAATTTTACCTCGTTATTATGGATAAAGGGGAATTTATTTTTTAAGTGAAATTATTAGTTTATACTCATCGGGTTCTCGTCTTGGCTTCTTCGATGTTCGTCTACTTCTTCCGGATAGGTCTGGTCGTCTTCTCTTCCTCAGATGGTTCTCAATTCCCGTTCAGATGGTTTCAATTAAAGTTCGGCTTCCCTCTTGTTCCGTAGTCGTTCGTATCCTCAGGTTGACGTAGGTCGATCCCCTTCTTCCTTCGGGATGAGTCGTCCGTTACGTTCCTTCGGAGTATTCTTCTTTTACAGTTATTTTTAATTTTTTAAATATTTTATTACTGGTTATTCCATCAGGTGTCGTATGGGATGCTTCTCCAATACTTCTTCCTTCTTGGTTTATAAAAATTTTAAGTTTTTATAGTTAATTTCGGATTGAGAGCTGCATACATCCGCCCTCCGCGTCAGTCAATAATGAATTCATTAGAATTCCAACGGTTTTTTGGTAATAAATCTCAGTTGCTATGGTTACCTATAAAATTATGCTAATTCTCATTGGTCGTTATTTTATGTCATTGTTATATTCTAACGTTTTATTTTGGTTTAAATCTGTAAAATATCTTCAAATTAAGATTTCTTTCTTATATTAGTAGTTATATTAATTACATGAATACCATTGTTCTTATTTTTTGTTAAGGAGTATTTTGATACCCCTCATGGTTACTTTTGAATAGTTAATAATATTTTCCTTATTTTCTTATTTATATTTCTTATATATTTAATCTAAAACTGGATATTATTTATACATTTTTGTATTAGGTATACTTACTTAACTGTTTAAACATTTGGTATACTCTGATTGATACTGGGCTATTGTTTTGCTTTTAAATTTACAAAGTTCCTTCATTAAATGTTAGGCCTAGAGCCTAGACTTCCCCATACTACCATTTAACATTCTTTGTAACTTATTAACTTTATATATGGTACATTAAAACAATTTTTATATAAACAGATAATAAAACATTGGTGATTCTAACTACACCTCCTATTATAAAAATATTCCTTGCCAGGTTCAAGCCTGAAATTAAACTTCTAACTAGTTTTCTGTTTTTTACTATTATCTTGCTTATCTTATAATTTACTACATTCTATGGTTTTTTGAACAATATCAAAACTCTTATAATACTACTGTTAAACTGTACCTTACACAATATGTCTTGCTTACTAATCCCATCACTTTAATACAGTGTCTGTCCTTATTTTATTATTAATTCTAATAACTTAATTTTTACCTTATTTTATAATTCTTACTTTCTATTACTTAAATTCATAATAGCACAATCAGTTTAATCTTACTTGCTAACATAAAGTTTATCAAAGATTGTTTAGCTATTTTATTATAGTCTGCTTATAAAATACTTTATTCTGCACACCCACTGCACTTTTCCCTTCATAGAAGGTTTCTTTATTTGTTATCACTATCACTTTTTTTTTATTACATGCTATACATAGCATTCCACCACTTATTTATTTTTATACACTTTTTATTTCACTCACTTATTTATTCACACGGTTTGTCTGATTATTTTGATATCACTGTGTGATTATGGGTCATGAATAATTAGTTTACTTTCAACTCACCTTGATCACTTTTGGTTTTTATTTAATTATTGCCTTTGTTTGGCTCAAAGCATCTTTTATTGGCTTTGACTATGATTATCACTATTAATTTGGGTATGGTTACTTTTTAAATCCCTATCTTACATTTATAAGTACATTTTTCTTCTCCTTTCACACAATATATATATATATATATATATTGTAACGTCCTGCTTTTGTGAGGTACTTTACCACTTACGAGTATATTGCAATTACAAGCTTTGTTAATTCCGCCCCACAGTTGTACGCCAATTCTGTAACGTGCAGTTTAATGTGAGGTGTACACTTAATAAGTGCACTTGCGAAAGTGTTATTATATGCCTCACGCAGTATGCGTCACTTTTGAATTATACTAACTGACGTTTTAAAAGGTATAAATAAAGGATTTTGTTTATCTTGTTTTACTCAATCTAAAAGAAATCGAGAGTGTGTGATTTGGGGTCAAGGAGGTAATCTGTTCAGCCTTATGCAGAAGAGAGAGTAAGTATCATTATTGCCCCTCAGTGGTGACGATTTCTTCTGTATGTTGTGCTGAAATTTTCATTAACTACCCACTACAATAAATTATAACACGTTATAATTCAATATTAATTTTCAATAATATTGCTTTATTGATTATTGACTTTTGTCTCCTGCCCCCAAAATATAGGTATCATAATTAATCTTATTTGAAAAAAAAAACATCATCTCGACTTTACCGAGTAAACATAGATCTGTCTAAGGAACAAAACATATATGTTGTTATTTACCCAATATTATGCTATAATAAAAAACATCAGTTATTACATAATTCTTAGTAATTCCCCAGGGTTCAGGGTGAATTCTTTGTGTTATGAGAGTGTCAGAAATGGATAATTGCTACGCTTTACAAATATCAAAAAATTAATAAATAATTTTGTTTATTTTTTCAAATATTACGTAGTTTCCGGAATTGCCGTAAGAGAGCAGCATGTATTTGTTTACTTTGAAAGAAACATATGATAAAATGAATATTTTTTGTTCTATTTCACTGTTGAAAAACGAGTTTTCTTCTGGACTTATTACGAAAAAATGTTTATATTACCTCGCTCCGTGTTGTCCTTACTGGATTGAAGTTTTATTCTGTGATGAGGTACGTCTTGCGTTATTATTTCCTTTTCGTTTGGAATATTTTCTAATTGTCTACTGGAAGTAGGCCGAACTATATTGGATCCTCAGAATGTTTTCATCCACTGGTTTTTAATGTATATCACCATTTAATTTGGATTCCTCAGGTATAATTAGTTAGTATTCACTTTGTTTATTACTCTTGCGTGAATTTCGCCTCCTCCAACGTCCAAAAAAGGTTATTTTTTATAATTTTTGTCGCATCGTTTCTTCAACTCTCCGGTTTAGTTCAAAATTTTTATATCTTATTAACAATACTTGTTATTTTTCATCACTCTTAGTAACACATAGTATTTTTATTATGTAGGCAGTTTGTGATTATTATAAATTTATATTTTATTTATGGAAAAATAATTCCCTTCCATTCCGGTTTCTTTACTAATTTAATTTACATAATATGTTTTGGTTAATTTTTTTATGACATTGTATATAAATATTTTATCATTTTATTATCATTAAATAAATTTATATATTATTTATTTAGTCTCGAATAGTGTTCATACCCGGTACTACTTCCTGTTGCCATTTCCTTCATAGGATTATTTTAATTTTATATTATCTTTGGTAGTTAAAATTTTTATGTCTTTTAAAATTAACCCTGGGTTTTCTTAAAATCTAACACAATTATTTGAAACAATATAATATTAACTTGGGTATAACAAATTGTGGTTCATACAATATAAATTACAATAAATAAATAAAATAACAAAAATCAATTAGTATTATTACATACTACTTCCATAGTTTTATCCTATCCAAAACATACAGCACAGTTTAGTAATACATTAATTTCACTTTGGTTTTTCACCTCAATGGGTACACTAGAACTCACTTCGCACTATATACCACTCGAATTGTTTATTATGTTGAGTGATATAATTAAATTTTGAGCGAGCTTTAGTGTTACCCATTTCTGACTTTTATTCTCATGATTTACTTTATTGGGACCGGGTTATGCACCGTTACAATATATATATATATATATATATATATATATATATATATATATAACATCACTATCTTACTTGTTATTGTTAATATGGTTATCTCTTATTTATGCCCTAACTGTTTTAGTGCATTGGTTTACATAAATATTATAGTCATAATTCGGAGATTACAATGTTCGTTATTACATTCTTGGTTACATTTAGTTTCTTATTCCTTCTTCCTTGTTCCATTATATTTTCCTTGTTGGTTTCCAATCTATTGGGTCAAGTCATTGTCAGTTTCTCAGTCATTTGTTATCGTAATTTGGTCATTAATCTTTGATTTATAAGTTTTTTACCTTTCTTCTCATTTTCAGCTTTTTTGTTTATTATTAATCATCAGTGTATTTTCACCATCTTATGTCATGTTACAATAGTCACTATGCAAGTTGAGACATTTGTCGTACCTTGGCACTAATTTTAATATGCCCGCTTCAAAGAATTCGGCCGCCTGCGACTTCAACCACTGCTGGACGTTTCCCTTTATCTCATCATCACTTTCAAACTTCTGGCCGGCAAGAAATTTCTTCAGATGCAAAAACAAATGGAAAAATGGAAATTGCTAGGAGCCAAATCTGGACTGTAAGGAGGATGACTGAAGTATTCCCAACGAAATGAATCAACAAGCGCCGTCGTTACACGTCCGGTATGCGGTACGCTCCTCGTCGTGAACATTTTCTCTTCCATCGTTAAACAGCCTAACCCACTTTCTCACCATACCTTCACTAATCGCATTCTGTCCATAAACTTCACAAATCTCACGATGAATTTCATAAGGACGAAGATTTCTCGCATTCAAAAACCTAATAACTCTTCTTATTTCACAACTGGCGGGCCGATCGATTTTTTTAAAAATGATTTTACCGATGTGTAGTAAACGTAAATCGGAACGTATACAAACAATATAGCTTGGCTACTTCGTCGTCGAATAGAAGCTTAACTAAGCATGCGCGACCTTCGTACTACAATATGCGAGAGATATATGCGCAGACGGTACTTACTTTCTGGATAAGCCTCGTATATTAGAGACGCTTGGCGCTCTGATCTTATGGTCGGGTTACTCGAGTTACCCGCAATCCCCTGATCCCGTTTGCTAGCCCCGGTGTAGTGAAGAGGAAACTTTTTGCTCTCCCCCCCTTAAACAAAATTAAATAAATGACAGTCAACTGATCCAATAGCAGGAGTCCAAATTGAGACTCAGGACACTGCATATCTCACGTAACCCCCACTTGTAACGACGCTGCTGGAGCGTCAGCCGCGTACTGCGGAGTGAAGTGATAAGGCACATTATCAGTCCGTGTGTTCATAGCGGTTTAGCCTAAAATGATCATTGTGAATCATTGGGTAGAGACATTTGTAACTGGTGACTAGTATTATTTATTTTTATTATTTATTCTTATATTATTATATTATTAATCTTAATTTATTATACAAGCTTACACTTATTCTTTGTCACAGTTGTGTGTGTGTGTGTGTGTCTGTGTGTGTGTGTGTGTGTGTGTGTGTGTGTGTGTGTGTGTGTGTGTGTGTGTGTGTGTGTGTGTGTGTGTGTGTGTGTGTGTGTGTGTGTGTGTGTGTGTGTGTGTGTGTGTGTGTGTGTGTGTGTGTGTGTGTGTGTGTGTGTGTGTGTGTGTGTGTGTGTGTGTGTGTGTGTGTGTGTGTGTGTGTGTGTGTGTGTGTGTGTGTGTGTGTGTGTGTGTGTGTGTGTGTGTGTGTGTGTGTGTGTGTGTGTGTGTGTGTGTGTGTGTGTGTGTGTGTGTGTGTGTGTGTGTGTGTGTGTGTGTGTGTGTGTGTGTGTGTGTGTGTGTGTGTGTGTGTGTGTTTTGGACAATTTCTGTACACGAGTGATCATTGAGTGTTTTGTTTATTTAGTAATACAATCAATCAAATTATAATAAACGAGTTCTGAGTTTTCGGTTACTTTACTTCTATTGCTCAAATACGACGAGCGATCGTGTACAATATTGCTTAAATATTGCGATCGTCGTAATAACATATGTTTTGCCAAGTGCCGAGTAACCATCCCATCAATGTAATTACGCGTATACTTTGTTTATGCTAAATAATCTGTAAAATATAAATCACATAAAGTAATATGGAATTTTACACGGCAGTATGAAGGGCTAAAAACAACACAAAATAGTAAATAAACGAGCAAACATAATTTAATTAGATGTAAATAGAAAACAGTTACAAAACTTCCGTAACACTTCAACTGGCCATACAAAACAAAACACGACGTTAAAAAAAAACATTTCAATGTCTAAGGCTCTTATTCTATGTATTAACGCTGTTATCTATGTTACAGAGAAGTGATAACAACTCGGGTACACTGATGCCTGGACGATTCGGATCCTAACCAATTATAAAACATATTATATTTTGTTCAAATGTCGGTATGGAGAACTATAACTTACATGACTTCCATGTTCTAAGATTTATATTTTAAAACATTTTCGAAATGAAATAATCCTATAGAAACTACTTCTTTCTTCAGCCTTAACCACAGTACTGTGGTCACTAACGTATACCACCTCACGTTAACGCACTCGATTTTCTCTGATGATGGCAGTCGATGGTACTGCCGAAACGTCTGGTTTTGCAGAAAACATTGGACCACGCCCAAACAGCTCGGGAAGGAATTTTAACACCAAACTACTTCTTTGTTGCCGATAACGTAGTACATACATAAACATTATCTCCTCCCCCTTCAACTATAATTTATATATATAGATAATTACCCCCTCTCCCTTCAACTACCCTTCTTATTTATAGATATTTCATCTATCTTTCTACAGTGGATTATTATGACTTTCTTTTCAGCATACTTAATTTATAAAAATTAAGAACTTTACTCTTCCCCTTAACCGATCTTCACTAAAATCAATAGGCCTCTACATCTAGGGCACATGTGCATAAAATTATTTGATTCTGTTTGAATTTTTGGCAATTATCGTCCGCCATATAAAAAATTCTACACACAGACACACACACACACTTTTCAGAAAATGATTTTTCTTCACGTTTTTAAGGTAGTACAATCACAGTCAGCCCTTATCTCAAGCACGATTTTTTTCACTATCACCATACTTCCATTTCCATATTTAACATGGAAGTATAAATTATTGATTTGAATATGTCAGCAAAGTTTTTGTACGGATATGAACGGAAAGCAAAGTTTTTTTTTACAAATGAAGCCTTCTGTTTATTCTCATTGCCACTTGATTTACTTAAGTTTTGTATATCTGAGCTTCTCCGGACAAGACTGGTATATTAGGATATGCAGTACCCAAAGCACAACTCGGCTTTTCCAACAGATTCCTCGTCTGCGAGGAACAGTTTCTGTAGATGATGTCGAAAATGTTTTTTTCTTTTTATTCGTTTCTTTAGCTTTATTCCATTTTTTTGCCAGCAATGCTGCAGCGTAAAAAATTTATTTTTTTCAATACTACATAATTATATACATTGTCAGTAGTCTACAATTGCTAGACTCGGGAGCATGAACGAAGGCGATAGACAGAGGTTTTACTGCTTAGAGAAAGACAGCGATTTACTGTGATGCTGCCAGACTGTTTTCGTCAACTGTCACTTTCTTCTACCGGTAGGCGCTTCTCTCCTGGTAATTAGCAACACGGGAACATGCTCCGGTTTCTGACTCCGCCCCTCGCTTGAAGAACTGATACACACTAAATGCAATTTTCCGAGCTTGTTTGTACAACACTTGGCGTGTTTTCTCTTTGTCAGCCACATGTAGCAATAAAGTAACTAATGAAACTCACAACACTAAAACACTATAGCAAAAATACTATAAAAAAATCCTCAACAAATATCGTTAATGCTACATGAAGCGCACTCACAGCAGAAACGAACGACTGCCGCCTATTAGCTCACACGATCACGTGATACTGTGTTGCTGGCGCGCAGCCGACCCTCATCGCCTTCCTTCGTGCTTCGCAGTCTAGAATAGTGTGTAATGTAGACGTAATAAGTAATATACTCTCAGAAGGTAATTAATTATTTGGTGAAAAAAATGAGTATGCATGAGAGAAAAGTTTTTAATGTATAAGATATTTATAGTTATGTAAATTTAATGTACCATGTGCAGAACTATACCCTTGATTCACAGCTCACATATTGTAACGTGCTACTTTTATGATGTGGTCTTGTACATTTTTATGATACACCTTAAGTAGTATGCGTCACTTTTGAATTATACTAACTGACGTTTTAAACGGTATAAATAAAGGATTTTGTTTATCTTGTTTTACTCAATCTAAAAGAAATCGAGAGTGTGTGATTTGGGGTCAAGAAAGTAATTTGTTCAGCCTTATACAGAAGAGAGAGTAAGTATCATTATTGCCCCTCTGTTGTGACGATTTTTTTCTGTATGTTGTGCTGAAATTTTCATTAACTACCCACTACAATAAATTATAACACGTTATAATTCAATATTAATTTTCAATAATATTGCTTTATTGATTATTGACTTTTGTCTCCAGCCACCAAAATATAGGTATCACAATTAATCTTTTTAAAAAAAAAAACATCATCTCGACTTTACCGAGTAAACATAGATCTGTCTAAGGAACAAAACATATATGTTGTTATTTAACCAATATTACGCTATAATAAAATACATCAGTTATTACATAATTCTTAGTAATTCCCCAGGGTTCAGGGTGAATTCTTTGTGTTATGAGAGTGTCAGAAATGGCTAATTGCTACGCTTTACAAATATCAAAAATTAATAAATAATTTTGTTTATTTTTCAAATATTACGTAGTTTCCGGAATTGCCGTAAGAGAGCAGCATGTATTTGTTTACTTTTGAAAGAAACATATGATAAAATGAATATTTTTTGTTCTATTTCACTGTTAAAAAACGAGATTTCTTCTGGACTTATTACGAAAAATGTTTATATTACCTCGCTCCGTGTTGTCCTTACTGGATTGAAGTTTTATTCTGTGATGAGGTACGTCTTGCGTTATTATTTCCTTTTCGTTTAGAGTATTTTCTGATTGTCTACTAGAAGTAGGCCGAACTATATTGGATCCTCAGAATGGTTTCATCCACTGGTTTTTTAATGTATAACACCATTTAATTTGGATTCCTCAGGTATAATTAGTTAGTATTCACTTTGTTTATTACTCTTGCGTGAATTTCGCCTCCTCCAACGTCCAAAAAAGGTTATTTTTTTATAATTTTTGTCGCATCATTTCTTCAACTCTCCGGTTTAGTTCAAAATTTTTTATATCTTATTAACAATACTTGTTATTTTTCATCACTCTTAGTAACACATAGTATTTTTATTATGTAGGCAGTTTGTGATTATTATAAATTTATATTTTATTTATGGAAAAATAATTCCCTTCCATTCCGGTTTATTTACTAATTTAATTCACATAATATGTTTTGGTTAATTTTTTTTATGACATTGTATATAAATATTTTATCATTTTATTATCATTAAATAAATATATATATATTATTTATTTAGTCTCGAATAGTGTTCATACCCGGTACTACTTCCTGTTGTCATTTCCTTCATAGGATTATTTTAATTTTATATTATCTTTGGTAGTTAAAATTTTTATGTCTTTTAAAATTAACCCTGGGTTTTCTTACAATCTAACATAATTATTTGAAACAATATAATATTAACTTGGGTATAACAAATTGTGGTTCATACAATATAAATTACAATAAATAAATAAAATCACAAAAAATCAATTAGTATTATTACATACTACTTCCATAGTTTTATCCTATCCAAAACATACAGCACACTTTAGTAATACATTAATTTCACTTTGGTTTTTCACCTCAATGGGTACACTAGAACTCACTTCGCACTATATACCACTCGAATTGTTTATTATGTGGAGTGATATAATTAAATTTTGAGCGAGCTTTAGTTCTACCCATTTCTGACTTTTATACTCATGACTTACTTTATTGGGACCGGGTTATGTACCGTTACATAAAGCCCCCCCACTAGAACAAATTTATTTTAGTTCAACTCGTTGATAGAAATAAATTGTTGATTTGTTCAAGTCTCCTAATGGTCTTGACTTTGTTTTCATAATAGTGTTTCATTTCAAACTGGTTATACTCTCTGGTAATTCCTACTGGTGGTAATTGCTGTTTTCTTACTTTACTCTCTCTCTCTCTTGGAGGCAAATTCATCAATTATTTCTCGGGGTTAGTGGTACTTCCACATTTTATTTGATAAGGACTGGTCACACTAATCATATTAAACTTGTTTTAACACTCATTTCTATTTACTTTTATATACTCGCTTTATCAATTAAGCTTCGGTCTGCTATCTTCCTTCTATTTTCTTCATTTATACTTCTGGAATCTAATATCTCTCTTTTCAGCTATTTTATAATTATTATCCCTTAAATATTCAATTTCCCTAACATTTTTCCCTATCTTGTGCGGTGGTAACAGTCGGGTGGCCACTCTGGGTCCATACACCGCTGTCCATCCTTACACCTTCTGAGACCAGGGGAACATCATCCCTGCTCATAAAAATTATTGCCGGAACATTTCTACGGTCAATACATATAAAATAAAAAAAATTATAAGTAGTAGTCAATTAGCGACTAGTACCAAACACTTTTGGGATTCTTCATACTGTAGCTGTTTGTATTTATTTATATATTTCTTCTTCTCCTTGATTCCTTCTTTTTTATCATTAATTAATAGCATATAAATCATTTATAGGCCTTATGTTAAAATTCTTCTGACTTTACTTATTGTGACATATTTCTCCGTATCATTTCTTCTTATAAAATCTTCAATTCTGAGAAATTCTAATTATAGTATTAATTATCCTCCTTCAGTTTCATTGGAGTCATTAAATTATTCTTTATGCTTCTTATCTGAGCACATTACCATTCGACATATAATTCTTTTTCTGTTTGTTACCATTAAAAATATTATTTTTCCTATTAGTCCATTTTAAATCAGTTCTTTATAAATATTATTTAATCATCTGTCCTTACATTATCTTGGTGTTTTGTCTTTTTATTTTAAATTATATGGTTTCAAAATAACTTGAGTAAGATGTCCTTACATGCTTTTTATTAATTCTAATGGTTGCAAAATATCTTAAGTAAGTTGTACTTACACACTTTTTGAATTTTGGGGTTTTAGTCTTTTCATTTTAAATTATATTGTTCGAAATAAGTTGAGTAAGTTGGCCTTACGATCTTTTAGAATTTTGGGGTTTTAGTTTACAATGGGTTGCTTGGTCCTGTATGCATAAAATCCGTCCCTTTTTTTCTGGTTTGTTTGGAGTCTGTTTAACCGTGGTCCATTATTTCAGGTACTCCATGTTCTCGGATTGCTGGGGTGTTCGTAATTAATTCTCTCCTTGATAATCTTCTTACCATCCGGCTCTCCCACTTTGCTGCTATGAAACTTTCACTTAAGAACCGGTCTTCCATCATAATCCGTTCCTTTTTAACTAACCAGTATTGTACCTCCTCTAACATAACATAGTTACTCATATTTAATCTCATTCCATTCCCTTTTACCTCTGAATTATTTGCCAAATATTTGAATGTTATATTCCGTCTTGATAATCTGACTAATATCTTCTGATGCACTTCAATCATCGACACATTTAACTGGGATGTAAACTTAATTAACTCCCTCTGTTCGTTAATTGGAAGGTTGAATACATTAATTAATCCACCTGTAATCATCTCCCATTCTTCCTTGGTATTTATTATTTTCTTTCTACTTGTTTTTATTATTTCCTTAGTCTTCTTTTCCACGGTTTGAACATCCTTTTTGTTGTGGCTATTTTTATTTTCAGATGGCATTACACCTTGGTATTCTGTAATTTCTATTTCCTTCCTCCTCTCTTCTGTATTCGGACTTACTATAATACCTTCTGAAGTGCTGTCCAATGTTTCATCCAAATTATTGGAACTATGGTCCATTTGTTTAGTTGTCTCCTCTTGGTAAGTATCTATTTTTTGGACACGCGTATTAACATTTTCAAACTTCTCTCCGAAAGTTTTCCATATCTCCTTATTGAAATTCTCTATTTTACACTCAAATTGTTTTAAATTCTCTTTATTCTCTTCAAATTTTGCATTCATCTCTTCTCTTTACCCTTCAACCGCTTCCTTCAGTTCATGGTATCGTTCATTCATAGTTTGTTTTACGTTTTCCTACTGTTTCTTAAAATTCTTCTTATTTTCTTCATTGGTTTGTTTCAAGGCTTCCTCCTGTTTTCTAAAATTTTCATCTATTTTGTCAAATTTTTCCTCCTGTTTCTTAAATTGTTCATTAGTTTGTTTATTCTGTTCCTTAAATTGTTCTGCCATAAATTTCATCAGATCTTGCCAATTAGGTTCTTCTCTGGCCACCACTTTGTCTGGTTGGTCCCCTTGGGCATCCTCTTCCACTATTTCCTTTTCCGTATCCATAACTACTTCGGTTTCTTCTGTATCACTTGTCTGTTGGTCCATTTCACTGTCCGTGACTAACTCTATTTCTTGTTCCTGTCCACCTTCTTCAATCTCCTTTTCTTCTGCCCTCTTCTTCGATTTTCCTCGGGTATTAGGCATTTCTTGTTTTCTCATAACTGCCAACGATAATTAGATTTTTTGGTATATTTTTTATTAAATATCAAAATTATTTTCTAATTACCGCCCTTTTACGTTGAGCGCCATTTCTGTAACGTGCTACTTTTATGATGTGGTCTTGTAAATTTTTATGATACACCTTAAGTAGTATGCGTCACTTTTGAATTATACTAACTGACGTTTTAAACGGTATAAATAAAGGATTTTGTTTATCTTGTTTTACTCAATCTAAAAGAAATCGAGAGTGTGTGATTTGGGGTCAAGGAGGTAATTTGTTCAGCCTTATACAGAAGAGAGAGTAAGTATCATTATTGCCCCTCTGTTGTGACGATTTTTTTCTGTATGTTGTGCTGAAATTTTCATTAACTACCCACTACAATAAATTATAACACGTTATAATTCAATATTAATTTTCAATAATATTGCTTTATTGATTATTGACTTTTGTCTCCAGCCACCAAAATATAGGTATCACAATTAATCTTTTTTAAAAAAAAAACATCATCTCGACTTTACCGAGTAAACATAGATCTGTCTAAGGAACAAAACATATATGTTGTTATTTAACCAATATTACGCTATAATAAAATACATCAGTTATTACATAATTCTTAGTAATTCCCCAGGGTTCAGGGTGAATTCTTTGTGTTATGAGAGTGTCAGAAATGGCTAATTGCTACGCTTTACAAATATCAAAAATTAATAAATAATTTTGTTTATTTTTCAAATATTACGTAGTTTCCGGAATTGCCGTAAGAGAGCAGCATGTATTTGTTTACTTTTGAAAGAAACATATGATAAAATGAATAATTTTTGTTCTATTTCACTGTTAAAAAACGAGATTTCTTCTGGACTTATTACGAAAAATGTTTATATTACCTCGCTCCGTGTTGTCCTTACTGGATTGAAGTTTTATTCTGTGATGAGGTACGTCTTGCGTTATTATTTCCTTTTCGTTTAGAGTATTTTCTGATTGTCTACTAGAAGTAGGCCGAACTATATTGGATCCTCAGAATGGTTTCATCCACTGGTTTTTTAATGTATAACACCATTTAATTTGGATTCCTCAGGTATAATTAGTTAGTATTCACTTTGTTTATTACTCTTGCGTGAATTTCGCCTCCTCCAACGTCCAAAAAAGGTTATTTTTTTATAATTTTTGTCGCATCATTTCTTCAACTCTCCGGTTTAGTTCAAAATTTTTTATATCTTATTAACAATACTTGTTATTTTTCATCACTCTTAGTAACACATAGTATTTTTATTATGTAGGCAGTTTGTGATTATTATAAATTTGTATTTTATTTATGGAAAAATAATTCCCTTCCATTCCGGTTTATTTACTAATTTAATTCACATAATATGTTTTGGTTAATTTTTTTTATGACATTGTATATAAATATTTTATCATTTTATTATCATTAAATAAATTTATATATTATTTATTTAGTCTCGAATAGTGTTCATACCCGGTACTACTTCCTGTTGTCATTTACTTCATAGGATTATTTTAATTTTATATTATCTTTGGTAGTTAAAATTTTTATGTCTTTTAAAATTAACCCTGGGTTTTCTTACAATCTAACATAATTATTTGAAACAATATAATATTAACTTGGGTATAACAAATTGTGGTTCATACAATATAAATTACAATAAATAAATAAAATCACAAAAAATCAATTAGTATTATTACATACTACTTCCATAGTTTTATCCTATCCAAAAATACAGCACACTTTAGTAATACATTAATTTCACTTTGGTTTTTCACCTCAATGGGTACACTAGAACTCACTTCGCACTATATACCACTCGAATTGTTTATTATGTGGAGTGATATAATTAAATTTTGAGCGAGCTTTAGTTCTACTCATTTCTGACTTTTATTCTCATGACTTACTTTATTGGGACCGGGTTATGTACCGTTACAATATTTGTGTTATGACAGATGATCGGAGCGTACGCTGCCTTCACTGTCGTTCTGCTGCAGTTTCAGAACATGTCAAAGATCAACCGTATTTAAAACACCCTACGAACCTAAATACATTCAACAGCTGATAATCATGTATGTTGGACGTCGGAAGTAAAGGTTTAAATTAATGTGCTGTTGCCGTGACAAGAAGAAGAAGAAGAAGAAGAAGAAGAAGAAGAAGAAGAAGAAGAAGAAGAAGAAGAAGAAGAAGAAGAAGAAGAAGAAGAAGAAGAAGAAGAAGAAGAAGAAGAAGAAGAAGAAGAAGAAGAAGAAGAAGAAGAATATAATCTCCATTTCTTGATTTTTAGTAGACAGTGTCGAGTATAACCAATTTACGTGGTTCATACAAGTCTATGTATCTCTAATGACATGACTTGTAACACTTGTAACGCGATGTAGGCGCAACAACCATAATGTTATAAATGAAACAAGAGAGGTATTGAAAAAGGCAATAAGGAAGATAGAATAATCCATGGTAAACATGAGGACAGTAATGTAAAACGAAAAAGTAATAATGTAATAATACATTAATATTATAATGTAATAATAAAAAATAATGTTCAATTTAAATTTTTATTGAATAAATAGTGGAAACATATAATTAGTTAGCAATAAAAAATGTTTAAATAAAGAAGCTGTTAAATGTTATTCGAACATTACATTAATGCATTTTCAAACGGCACCAGTAGGTCTATACGTTAATAAATTGTCACCGGACATAAGGCTTGTCGCATGACAAATGGCGCCAATCGTACAACTCTTAGTTATTTTGGTGACCGTAAAAAGGGCCGTGCGGCGAAATCGCTGTGATGTTAGCTCCGCCCGAGCCCCTCTGAGATGTTCGGCGGCTGCGCCCGCTGTTCGTGGCGTACTGCAGTCATCTTCTTTCGGCATCGGTTGCGTCGAGTCCGCTGCCGGCCCAGCGAAGTCCGTCGCTGGCGCGGTACAGGGCGAAGAATGCAAGAACGTCGGTTCTACTCTTCGGTTCTACTCTTCGGCTGTTCCTTCCGGCTGACTCCGCGTCGATGTCGTCCGATAGAGGAGAGGAGATGAAGTGCGTCCGATGGCGTGGCGATGGAGTGCGCAAAAAACACGAGTCGCGAGTTGTGCAGTGCCCCGAGTCTCAGTTATTACTACTGCCACTGGGTCGGTTTGAGTTATTATTTATATTTTCCTATTAAATGGAGGGCCTGAAACGACCCTCGATGGTGGATTATACTACCGGAGCTATTATACGGGGTCGCTTCCAAGACTCACCTGGTCTCGGAGTATATTTACCAAGTCCGGTAATGAGGGAATTGTGGGTCACACGTGCTGATCGAACATAGAATCTACGCGCCAGGCGTCTCACGGTGTCATCAAAAGAGCGGACACCGAGTCTTCTCCTCAGAAGACGAGAAGAATACCTCCGGGGGACTTTAAACGCGACCTTAAGTCCCCAGTCGAGAACGCGCTGGAGCGTGGATCTATGACATCGAGCAAGGTATCCCCAAACAGGACAGGCATAGCTAATCACGGGCAACAAGTACGAGTTGACGATGAGCTTACCCAGCCGGGGGTCATTGCCGGATTAGAAAGCACGGGCCAAAGTCTACTGAGTTGCGCCGAAGCGCGTTGTCGGATATATTGTGTATGGATTCGCCAGGTGAGTCGGGAGTCTACGTGGAGCCCGAGGTACTTGAGGCTATTCGTCCAGGGCACCTCGACGGGACCTACTTTACCGTTTGCGCGAGAATATTACCGCAGCGCTCTTGGAAGCGGCAACTCTCCAGTCATCGGTCCACCCGACATACCCGTCGAATTGTCGCTGGAGCTGGAGCTACTGATCCCTGATTGGCTCGCTGCGTCAGGTGTCACACGCCGCCAGGTGTTCGCGGCGACGTCTCGCTGGTACCGGCGTCTCGAACGCCGCTCTTACTCGACTCCCGGAGCGAGGAGTACTTTTCTTGGTCGCGCTGTTCAACGCGTGTCTTAGACTGGCCTAGCGGGACAGATGGTGATCGGGCGGGAGAGATCGCTTCCAGCTCTTGAAGAGGAAACATCTTGCTCTCGACCAGCCAACTTTCTCATCACACCACTAGCGACAGGACAGGACAGGACATCTTGAGACCAGCCTGCATTTTGCCGCCTGCCTCACGGATTGGACCTGGGCAACTGCGTGGGAACCGGCTCCCGGATAGCCTCCTCAGGTGAGTGGACGTCGGCTCTCTCGCTTCCTTGTTAGCGCTGCCCCGAGAGATCCTTGGAAGGCCCCACCAGTGGTAACCGACCTTGGACACCTCCGAGGTAAAGAGTACGGTGGAAACCGAACATTGCACAAAGTTCGGTATCTAACGAAGCCGTACATTACCCCTCTGGTAGATCTCTGTTCCCTACCCGCTTTTGAGAGGTGGCATGTCCACCTCTCAAACATCCGATCGCTCCTTGGGTACCGCTTGCGGTACCCAAGCACCTATCTCTACCCTTCGCCCTGATCGGCCCTTTTTAGGGCCGACAGCACCCAACCCGGCGGCGGACTGCGTTGGCGAGTTCATGGAGATGGACTCCCCGGCAAGCCCGCCTTCCGAACCTGGCCCTTCTCAGGACCACCCCGGTACTGTTGTGCCCGGCGCCACTGATGGCGGCCCTGCCTGGAAAAAGGTGAAGAGCCGGAAACGGACCTTCTCCTCTTCCTCGGGCGGGCCGGAACCCAGTGGTGGCTCGGCTCCCACTACCGGGGCAGGTGCTCAGCCAACCCCTCAGTCTTCTGAACCATTCCGCATGCCACCCATAGTTCTTGACGCCCCCAAAGCGTCAAACTTTGGGTTTGCAAAAACCATCAAACAGGCGGCAGCTTTCCCTATCGATATTTATCACCAGGGGAAGCTTCTCCGCATCAAAACTAGGACTCCCGACGAATTTCGCTTCGTCCAGAAAACCCTGATTGATTTGAACATTCAATTCCACACCTTTGGTCTCCCTCAGGAGAAAGAAATCAAGGTCACCATCCGTGGCATCCCCCACGATGTAGCCCCGTCTGACATTATCGAGGAGTTGGAGAGCCTTGGCTTCACTCCAACCTCCTGCATTCCACTCGTTGACCGCAAAAAACGGAAGGTCAACGTCTTTTTTATCAAGCTCAAGAAGGTAGGAGACTACCAACTCATCTACTCCCTCCGAGAGCTTTTATGCCTCCGGATTGAAGTCTCCAGGTATAATACCCCCACCGGCCCTCCGCAGTGTTACAACTGCCAGAGGTACGGCCACGCCTCTTACAACTGCCACATGGCACCCCGTTGCGTACGCTGCGGCGAAGGTCATCCTAAGGGCGCTTGCACGAAGGACCCTAACGCCGACGCAAAGTGCGCAAACTGTGACAAGAATCATCCAGCCAACTGGAGAGGCTGCGAATATTATCAATCTGCCCTTGAGCGGAAGCAGGAGATGGACGAGATCCGGCACCGCAACCCGACCCGGCCTCAGCGCCAAACCAAAGTCCAGCAGACCGCCACTCCGGCGGCTGCCCCAGCCCGCCAACCGCCCGTCCAACCTCGTCGTCCCAGTGACGACCCACATCCTGCTACTACTACGGAGCCTCCCTCCACCGCCAAGTCATTCGCGGCAGCCGTCGCATCTAAACCCGCATCCGCGCCTCAACGCGCGAAGGCTCCGAGGCCCAAACAGAAACCCCCAGCTGCTAAAGCTCCTTCTAAAAAACCTCCCACCGCTCAGCAACTACCATCGGTCCAACTACCTAAGCCCGAGGCAGCCCCAGAAACCTCGAAGCCAGCTCCCCAGCTAGTCCGCCGCCCCGCGGCCGTGAGTGAGCCCGATGAGGGCGTGCTAACGATCGCGGAGTTGCAAGACTGGATGGAAGATCTCCTGCCCAAACTAGTTGCTGCGCGCGACCTGAACTCTCTGGTCGTCACAATCATGACCTCCCTTACGTCCTTGTTGCTCGCCCGTAATGGCTAGGCCTCTCACCCTCGTTGCTTGGAACGCAAATGGCGTAGCCGGGCGGCGAGCTGAGCTGGCCTGCTTCGCGAGCGAGTATGACGCGGACGTAGTCCTCCTCTCTGAAACCCACCTGCGTCCCCAACACCGATTTAACCTACCAGCTTACGCTACTTATCGTACGGACCGCCCAGTGCCACTCACCCGAGCCGCATCTGGCGGCACAGCCATTCTCATCCACAGGCGATTATCTCACCGACCTCTACCTACCCCCCCGACTACCCACATTGAAGCGACTGCGGTCGCAATCAGCGTAGCGGGAACCGAGCTTCGGCTGGTCTCCGTCTACAACAAACCTGGCCTGGTGCCAAACCCCCAGGAGCTTGACGCGCTCCTTAACCATGATCTGCCTACCATTGCAGTCGGAGACATGAACTGCAAAGACCCGTCTTGGAATAGTCGCTTGACTAATCAAAGCGGTAGTGCTCTCGCCCAATACTCCTCGACCAGGCCCGACGTCCTCGTCATCGGCCCGGCCGAACCGACATACATCCCCGCCAACCCTGCCAACCAGCCAGACGTTCTCGACATAGTTCTTGTCAAGGACGCTGTCTGCCCCATCCTGGTCGAGGCCATCTCAGCCCTATCGTCCGACCACAACCCGCTGGTTGTGACGCTCCGACGAACAAGCGACTCCCCGCCTGCCCGTCCTAGTAAGAGAGTCAACTGGCGCTCTTACCACGACGAGCTGTGCCGTAGGTTCCCATCAGCCCCCGAGGCCCCAGCGCCCTCTCGAAGGGAGCTGGACCGCCAAGTCACGCATCTCCATGACACTCTTACCCGCTGCATGGATACCCACTCTTACACTGTCCCAGCACATCGTAGGAAGTCTCAACTCCCTGCCGAAGTCCAAGAAGCCATCAGCCAGCGGCGGCGCCTTCGCCGCTGCTGGCAAAACACTCGCGATCCCGCTGTCAAGCGGCAGTATCGCCGACAGTCTGATTACGTAAAGCAACTCCTGCTTGATGTCAATCAGCATAGCTGGGACACCTATCTTGAATCCCTGGAAGTCGACCACGCCTCCGTCTGGCAGGCTACTGGTCGCCTCCTTGGCGAAAAGAGGACTCGCCACCCCCTTGACTCCCCGACGGGTGTTGTTCATTCACCGGAGCGCAAGGCTGAGGTCTTCGCAAACTCCGTTGAGGAACAATTTACCCCTCACAGAGGCGTCTTCGACGCGGACCACATGGCTCGCGTCGAGGACTTCCTCGAAAACTATCTCGCCCAACCTTTGACGGATCCCCCACCCCCCTTTGAAAAAGCCGATCTCGTCCATGCTATCGCACGGCTAAATCCTAAACGGGCCTGCGGCCCGGACAGAATAGGAGCGACCGCCCCATCAGTTGTCACTGACCACATCCTGGACGTGTTCAACTCATGTCTCCGC
This sequence comes from Magicicada septendecula, assembly GCA_034769895.1. Classification (NCBI taxonomy): domain Eukaryota; kingdom Metazoa; phylum Arthropoda; class Insecta; order Hemiptera; family Cicadidae; genus Magicicada; species Magicicada septendecula. The sequence goes on from CM068371.1 coordinate 271,437,234, forward strand.
CTCAATTACTTCCCTCGCCTGTGGAAAAACGCAAGGGTAATCATGATCCCTAAACCCGGGAAATCTCGCATGTTCCCTGAAAACTATCGCCCCATCTCACTACTGCCCGTGTTATCGAAGGTGTTCGAGCGCCTCCTGCACGCCCGTGTTGTACCGCTGCTTGATGGGTTCATCCGCAGCGAACAGTATGGGTTTCGCAGGGAGCATTCGACCACCCTACAACTAGTCCGCGTCGTTACCCAGTTCTCTGACGCTGCAAACAAAAAGCTGCACACCGCAGCCGTCCTCTTGGACGTTAGTAAGGCCTTCGACCGTGTCTGGCACGAAGGTCTGCTCTATAAACTGGCACACACGCCCCTTCCCGCATCTACTGTGAGACTGTTCTGGTCGTATCTCCGCGGCCGGACTTTTCACATTAGCGTAGATGGAGCGGTCTCTTCTGACCGCCCCATAGACGCTGGCGTTCCCCAAGGATCAGTCCTCGGCCCCGTCCTGTACCTCGTGTACACGAACGACTTGCCCGTATATCCCAACGTCACTCTTTCCCTTTTTGCTGACGATGCCATGTATCACTACAGCTCGCAGAACCCTGGTTTTGCTAGCACAGTGATACAACGCCAACTCGACCTTCTGCCTCCCTGGCTACGTAAGTGGCGCGTGGCGATCAACGCGGAGAAATCCGAAGCGATCTGCATCACGCGCAAGCGGACCGCATGCCAGCCCCTCACCCTAGATGGGAACCCTATCGCTTGGAAGAAGTCGGTGAAGTACTTGGGGGTGTCTATTGACAGTCGACTAAGCTTCGCCGGCCACGTCCAAACCAAACTCCGACAAGCCCGTGGCGTCAGAGCCAAAATCTTTCCACTCATCTCGCGCAGAAGTCCCCTCTCACTGCGCACTAAACTCACCCTGTATCTCCTGCTTATCAGGACAGTATTCACCTACGCAGCCCCAGCGTGGTGGCCCCTCTTATCTGCCACAACGAAGCGTAAGCTGGAACAGTTCCAAAACAGTTCCGTCCGTATCCTCTCCAACTCGCCCTGGTTTGTTTGTAACAGAGCTATCAGGACGGGCCTCCGTCTGCAAACGGTGGAAGAGTTTGTCTTCAGACTCTCTGTGGGCCTCTTCTTCCGGGCTGCAGACTCCCGATACCCCCACCTCCGTGACCTGGCCAGGGACGAAGGTCCCCCTTGCCACGTAGTCAAGCGACCCCGCACTCTGCTGGACGACCCCCCATAGTCTCCTACATAGGGCCCTTCTCCTGAGGGAGTCAACACCCTACCGCTAGTACCCTACCTCAAACAGAACACCTACCACACCTTAGACGTAGCATTACCACTCACTCTGCCCTGAATGGTCTGCCCTGGTCGTTTGCGGCCTCGGCGGGGTTGTCTTATGTCAGTTGTGCAAGTGCCTTCTTTCATCAGGCGCCCGCCCCGGATACGCAACGGGCCTGTGCTGATCACCGCTATGCGGACAGTGGGGCCACGTCGGAGGCAGCAGCGTTGGCCAACCGGTACTCATATGTCCCGGGAGGTTTCTCCGCTGTGACTCGGACGCGTCACCGCTGGCTTCAGGGCCCAAACTCTACCAGACTTTGGCTAGGCTGAGCACCTCACTTGTGAGATCCTCTCCCCTACCCAACTGCAAAAGGAGCACACCATCCCACCCACTTGACCTTGTTTTACCTAAAGTCCTTGAGAGAGCCCGACCTACTTGCAGTCATCGGAGGAGTCACTCCGGGCACTGCTACCATGCAGGGGCCTTGAGCCCCGTCCCCTCATTAGCTACGAGCTAGCTAGACTGGCCTATTTTCCCCAGAAATGGCGTAAGGCGACGGTTATAGTGATCCCGAAGCAGGGAAATGACGCTTCCCGTCCCGGCAACCTCCGGCCAATTAGTCTACTGTCAGCCACGTCAAAGGTCCTCGAACGTCTCGTACAACGGAGAGTACTAGATCATCTACGAAATTTCGATGTACTGGTCCCCGAACAGTTCGGCTTCCGTGTGGGGCATTCCACCACTCATCAACTGATGAGACTGGTGGAATACATCACGGACGCCGGGTGTCGGAAAGAGCAGACTGTCGCCTGTTTCCTAGATGTGGAAAAGGCCTTTGATAGTGTCTGGCACGACGGGCTCTTGTTCAAGCTCCGGGAAATCCAGCTCCCAGATTGCTACCTTCGCTTGATTGCTAGCTTTCTGACGGAGAGGACTTTCTGCGTGCGAATAGACGACCACGTCTCTTCCGAGAGACGTATCACAGCCGGGGTACCTCAAGGTAGCGTGCTAGGGCCTCTCCTGTTCTCCGTGTATGTCAACGACGCACCCAGAGAGCCTGGAGTCCAGATGGCTTTGTTTGCCGACGACACGGCGGTCTATACCGCCGATCGGAACGCAGACTTTGCTATCCCACGACTTCAGCGCGCACTCGATGCGTATTCGACGTGGACGGAAAGCTGGAAAGTTGCCGTCAACGAAACCAAGAGCTCCGCGGTGCTATTCACAAAGCGCCGGAAAGAACCACGAGGCCGAGTGAGACTCGGTAGAACGTACCTGCCCTGGTCGAGGGAAGTTAAGTACCTCGGTGTCCACCTTGATCGTCGGCTCACCTGGCGTACCCACGCTGAGACGATGCGAAGGAAAGCGTCCGCTCGTCTCGCGCAACTGTTTCCGATACTTGCCAACAAGGCTATGACCCGCAAGCTGGGTAAGTTGATTGTCAACGCGTATCTGTGGCCGATCATTACCTACGCTCTTCCCGTCTGGGGTTACCTCGCAACCGTTCATAAAAGAAGGTTGCAAAGCGTTCTCGATAGAGGGCTTCGGCTAGCGGCCAAAGTCCCCTATCGGTTTTCTTCTCGTCTCCTGAGAAGAGGACTCGGTGTCCGCTCCTTGGATGACACCGCAAGGCGACTTGCACGTAAATTTTACGTCCGAGCTGCGAGGACCCAGACAAACCCTCTCATAGCTGGCCTTGGCAAGTACCGAATACGTCCAGGTGAATCTTGGAAACGGCCTCGACAAATACTGTACTAGTCGACCTAGTACGAGCATGTCGTTGTAACGACCAATAAAAATTAAATAATCAATATTCCGTCTGGACAGGACCACTAGGCAGGAGCCCCTCATAGGAGGCTCGGTACTAGGATACCATTGGGTCGTCTCACGACGCGCAACCCAACAGCTCTGACCACTTCGCTGGTACCCTCACACGGCTTTCGTACTTCACTTTTTTTTTCGTCACTCACTTCCAGCACAGACTTCGGACTGCAAGGACCTCTCTTCAGCTCTGCACTGCTCTGGACGCAACTTCAGCTTCTTGCTACTATCGCCTGCCTTTCCGCTGGGACGAGGAAACTATCTTTCTTCAGGAAAGAAGACCCAGGAGCCAGCTGCTGCCGGTGAATTAAGTAGCTGGTAGAAGAAGCAGCTGGCAGACGTTTGCCCTTATCAGGACCACCTGTCGCCGGCAACCATCTCACCGGCCAGGAAAGAAGAGGACTGCTCTGGGCTCATTGGTGAGTGCAGTATCAGTGCTTTCTCCCTAACCTGCCCACGGCTGTTAGGTAGCACTGCCCCGGACGATCCTTGCGAGCCCCCACCAGTGGTAAGCGAGCTTGGATATCGCCGGGGTAAAGGGACCAGTGGACAACAGTCTAGGTAAGGACTGGGATCTAACGAAGCTGGTCGTTAGCCCAGCTCCTCCCTTATCGCCGTGAGCAGGGAAGTCGCGTAGGTTACCCAGCTGCGGCCGGACCCAAGATCCCTGGCGTCTGACAGGGACTGCCTAGCAGTCTCTGTCCGGCGGCCACACTAGGCCAGCATGCCTACTACGGGCGACGGCACGAGTTTACAGTCGCTCGGCTCTGCCTTGCTCCACGCGGGCGACTCGTCTGATTCGCCTCGAGCGATGAAAACGGACGATCCTCTTCCTCACTTCCTCACCCGTTACCTCCCCTCCCGGTGGACGAGTCGGACGACTTCGTGACCATTATTCAGCGTAGACGCCCGGCTAAGAAGCCGAAGAGGAACCATTCCACCGAATTCGCTTCCTCTCGGAACTCGGTCATGGACATCGGTCCTTCTCAGGGCCAACAGGCTGTGGTACCGACTACTTCGGGGACAGCTCCTGCTGCTTCCGCTGTTGGTCGCGCGCCACCCCTGTTCGTGCACGGAGTGTCCAATGTACCCGCCTTATACAGGCGGCAGATCGCGGCCCACGGCCCACGGCTTGTCGACCGACAAACTTGACCTTAAGTTGCTTGGCGGTGACACGGTCAAGGTTGTCGTCCGTCGGATCGAGGACCACCGATTGGTCGAGGCCTTTCTGCAGGCTAATAACCTGCAATATCATATCTTTTCCCCCAGACGAGTCAAGCCCTTGTCTGTAATTCTGCGTGGGCTTGACGCGCACACCGATCCCCAGGAGATCCTTTTGGTTACCCGGTGCAGGCAATTTTCCGCCTGTTCACCAATTCTGAGAACCGAGTACCTCTCCCACTCGTCCGTCTCCACCTCGAGAATGGCGAAGCTCCAGACAAGATATTCCACCTGATGCGGCTGTTTGGCTTCCGCGTCAAGGTGGAATCCAGTCGCCCCGCGGGCAACTTGCGCAGTGCCACCGGTGCCAGAGGTTCGGCCACCATACCGACGTCTGTCGCAGTGTCCCGGCCTGTTTACGTTGTTCCTTGGGACATTCCACGCAGGCCTGCACTGTGGCAGACAATTCCCACTATCGCTGCATCAATTGTGGCGAAGGCCATGCAGCCAATTACAGTAACTGCCACGTATACATGGCGGAGCTCCTGCAACACGACCCGATCTGCCGTTAAGCCTGGTCGCCCTTACGCGGCCTCAGTTTTCAGGTAAACCGCCCAGTTCGTCACTTCCGATGACGCACAGTTCGTCCGCGACTTTCTGTCCGGCTACGACCTCAAGAAAGTCGCATCCACCTTCAGGTCCATCCGAGCCCGCCTAGAAACTGCTGACCCAACTGAGAGGTTTATACTCTTGGAGGAAGCTTGCAATCTCATAGGTCTTCTATGAACAGAGCCCTTAGACGAGATCTCTCGCTCGTAGCCGGGAATGCTAACTCCATTGGTTCCAAGCATTCCGACCTTCTGGAATTCCTGGTTCGGTTCAAACCTGACGTACTTCTCCTCACAGAAACCCACCTGACCCCGGCGAACCGGTTTCGATTACCGAATTACGTGGTGTATCGGGATGATCGAGTTGGCCGACAAGGAGGCGGCACGGCGATCGCGGTGTGAGGACTTCTATAGGTCATCATCATCGTGTCGTTTTGCCACAGAGCACTAACCTAGAGGCCACCGCCATTGAGGTCCACGGAGCTCTTGGCGGCGTCCTCGTGGTTTCAGCATACAAGCCCCCTCGAGCTGAACTCCTTGTCGGCGACCTGGACGTCATCTTCGATTCCCACCGAAGGGTAATTTTGGCTGGCGATCTGAATTGCTAGCATCGCGTTTGGAATAGTCGCTTGACTACTCCGAAAGGGAAGCGCCTGCTCAGTTATGCTGAATCGCGCCGGGCGATGGTGATTGGTCCAGCGCAACCCACGTTCTATCACACGCTACCTAACGCGGCTCCCAATGTTTTGGATATTGCGGTAACCCAAGGAATTCTCTGTCCGTTCGAGGTATTCTCGCTTAAGGAGCTGACATCCGACCACAACCCCATCTTGGTCCACGTCGCTACCCAGCACGCCTATGCACGGGACGAGAAGAAGGTTATCGATTGGGACCGCTACGGCCCGGCTGTGTGCCGTAGATTGCCGCCAGCGGGCCCACTCGATTCCGTTCGCCTCCTAGACGAAGCAGTAGCGGGAATCGAAGAGGCAATCATCACGGCTATAGGCGTGTCTTCACGTATGCGAGCCGGTTTCACGCCTGACTACCATCGCATCCCTGAGGAAGTCTCTCTTCTCGCTCGCGAGAGGAATTACTTCCGGAAACATTGGCAGAGGACCCGTGATCCGGCCGATAAGGCAGCATACAATCGGCTCACCGGACGACTGCGTGGCAGTCTGAAAGCGTTCCGACGTAGCTGTTGGGAATTCGCTGTGGCCCGAACGGGGGATGCGGACCCGCAAAGTCACCCGTACAGAATACCTTCCGCGATGACGGGACGGAGACGACGGCCTCCTCTCCCCGCCATCGTTGGGCCGTTCGGACAACTCCTGGGTCGCCCGGAGGAGAAGGCCGAGTACTTGGACTTGTGTTTCGAGCGTCAGTTCGATCCCAACCCGCCCATGGACTGGGACTTCGACGAACAAGTCGAGATGGCTGTGGAAGGCTTCCTGTCTCTTCCGATCACGGCGGAGCCCGAACCCATCTCTTTGGAAGAGTTCTCAGATCGGCTCGCTGAACTTCATCCAAGGAAAGCTCCAGGCCGGGACGGTGTCACGAACCCCGATGAGGCCTTTTTATCGTTTGATCTGTTTTGATGAATTTATTCAAATACACTATTGTTTTTTATTTTGTTAACAATTCCAAGCACATTATTCAGCTTTATTCAAGAATCGATGGCAATCGATAGCAGTACCGATGGTGTCAGGGTCTGTCAGTTTTATTATAATACAAAGTCAGTTCGCAAATATTTATAATACAAAGATATAAGAAAGAAAACAGGGCGCATATTTACAACAGCAGAAAGAATAGAATCCAGACAGTGCTATGGTATGGTCAGGTAATGAGGATGGAGGAGAAGCGATGGCCAAAGAAAGCATTGACTTATACACCACAAAAGAGGGGAAGAAAAGGAAGACTGACAACACAATGAAGAACAGGAATTAGGAAAAGCATGAGAGATCGAGCTATTGAAGACGATGACTGGAAAGATAGGGAGAAATGGCGATCGAAATGCGGGATGCGGCATAGACTGTAGGACCCCGCTCATAATAATAATAAATATTTATAATATGTTATTTTGGTATACATGTTGCCTTGTAAAACAGAAGTAAAAGAAGCATTTTAGTATTCTCGTTTAACATTTTGCTTACAGATTTTATATTGGAAGTAGTTCCATGAACCAAATAAACTTATAAACAAAGCATTAAAGAACACTAGTATTAAATAAGCCGAACGTAGTACCGGTGTAACAAATCACGTTTTTTGGGAAAACAGAATACAATGTACGTCATGTATTTATGAATTTTATGAGTAGTCTTTATGAGTACATAAATAAAAAACCCCACGGGCTATTGATATACTGTCCGCAAAAAAATATATGATATATTCGATGATAAAGAATATATTAACACACAACAACGCAGAATGGCAAATCTAAATCAAATGTACTAAATTTAACAGAAATAAATATATTGTCTCTGTTCTATTTGTTTTGTTTCAGTCTAAATATTTGAGACCAACAAAATTATAAAAAATTAAGTAAACGTAAAAGTGAACATTGACTAAGTCGTTTTGTTGGAGTCTAGACTTTCCTACAAGTTGAAAGAAAGTACGTAGTAAATATTGCACACACAGTTACATTTTACAAAGTGTGTTTTATCACCATATTAGCATAACAGACGTACGACTATATAAGCTTACAGTGTATTTTTTAGCAGCAGATTAGCAGATTACTTTTTACTAGCACAGGCAGTAAAGTAAGCTATAATTAATGTAGGTGATACATATTGTTTTTATTTTACTTGTTGTAGAACATACATTTACACGTGCACACGAAGTTGAAAGTTGAAATGTTTTAAGGAACGTTAAATTTTATCTTTCCTTCTTCCTCTTTATTTATCAACAATGAGCTACCTTCCCGACCTTCTGACTCTTTCTATTTTTATAATTATTTACTACCTATATTAACGTTAATAATGCTAGTATTTTTTGTATTTTCGTGTGTTAACCAATTCAGGATACTTTAGTAAAAACGCTTTTATTACATTTCATTCACTTAAAGGTTCTGTTGAGATAGATCTATTTTACTTACTGCAGGGTAGTCTGGGTCTCGTGGAACTAGCAATTTTGTGCTAGGTAAACGACAACAAAAACACTCTTCACTGTTGACTAAAATATTATTGTTTTCGTCTGCTGTTGGGAGAGAGAGGGGCAAGAATTTTATATTTAATAAAGTTTCGTCCCTTCGGTCACAAAGTAGTTAACGAATAACATTACTATCTTACAGACGCTTGTATTTCTCCACGAATATTACATTGCACGGATCATTTCGAAGAATTATGGTTTGAGGCAGACTACTTTTATGCAGTTCCCAGCTATGGCCAACCTTTGTACCCCAAAGCTAAATGTGAATGTTTTGATCTCATGGATATATTTTAATTCATATATTTGCAAAAATCAATATAACACGAATGCAAATCAAGCATACATATTGCAGTGCGTTTCCTAAACTTTTTCGTCGTTTGTTGTGTAGGTATCCCATACCATAATAATCTCAGTTTGTAATTCCCGCCACTTTTTTCACTATCTCAAATTTTGTCTCAAAAAACTTCTTTTATAAAATAGAATACTTTAGGTAAATTTTACCTAATATTTACCTAATTTGAATACTTTATATGTAAAATTTTCAACTTTCAAAAAGTGTTGCTTATTACTATAATGATAATGTTTACTACACTGGTAATACATAGGCTATGTAAATGTATTTAAGATAATTTCTACGTAGAAAGACGATTCTCGGTTAAAATACTAGTAGCAAACTTCATCAAAATAAAATCTACATTTCAGTCTTCAAGCCAGTAACAACTACTGATAAAGGTTGATGATTTTTATAGATCCTGTGTGTGTGCGCGTGTGCGTCCGTGCGAGCGCGTGTGTTTGCGTGAGCGTTCGCATGTGTGTGGTTATTTATTTACTTTGTATTTACTTAATTATTTATTTGTATATGTATCTATGTATTTTTAGAGTAAAAGATGACACACAACTTATAAAAGTAATAAAGGCCATTGTAGACGTAGAAGATTGATTTTCAATTATCACTGTTCTCAGAGAATTTAGGATTTTGTTCTCACAACTCATTAATTAGAACACCATGATACTAACCCTCTTATATAGGCTTATAATTAAACAAATAAAAAATTGGTGTCCGCATATGGAACGCCAATGGTTTTTTATCACTTGAACATGAACTGACTAGCTTCCACTAATCACTAAAATAGCCATCATGCCAATTTGGGAAACACATTTCATATAAAAGCAATTTCCGAGTACCATATTAGTTAATCATTACATCACTCATCCTGATGGATCTGCGCCAGATGGAGAGACAATTCTTACTCACCACACTTTGACCACTGTGTTATCCGACAACCGAATAAAAATCTAAGCTTCACGTCAATGCAAAACTGTGACTATTCACTGTGGACAAAACTGATCACGGAAAGCTACACTTTTCCTTATGCATCTCTCCCAGACATTTAGAAATGGACGCCTATCACCCACAACACTGAAATTCAATCATGTTTTTTAAATGACTTCTCTAGTGACTGTACTAGTCAAATCGGTTTTGTCTTCAGAAACCAAAATAGTAATTGCCAGCTGGAAGAATCTTAAATACTCCAGCTTCAACCTAATCATTGGCGAAATCATAAAAAACTGCCCAAAAAAGATAGTTTTACTAACCACTACATACGAGTACAATACCATGTTACGTTTAGCATACTTCCCATTTGCGTGGACGTAAGCGCAGATTTTGATAATCTCCAAACCAGGCAAAATGGCTAATATTGTAAAGTCGTACCGAGCAGTAAGCCTGTTGTTATTATTCTAAACTCCTCAAAAAACGCCTACTACAGAGACTTCAGGAGTATATAAACCTGAATAAAATTATACTACTTAACCAATTCGGTTTTCATGTGAAACATTCAATCATGCCAAATTGTTGACATGATAATCGATAGTATCAAAGAAACTCAACTCCCTACAATTGCCTTTCTTGATATCAAACAGTCATTTGTTGAACGAGCAAAGCAAGTGAATTGACAGTTTTAATTGATAAATTAAATTGGCATTTATTTGTTTTTCTGCCTGTCTGTTTATCTACATGCCTGTCTTTATTTTGGGTATGACTCACGACAAGTTTTAAACGCATCAAGCGATTTTCATAAAACTTGGCATGCGTTTGCTTTTTTTCGCCCTAGAGACCTTTATTTGTTTTTAATACTTTTAAAAAAGGAGGAAAGGTGATAAAAGTGTAAGGGGTCAAAATTTGAAAAAATCACAAAACCCCAGGGGAGGCATCAAATTTGAAATATAAATCAGTTTGAATGTAGTGTTCGTTTTTTAACGTTTCAAACATTTGGTAAATGTTACAAAGGGATAACATATTTTTAAAATTACAAAACTCCACCCGAGTCTTATGCCAAAGGGTATGTTGGTACAGATCTGAATGTAGTGTTTGTGCTGATTTTTTTTTAATTTAGGGACAGTACGGCTGAAAAAAAAAATAAAATAAATTTTCAAGAAAATTGTAAAAATTTATGTGGAATCAAATATGGCAAACTTTCAACCGTGAAACAGAGCGTCCGTAAATAGTAAATGGCAAGTGATCGCAATCGCCGTGAACAAGTTTGTATCACCAGACTGCAAATTGCCCACACTAACTTCGTCCTTTTACTTCCTACCAGGATAAGAACGAGCCGTGTACACTTGTGGAGCGCTTACACTGAAACACATAATTGAAGACTGCAGTGCTTTTGCAGAACTCAGGCAAAGACACAGAGTAAAAGGGTAACCTGAAAGAAGACCTCGGAAGCAAACACTCAGCGATAAACAGAACTCTGTACTTCTTAAAAGTATCAAGACTACTATATCAGCTCTGGAAACATTGTTTTGCTTGTACAAATTTCCACTTTCGATAAGTTCACTAGAATCTAGGTGAGAACAAAACTACAACACTTGTGATCGGCTGAAGCCACTAGTACTCAAAACATAAAAAAATAATACACGTACTAACAAGAACAATATTTTCTAACGTCGCTATAACGCTGAGTTAAAAATAATTGCATTATCAAATTAAACCAAATTATTTATACTTTTAATGATTATTCATTTTGTTGTTACGAGAATTAAAATATTAATGTGAATAATTGTATTTTGTATCGTATATTTTACAATGGCTACAAAGCTGGACAAACCAATGTGTAGCTTGAAGCTACGTGTTTAATTATTTGCGCAACGACAATAGTAGTGTGACTATTATTAGCGGAACATGCAGGCAATTGTTTCTCGTTGCTTTTGGTGACATTTGGTCTTTGGTAAACATTCTGCACAATTACTTCGTGCAGAATATTATTTTACCAGTGCGACTGGCGTTATTATTGAGTCTCACCTGTGTCACATTCATATTAAATACGCAGCCACTAGCACACCCTTTATGTGCTCAGAACAGAACCAGTACATATACAGTATACATATTACTTATCGCTTATTGGATGTAGGTACTTACACAGAGTAATATTAGATTGAATCAACTGTTTTTGTCTATCTGTAGGATAGTTTTACAGTTTTACAGAAGTTGACCGCAGTAACGCGCAATTTATTTACTTAGTGCGAAGTTATATAAGTATCGTTAGATTTCGAGTTCAATACGACAAACTTTAAAAGTACTATTGAATTATTCGACGTGTTGCAAACTAAACATTAATAAGTGAAGTAACGTCTTGATATTAGAACTCTTATGCATCAACTTTGGATATTGTGATTCATATCAAAACGTAATATGATTCAGACGTAACCATTCTAGTCGCGCGGACTCATGAACAGTAAGTGACTCAACACTCATAAACACTCGTGCACAACATTGCGCACATTTACGATCAAACTAAATAAAACGTGAATAGTCACATGAAGCAGTTTTGCAATAGACAGTTATTTGAACACAACCACTAATAATGGTTGCACTTACATAACACAGAACTCTATAAACTCTTATTATAAACGGGTAACGCCAATGGCACACGACGCAGGCCGCGAGTGAATCCTATTCGCGAGTTGCACAGTGATAGTGAACATCTAATCAGCGGAACTACTACTCACATGGGATCACCAGTGAACAGGAAAGTTCGCCGATGGAGTTTCGGATATTCACAATATCAAGTTAAGTCCTCATGATATTAATACTATAATAATACTGCTGCTCTGTCTCTTTTCCAAGAACCAACACCCTTGAGAAATTATATATATCAATCGTAAAGATAATGTTAAAATATAAAAGCTACTCATCTGAGAAACATAATGAACGCATTAGGTTAGGGTGAATAATATTTGATTGTCTATGTTTTTATGTATATTTATAGGGTTGTATGTTATGTTTTCCAGCTAGCAACGAAGACGGATTTATATTGTGATTTGTGTTCTTATATGTTTCTGAATGTATTTTCAGGTAATAATTTACATTTGTGTATCAGAAGATTATTTGAATTATGTATAATAAATAAGCATTTTATTCGTTATGTATTTTATGCGTTCATTATTGTCACAAACCTTAGTATCAAAACACACTAACGTCAATTGATTTGTTTTAATAAATTTTATTATACTGTTTTTTTTATAACGACAAACATAGAGTCTCAGTAATTATGCTAATTAATAATGAATACACTCAATTATCAGAGTAATTAATACGTTTACATAATTAGATCAATTCGACACATTTAGTCTAATTGAATAATTTACAATTTGCATAAATTAGCATAATTAGCATTAAACATTTCTGTTCAAAATAATATAAATTCTCTGTAAGCTTATGTTGATTTGTTCTTGAGTTTCTTAAGTAAGCCACCATTAGGTCTAATTACGATTTATACTCCTCACTTCGTATATTTCTATTTCACTTCATGATCCAAACACTAGTTTATTCTATTTGATTATTTAACATGATATCTCTTCTCTGCTATATTCTAATTAACAAATCTTTTACTGACAAATCATATAAAATATTTCATTTTCCTTTAGCTAGGCTCGTTTGCCCGTTTGCAGAAGAATATGTTCCGGGAAGCCCACTCTACCAAGGGGTTGTGAATGCCTATGAGTCAGTTTGGTAGTCCACTGTAGATTCTGTATACAGACATACTAATTAAATCATATCGTTCCTATCTTAACTGGTGATAACATCGTGTAGATTATCCGAACGACGGATATGAATTAGACTATATCGAAATACAGTAGTTTTACAGAGCGTCTAAAACACGCGTAATAAAGTTCGCGGAAGAAAACGGCAATAGTGTTCCTGAAAGAGAATTTGGTATGTGTGAGGCGCATGTTTGTCACTGGCGAAATGAAAATGATGCTCTCCTTAATCCTAGTAGTGATAAACGAGCTTCACGAGGACAAAAGGGTGGAAAATATACTGACTTAGGAAAGAAACTTGTAAAATATGTTCACTAGTCACGAAACAACTGTCGTGCCTCCACATATAAAATGCTTACGTGTCGTGATTTAGAGTTCCCAGAAATTCAATATTTCTTTAACAGATTTTAAAGAAGGTAGAGGGTGGGTTGCAAGATTTATGGAACGTGACAACTTCTTGCTGAGAAAGACGTACGCCACTTTGCCAAAGACTACCAAAGGATAACATGGACAAATTGATTCCATTTCAACGTTATACCATTAAAATTCGCCAAGATAAATTTTACGGTTTGTATCAGACTCTAAAAAAACCCCGTTTTTTTTATATGCCACGGAACACAACGATAGGCAAGGAAGGATCGCCTAGCGTATTAATCCGCCATTCAGGAGCAGCGAGGCTAGGCTTCATTCACAGTTATGCTTGATATAACGCCAGACGGCAACAAACCTCCGCCTTATGTACTCTTTAAACGGAAAACAGTACCGAAGAGAATAAAATTTCCGCCTAGGGATACATCTAGTCTTTCAAGACAAACGATGGACAGAGAAACAATTGGTAGCTAACTGGTTGCAAAAGGTGTGGAAGAGACTATTGCGACGTCCATCTCTTCTCGTTCTTGATAGTTTCCACGGACATTTAATGCAAAATGTCAATAATTTTTTTACAGAAAAAAGACTTGTGTTGCCTTTATTAAAGGACGTTTGATTTCAATGCTGCAACCACTTGACATGTCAGTTAACAAGTCTTTTAAAGAAAATGCATTTATGCCAAGTTGATGTACATAGCAGAACAAACGTTTACTCCTACAGAGAAAAATTAAACCACCACATCGAATTAAAATCCCAGTGGACCCTGAAATCATGGATTATGATGTCTGTGGATGCAGTGGCAAAACGTTGCAAGATGTGCATCTGAAACGCACTGGATGCGTCGTGTTTATTGACGCATTGGATGACGTGTGTTGGAAGACCTACTACAGCGACGCTGGAGTTCTAGACACAGAGAGAATCTTCCGATAACGGCGAAGCTGCCTGTTAAGGTGGGTTACATTATATACTTATTAACACGAAAGTAAAACAGAATCATAAATACGGTAATTACGTACATTAATTACTTTGAAATTCTTGTCTACTTACAGGGATCGTTTGCGTTACCACGGAATATAGGCTACAAGGCATGCAGAAAATCCATATAAATTCTAATAATTAACCGGACTTTAAATAAATTTATAATTACATTGTGTAAAATATTTTAAAAACGGTTAAAAACTGCAAAAGGTGTGTAAATTTGTGCGAGTAAAAACGATGTGCGCGCGCGCGCGCGCGTGTGTGTGACTAGCCACTAGCGATGATGTTAATCAAGAATGACAAAATATTAGAAGTGCAATTTTTGAAGCAGCAGATAAAGTGGCAGGGAAAAATATAAATCCAGATATAAATGTAAACCGAAAATTTGGGGCGAAGGGATAAAACAAGTCACTAATGAAAAAACAAAGAGCCAGTAGTAAGTTTTTACAGCTAAACAGATATGAGGATAGACAAATGTATATGGAGAAGAGAAATGCGGGTAAGCGACGTGCTGAATCGTGGAAATGACTTATTAGCACAATCAAAAATAAATACGTGGTCGGCAAACGATGGCTTTTAAGTTTATGAAATATTTTAGTATAACGGGAAACGATGTTGCCAACATTTTATTATGGTTATTGATAAAAGATGTTGTGGGCGGAACATTCTACGAGTTTATGGTACAACAGAGATGCAGAGGACACTTGTGTGTCAAAAGTTCTGAATGACACTGCAGGAATTAAATAATTCCTTGCTAAAAAGGAACTATTGGAAGGTTTCTGGTCCAGATGGTATGAACTGCGGGTTACTTAAATACGATAGTTTGCTTTTAAAGCTTACAAATATTTCATTTGTTAAAAGTATGCTGTAAATTATGCCGTATCTCTGAAGAATGGAAGTATTAAAAGGTGATATCGCTATTTATAAAAGGACATAAAAGTTTTATTTTTAATCGCAGATGTATAAGCCTATTAGACTGTGGCAAAATAATAAATAAGCGATTACAGTTTACCTTGAATGATTTATTGTCAGATTCTGCACATTCTGCTTTGACGATGTCTTTTCATTAAAACAGATAAAACAAAAAAGAATAGAATTTAAAATAGATCTAGCCTTCATCGATTGTGTGAAAGAGTTTTGTAAAGTTAATCGAGAAAAATTGTGGCAAATAATGATGAAACAAGGTTACCCAAAACTTCTAATAATTGTCATTAAAAGTCTGTATGCTGGTACAGCGTATGTGATTGTCATGGACAGACTGCCAGCAGTAATATTACGAAACAGAAGAAGATTAACAACGAGCTGCATCTACTTCAACTACACCGAATGGAGTAGGACCGGTGTCGGATTAAAGGGGAGGGGGTTAGGGGGCTAAACCCCCCGGGCCTCGTTGTCGGGGGACCCATGCCTGACTATTTAAAAAGTCTCATCTTCGAACGAATAAATAAAATTTTCCGAGCAAGCGAAATATTAAAAACCGCACTGACAGTAGGTTTAACATCGTTAGTAAATTTCTACAGAAAGTTGAATTATACTTAAATACAACAAACAACTCTCGCTGGTTGATTTTGTAAAGAATTTAAGAAATGATTTCCCCGAATTAGAGAATGAATCAACAAAACTTAGTTCTTTTGTTTAACAAGAGTATTCTGATGCAAAAAAAAGAAGATTGACCAGAAAATTTGCGATGCCCAAAACCAAGTTTAAATTTTAAACAAATTTGACAAATTTTAAGTCAACACTTTTTTGTTATCACTGATAAACATGTAACAGAATTAGCAAGACGAAGTAGGGTTTACAACCACATAACTATGTTATTTGGATTTATTTCAAAACTATTAACTATTAATATTGATGAAATGAGAGTTAGAGCAAAGAAACTTGTAGAGGTTTACCCCCAGGATTTAGAAGATCGTTTCATTTTTGAACTAGAACAGTTTATACTAGTGTTGAAGTTGCAACCCCAAGGTTTTTTTTTCAAATCAAAAATAATAAAGCTGAAAATGATAATACACTGTATCCTCTGTCTGTTTTAAACTGGATAGTTAACACTGCCATTATTGATGTATTTCCAAATGTTTATACAGCGTATCGATTGTTTCTCACTATTCCTATTGCGAACTGCGAGGGTGCGAGATCGTTTTCTACTCTTAAAAGAATCAAGAACATGTACCGATCAACAATGCTTGATAGCCGCTTAACTAATTTAGCAAGATAAACTATTGAAACAGAATAATTAAAAACATTGGATTTGGATGACTTTTTAGCAGAGTTTGCCGAAAATAAGAGCAGAAAGAAATATTTTAATTAAATTATTTTGTATTCTCTAATTTATTTATACTTTTGATTATTGTAAAAAGACCTGCGAAATAAAATAATAGTAAACAGTTTCAGCATCTATTTAATCAGAATAAAATAAAAAATACGGTTTAAGAACAATATTTTGTTTATTATATTTATTAAATGATCGTCTGAATAAAGTAAAGTATTGTGCAAAACGCGAAACTTTCATACATGGGCCCTTGCTCCTAAATAGCCACGGGCCCCATAACCTTAATCCGTAGATGAGTAGGACAGGAGTAAAACATGAGAATTTCCCTGCAGAAAACCCAGTGATGGCATTCCGTCGCTGTTATCCGATGCGTACAAAATTGTAATAGACGACTACTATCTGGAGCAAGTACGGTATCTCCAGTAATTTGGATGTAATATTTCGTGTCGTGTAGGCACTTTAATGTGAAAAATTTTAGATTCATCTATAGAACGACTCAAAGAACGTTAAAATTAAAGTTGACCAGAAATCACAATTAAAGTTTATAAGTTTATGGCGATATCTGCTTTGCTGTATGGTGCACAGTCATTGATTCTGCGAGAGACGGATGTAAATAAAATAATCGCGGAAGAAACGAGGTTTTTAAGAATGCTCAAAGAATGCTCACGATTAGATATGTTCGCAGTGAGGATATATGAAATGGGCTTAAGGCGTCCCCATTGTTTGGAAAAGTTGATTATTATAAGAATAGATGGAGTGAACATGTTTTGGAAAAGATTCTATACCAAAGACCGCATATTTTTGTGATCACAACGTTGGAAGGCGCAGAAACCATGCTCTGATTTTAAATTCAATTTAAAATATTTGTAAATAATAACAACTTAAATTCAAAATGTATTGCGACAATACAAGCAAAGGCTGTAATGCGCATACATAATATATTATAAATATTTAAGTTAATTTCAATAATATATAATAGACGAGCAGGTGTGAGATTGAAAGCTGGCTTTCAAGCAGGAACCAACAGGTAAACATCACGCGATTACCACTGCATGTGTGTATACAAGTAAATAATGTGTGTGCGTGAAGCCTGTCTGATCCTGAAAGTTGCAATCTCACCCCCCAAGTCAATGCTAAATTAAGAAAATATTTATTTTTAAGCAAACCATAAATTTTAGTGAGAAGGTAAAAACTTCTAAAAATGTGTAAAAATCGAACACAAGTGCAGTGCGAATTTTACGTAATTCGGACAGTTAGTGCGAATCCAGTGCGATTTTTAATGCATCATAATTACATTAGTAGTGGGAGCATCATGATAATTGCACATCTCATAAGTCATTAAATGAGACAATATTTTATCGCCGTGAAATCTGCGTTAAACAGTGCGATTGGCGAAAAAGTGCAATTATGTGAAATGAGACGAGAGTGGGGGCTAACACGCGATGTTTCAAATGTCGACAGGCTGATTCCTGAATCGACATCTGCAGTTTTCTGGGTGGATATAAATAGAAACCCAGGAGAGACGAACTTTCTTCTCTAACAAACCACAGTCGCGGCGGTACGCTATGCCTGTCTGAGACGCGAATTTTTTAAAACTACTTTGGACAAAGTTAGATGATAAATCTAACATCAGTACGATTTTTGTAGCTTAACGTATAAAGTATTACGGTAATGTTTTTAATTTAAAGTATTAATCAAAAACAAAAATTAAAAAAATACCGTAACGAAGAAATCGTCGGACATCTACGAGCAGTCGACAGCTAAGAACATCAACTCCTGGCAGAGTACGAGAGCACGACTAGCAGAGTAGGGAGATGCAGAGGACCGGATACGTTTCTATAACAACGGTTACAGATCCAGAGCAACATGTCATCATAGTCTACACCAGCCAATGTACCATGGAGGACGAGAGACGAGAGGACGAGCAGTGAGGACACGAGGACATCCAGGAGGATCGAACCGAAGGAATCACTGGAGGACATGGGACAACTCTGCGGAATATAAGGTGACGAAAAACCAATATATAATTTTCAAAGAGGAAGACATTAAAAGACTAATAAAAAAAAGAGAAAACAAAGACAAAACATTTTTGTAAGCGTAAATAATAAGTATGTAGATAGAGATACAATTCAATGTAATTCATATGTAATCAGAAAATTATTTAATTATTTTTCGTAATGAACATAACGTAGAGTCATTGAAATTAGTAATTAAATTATTTAACTTTTCTTAATAAAAGCACATAACGTAGAGTCATTGAAATTAATAAACTAAATGTGTTAAAATGATTTTAAAGCCGTAGAAAGATATGAAGAAAATATAGAATAAGAATGTATTAACAGTTTTTAAAGAAAGCACACATTTAGACTGAGCAAGCAAGAAATCTTAATATAATGAAGAAAAGTTTAAATACAATTAATAATATAATATCTAGAATTTAAGATATATGTTTATAATACAAAGGTTTTGTAAAATATATAAAAACACTTGGTAAGTTTCACAAATTTTTTAATTAACTCTGACAGCTGTTTCGACTAACTAAGCCATTGTCAAAGAGCGAGTGAATGAAATTACTGGACACAGGATGTTAGTGGAGTGTAGGTGGTGAACATCTGTTTAGGGCGTATCTGGAACATCTGTGTTGTGATGGCGGGGGGGTGCATGAGACAAGGGAAGGTCAGGTGTCTTTAAAAACTAAATACAATCATGAATGCAAAATATAAAATTAACTGAACTAAATGTAAACTGAATGCAAAATTTAAAATAATGATGAACATTCAATATAATATAAAATAAACTAAACTAAATAACAGATTTTAATAAAGGGGATACACACAATTCAGTCTATTCATTGGTTAAATTTTTGTTATTTTTTATTGCTTTTTTAATTTCTAAAATTTCTAACAAATCCATTTTTTACCTTTTTGTATGTTGTGGAGTAGTGTTATGTTTTTTGTGTCTATGAAGTGATTGTGTTGTAAGCAATGATCTGCAAAACCTGTATTAGATGTATTGGTTAAAATTGCCTTCTTATGTTTAACCAATACGTCTAATACAGGTTTTCCAGATCATTGCTTACAACACAATCACTTCATAGACACAAAAAACATAACACTACTCCACAACATACAAAAAGGTAAAAAATTGGATTTGTTACAAATTTTAGAAATTAAAAAAGCAATAAAAAATATCAAAAATTTAACCAATGAACAGACTGAATTTTATGTATCCCCTTTATTAAAATCTGTTATTTAGTTTAGTTTATTTTATATTATTTTGAATGTTCATTATTTTAAATTTTGCATTCAGTTTATATTTAGTTCAGTTAATTTTATATTTTGCATTCATGATTGTATTTAGTTTTTAAAGACAACTGACCTTCCCTTGTCTCATGCACACACTCCCCCTCGCCATCACAACACAGATGTTCCAGATACGCCCAAACAGATGTTCACCACCTACACTCCACTAACATCCTGTGTTCAGTAATTTCATTCACTCGCTCTTTGACAATGGCTTAGTTAGTCGAAACAGCTGTCAGAGTTAATTAAAAAATTTGTGAAACTTGCCAATTGTTTTTATATATTTTACAAAACCTTTGTATTAATATGTTTCACCAAGTGCCCAAAGAGTCATCAATTAATTATATTTGTAATATTAACACGGCTAGTAAAGACACTTTGAAACCATAGATAATGGATATCATATGGCGTATTGATCATTATTTTTATATTATTATTTTTTATGTTTGTTTCAAGTAATAAATGAAGCATATTACGATTCATAAAAAGAGTTACTCTTATTATAATTACACCTGAACACCAACTACACATACACGTTATTTATATTGTTATAATTTTGCACCCGTCAACGTGTGGCACGACACGCATACATCTAATAACGTTGTATCGTTGTAGTATATAAGACTTCTGAAAACGAAAAAGATATCTACACTTACTCCAGGATGGAAGAAGAAGAAGAAGAAGAAGAAGAAGAAGAAGAAGAAGAAGAAGAAGAAGAAGAAGAAGAAGAAGAAGAAGAAGAAGAAGAAGAAGAAGAAGAAGAAGAAGAGATGACGACGACGACGACGACGATGATAATGATTATGATGATGAAGGAAAGACAAAATAGAAGAAGATATTATTTGTTGTATTTATGACAAAATAACAGTGATTTATACAATAATTATTTTGCTGTAATTACATTGTAATTCACGACTGTTATCGACTGTGGTGGACAGACTGTTATCGATAACTTTTAGGTTCGTTTGTAACAATTTAACTGAGAAACAACTGTATAAATAGGAGTGGGGTCACAATATAACATAGTCTCTGTGTAGCCACTATAGAGGTCTCATCTAAGAATCGGCGAAATTTGTAGTCATCATCTTCACTCCAAGGCCATAGTTGGCCTGTTCAGGAATTTATTTACTACTACTACTATTATTCCTCTTCCTTCGTATTACCTACTTATCTCCCTCTTTCATTAGGCTCACATCTCAAGGCTATTACTGATAATTTGTTACATGCAGTAGCGTGGCTTCCATGCAATAAGAGAAAATAATATTAATTATGTCACAGAATAAATACCTTAGTTATTGAATAATTTGAAATCCGAACAATATTAGTAGGGAAACTTGAAGAAAAGCGTAGCATTGCTTTCCAACTGCTGGGCACTTGCACCGTCTTGTGTTGCAGGCTCAGACATCTGCAACGTTTCACTGCGTACGGTCATTGACCTCGTACTAGTTGTCACTGTACAAACTGGGGTGGGGGGACACTCGTCCGTCCAATGTGTTGCCGCTGTATAAACCGGCAAAACGCTCAGTTAGCAGCTATGTTCGTTTTCAGAACTGACGTGCAGCAGATACTACGTAGGCTACCTATTTGTGATTTGTTCGTTTAGTCATGTGTTTCTATGTTTGTCTTTATTATTTTTTATTAGATTATTTGTGTTCTGATTTATTCTGTATAAGTATAATGAGAGTCATATCCCGTTGAACTGGGACCCTCTTCTTCTCCCAGCGAATGATAGAAAATGTTCTAAAAAGAAACTCGGTACAAGAAAAAATTCGAATTAATTTTTAGGTTAAGTTTTAGCCATATCACAACCGGCAACTGGTGTTATGTACCCACGCCACGCCACTGTTTACATGGTATTCATTATAACTGTTTGGACATTGCTCCTGCCGACAACATCAGAGACAATGCTTCTAGCCTCACGTAGGCTGTTTAACGTTCACATGACCGCAGGCAAGCCCAGTTTTCTTCTTAGAAACGACAACCATTCAAGCTTACCAGTCCGATTCAGTAATAGCACATTCACTTTTCTACTTGAAACTCTAAATTTTCTCGCTTTCAACTTTTGTCAATTTTCCTTAAACTAATGAAAAAACCGCAAACGACTAAACTGAACAAACTTTTAAATGAAATTAGTTTCTGTGTTGTGATAATACAAGGAGTTACTTGTGTTATAGTTTATAAGTTACTTAACAAACTTGCTTCACCGTCTCTGTTCACATTTATTGTAGTTCTCTCCTAACTATCATTATTAAGTTTACAAATTTCTGCTACTCGTGTTCATATTCGTTTACTAGTCTCGACTTCATTTGATATCTCTTTTATATCGATTTAGGAGACAAATTTCACAATACGGCAATTAACAGAGCTCTTTAAGATTTGAAAATGGCTTAGTTATCTGTCTTTCGTATAAGCAAGAATTCTGTACTTTATCTCTTATGAAGAAGGTAAATTTTTATATACTGTGAATTAGAAGATAAAGGATTCTCATTAATTAGCAAGTTGGTACTACAGTATAGTTTTCGATTGTATTTCCAAACACCAAAGAAAAACTGTAATGCTTCTGTAAGTACTGACAATACTAAAACACTTTTATTTGCAAGCCTTCGTGTATTATAACTAAGTGTACCAATTATAACTAAAGAAGTCTATTCAACGCTTACTTTTTCGGTAACTATTTGTATAACACATAATTTAGAAGTGTAGTTTATTCCAAATTCTCGGAATAGCCGAAATTCGAATCAAACTTTCTTCTTACTTCAGTAAACTCCTATATTTCTTAATACTGTATACGAGTAATCCTTATCTCTAAATTCACCAGGAATATAGATGAAAATAATTGCAGATGTCGATTATAATTTATTTGTATTACAATATTCTAGTATTTTCAGTTTGGAACTGATGAGTAATCGACTAATTTTTGCCTTGCTGCAACCCTGAAGCATGCTTGAAAACTGTAAATAGCGTTTGCAGCAACGTTTCTATGCACACTTTAGCCAAGATGCTGTTGTGCGACACATGCTGTTGACGAGAGCTGTTAGTGTCAGATTCTCACGCAGAAAGCTAATTGCTTAACACGGTATTACGTTGATATTATTGTTGTGTGTTTCAATTAAACTTTGTAATTATTCTTATTGACTTGTTTATTATTATTTTTGTTTATAATTATGTTTACTATTATATTAGTTGTATTGTAGTTAGAAAGCTATTATTAACTGTACAATAATAAGTATCTTAATAATACACTTGTATTATTAATACACTTGTTTAATGACTTAATATTCTATTTTCTCAACTCAGGGTACATTGTGCGCTCATAATTTATTTTAATAACAAAAGAAACATTTAAATATCAACATTTAGGTTTTGAGTTTTTTTTAAATATGTAGCAGTTCTAATGTGTTCGAAAGATTACTTTTTGGTTTTTCAAAAACAAATGTATCTATATCCGGAAATATGGAAGCAGTAAAGAAACGTGTTCGACCAAGAAACACCCAGTAAAAGAATTAAAACGTATTTTCGGTCTCAAAATAAAAAATATGAGAGGACAGTCTAAAGAATTCCTTGTTCTTTGCGAGATTATTTCGAAAATGAAAGACCCCCACAGTGGGCTTTAAATTTCAGATCATCAAGTTGTAGATAGAACAGTAATTTTCGGTTTAGGCTATATGCAAACGTACAAAGGAACAATCGGTAAAGAGATGTTTAAATTGGAAACGCATGGTAATATATTTAACAAGAAGAAGAAATGTACATAGTTTCCAAGAAGAAAATGCTTTAATGATTATAAACGATGAGTACAATTTACGAATTAAGACGACACGGTATGGTATGGCTACTTGTATGACACCAGCCTTGCTTCCATGAGAGGAATTGATTTTATATAATACGCCATTTAATAACGTAAAGTTTATTATAAATATTACTTAGTTTTTTCTTAGGATGAAGTCAACCCTTATGCTCGCACAGTGATAGTTCAATGAAACATAAAACCAAAATTTTGTGAAACCACTCAATATAAAAATGCGCACACGTGGCGTCGAGAAACTATTGATTACTGTTGCCAAACTGTAGTTTCGAGAAATCCATCAGAAAGGTTTCATGTAACGCCAGTATAGTGAAATCTGTGTGTTTTTCTGAGCAGTGTTCTATGCGTTATTGACATCCGTTATTAACAATTATAATTCACACTTTTACCCCATTGTTTTAGTTAACTCATCCTGAATTACACTTTCTCTTCCTCTGCCAAATATTTCAAATACATAATTATCGTTTTTGGTTGTAAACCACGAACCAATATATTTTCATCAAAGCCTCATTAAATCATTTTAATCATTTTATGCCATTTTTTCCTCTGAAATACAGTAACTTTTATATATTTTTCTCACTTAATGATTCTCGATAAACGTAGAAAACGCTGATGTTTTAACGCTGGATCTTCTATATATAGGCTACAAAGAATTTTAATTTGGCCACACATGCAATAAACACTGGACATGAATTCCCAAACATAACCAACATGACACTAATAAAACACATACCACACAAAGGCACCATAATGAACATTAGGGAAAATTTACAAATATACAAACATGAAACACAAAACAAATTAATACCTGAACAAATACTAATCAATACAAAACAAACACAATTTTCATAGCACTCTACATCGAAAATACACAAAATACTAATACATACACCACAATCACACACAATAATACCACTTTAAAATACCAGAGACCAACAAGAAAAACCACAATAACGACCAGCCAACACACAAATACTTCACCAGACGCAAAATCACGTAGGCTGGGGATGAGAACACAATGGTTCTCGAAACATGTTCCTAATAAGGAAAGCAATATCTTGAGGTAAATTCATTATAAAAAATAAACATAATATGTACATCAAGAAACGGACTGTAGCAAAAAGTGTTTGAATATATAAAGAAGAATGTTTGTCTGTTTGTATTTTATACAGATCTACAGTTTTATTCCGATCGGGATAAAATTTTGCACACTAACAGCTCAAAACAAGAGAAATATTCCTATTTACATTTTACTTTGAAAAAACTACCCCCCTTTTCCACCCACCCCCTTTAAGCAGAATTTTAACGAGCAGGTTTGCGGTTTCTCGCGAATATCTCGAAAACGGTGAGGAAATCGACCAAAGTGGAAGGTAATTTTCTGAAAGCCCATACAATTTAGTACAAAATGCAATTTTCCAAGCTCTGATAGCTTTTTTAGTTCCGAAGTTATTAACAATCAAAGTTGAATTTTGGTGCACAACTGTTTTGTTCTTTATCCCGTTGTGAGTGTGAGTCACCATTTCATCTGCTACCTCGCACGCCCTTTCCCTGCCTCCTCCCTTCTCACTCGCACCCGCGCCCTGCCCCCTCCAACATCGTGGCTGGGGCATTCGCCTGCCTCTCCCCCAGGACGAGGAATACATCTTTCTTCAGGGAAAGATGGACCAGGAGCCAGCTGCTACCGGTGAATTGAGTAGCTGGTAGAAGAAGCAGCTGGCAGAAGTTTGCCCTTATTAGGACCACCTGTCGCCGGCAACCATCTCACCGGCCAGGAAAGAAGAGGATTGCTCTGTGCTCATTCGTGAGTGCCGCATCAGTGCTTTCTCCCTAACCTGCCCACGGCTGTTAGGTAGCACTGCCCCGGACGATACTTGCGAGCCCCCACCAGTGGTAAGCAAGCTTGGATATCGCCGAGGTAAAGGGACCAGTGGACACCAGTCTTGGTAAGGACTGGTATCTGACGAAGCTGGTCGTTAGCCCAGCTCCTCCCGTATCACCGTGAGCAGGGAAGTCGCATGGGTGACCCGGCTTCGGCAGGACCCAAGATCCCTGGCGTCTGGCACTGATTGCCTAGCAGTCTCTGTCCGGCAGCCACACTCGGCCAGCATGCCCACTACGGGCGACGGCACGTGTGTCGAGTCGCTCGGCTCTGCTTTGCCCCACGCGGGCGACTCGCCTGAATCGCCTCGAGCGATGGAAACGGACGATCCTCTTCCACACCCATTACCTCCTCTCCCGGCGGACGAGTCGGACGACTTCGCGACCGTTGGTCGGCGTAGGCCCCCGGCTAAGAAGCCGAAGAGGAACCATTCCACCGAATCCGCTTCATTTCGGACCTCGGCCATGGACATCGGTCCTTCTCAGGGCCAAAAGGCTGCGGTTCCGACTGCTTCGGGAACAGCTCCGGCTGCTTCCGCTTTTGGTCGCGCGCCGCCCCTGTTCGTCCACGGGGTGTCCAATGTCGCCGCCTTATACAGGCGGCTGATCGCGGCCCACGGCCTGTCGGCCGACAAACTCGACCTTAAGCTGCTTGGCGGTGACACGGTCAAAGTTGTCGTCCGTCGGACCGAGGACCACCTCTTGGTCGAGGCCTTTCTTCAGGATAATAACCTGCAATACCGTACCTTTTCCCTTAAACGAGTCAAGCCCTTGTCTGTAATTCTGTGTGGGCTTGGCGCGCACACTGATCCCCAGGAGATCCTCTTGGAACTCCGTAAACTTGGGTACCCGGTGCAGGCAATTTTCCGCCTGTTCAACAACTCTGAGACCCGAGTACCTCTCCCACTCGTCCGTCTCCACCTCGAGAAGGGCGAGGCTGCAGACAAGATATTCCACCTGACGCGGCTGTTTGCCTTCCGCGTCAGCGTGGACTCCAGTCGCCTCCCGGGCAAGCTTGCGCAGTGCCAGAGGTTCGGCCATCATAACGACGTCTGTCACAGTGCCCCGGCCTGTTTACGTTGTTCCTTGGGACATTCCACGCAGGCCTGCACTGTGGCAGACAAGTCCTACTATCGCTGCATCAATTGTAGCGAAGGCCATGCAGCCAATAACAGTAACTACCCGATATACAGGGCGGAACTCCTGCGGAAGCAAAAGCCGCAGGGGCCCCTCCCAAAGCCGAGGCAGCCAGTATTGCAGCCCCACACACAGAACCAGCCTACAGCACAGGCTAAGCCGCAACCAAAGGCACCACCGGCACGGCGCGCGCCCTCTCCGGCTCCACCTCCAGCCCCTACAAAGGCACAACGCGTTCCGTAACAGAGACATGCCCTGTAGCCAATATCTCGGTATTGGAGCCG
The DNA here is from genome assembly GCA_034769895.1 of Magicicada septendecula. Lineage (NCBI taxonomy): Eukaryota > Metazoa > Arthropoda > Insecta > Hemiptera > Cicadidae > Magicicada > Magicicada septendecula. The sequence continues at coordinate 271,464,317 of CM068371.1, forward strand.
GAGAATCAACCCTCCACCACCGCGGTACAACCAACTCCCGCCTCTGAACCAGATGTAGCCTCGCCACCACTGCCACCTCCGCGACATCCGCGAGCAGGCAAAACTAAACCTAAAACAATAGGGATAACCACACTGGATGCTCGGCCCCGAGCTCCTGCCTACCCACACAGCCCAAGAAAAGTCCTGCTTACCGGTATAAGTCCGACGAAGCGCAACAGCGTACTTTTCCTGTCGCACATTCAAATACGACTGCCCCTGGTCCTGTAGCTTCCACCAACAAGACCCGATCTGCCGTTAAGTCTGGTCGCCCTTACGCGGCCTCAGTTTCCAGGCAAACCGCCCAGTCCGTCACATCCGATGATGCACAGTTCATCCGCGACTTTCTGTCCGGCTACGACCTCAAGAAAGTCGCATCCACCTTCAGGTCCATCCGAGACCGCCTGGAAACTGCTGACCCAACTGAGAGGTTTATGCTCTTGGTGGAAGCTTGCAATGTCATAGGTCTTCTATAAACCGAGCCATTAGACGAGGTCTCTCGCTCGTAGCCTGGAATGCTATCTCCATCGGTTCCAAGCATTCCGACCTTCTGGAATTCCTTGCTCGGTTCAAACCCGACGTACTTCTCCTCACAGAAACCCACCTGACCCCGGCGAACCGGTTTCGATTACCAAATTACGTGGTCTATCGGGATGACCGAGTTGGCCGACGAGGAGGCGGCACGGCGATCGCGGTGAGGACCTCTATAGGTCATCATCGTGTCGTTTTGCCGCAGGTAACCAACCTAGAGGCCACCGCCATTGAGGTCCACGGAGCTCTTGGCGGCGTCCTCGTGGTTTCAGCATACAAGCCCCCACAAGCTGAACTCCTTGTCGGCGACCCGGACGTCATCTTCGATTCCCACCGAAGGGTAATTTTGGCAGGCGATCTGAATTGCAAGCATCGCGTTTGGAATAGTCGCTTGAGCTCTCCGAACGGGAGGCGCTTGCTCAGTTATGTTGAATCGCGCCGGGCGATGATGATTGGTCCAGCGCAACCCACATTCTTTGCGACGCTACCTAACGCGGCTCCCGATGTTCTGGATATTGCGGTGACCCAAGGAATTGTCTGTCCGGTCGAGGTATTCTCGCTTACGGAGCTGACATCCGACCACAACCCCATCTTGGTCCACGTCGCTACCCAGCACGCCTATGCACGTTCTGACAAGAAGAAGGTTATCGATTGGGACCGCTATGGCCCGGCTGTGTACCGTAGATTGCCGCCAGCGGGCCCACTCGATTCCGTTCGCCTCCTAGTCGAAGCAGTAACGGGAATCGAAGAGGCAATCATCTCGGCTATAGGAGTGTCTTCACGTACGCGAGCTGGTTTCACGCCTGACTACCAACGCATCTCTGAGGAAGTCTCTCTTCTCGCTCGCGAGAGGAATTACTTCTGGAAACGTTGGCAGAGGACCCGTGGTCCGGCCGATAAGGCAGCATACAATCGGCTCACCGGACGACTGCGTGGCAGTCTGAAGGCGTTCCGACGTAGCTGTTGGGAACTCGCTGTGGCCCGAACGGGGGATGCGGACCTGCAAAGTCACCCGTACAGAATACCTACCTCGATTACGGGACGGAGACGACGACCTCCTATCCCCGCCATCGTTGGGCCGTTCGGACGACTCTTGGGTCGCCCGGAGGAGAAGGCCGAGTACTTGGGCTTGTGTTTCGAGCGACAGTTTGCTCCCAACCCGCCCATGGACTGGGACTTCGACTAACAAGTCGAGATGGCTGTGCAAGACTTTCTGTCTCTCCCGATCACGGCGGAGCCCGAACCCATCTCTTTGGAAGAGGTCTCAGATCGGCTCGCTGAACTTCAGCCAAGAAAAGCTCCAGGCCCGGACGGTGTCACGAACACCGCTCTACGACTTCTCCCCGAGCCTTGAGTTCAATTCTTGACTGTTTGTTCAACGCGTGTCTCAGACAGGCCTACTTTCCCAAGAAATGGGGAAAGGCGACGGTCATCGTGATCCCGAAGCAGGGAAAGGATGCTTCCCGCCCCGACAACCTCCGGCCTATCAGCCTACTCTCCGCTACGTCCAAGGTTTTTGAGCGACTCGTGCAGCGTCGTGTACGAGAACATCTAACCAACTTTGACGTGCTGGTCCCCGAACAGTTCGGCTTCCGTGTGGGGCAGTCGACCACTCATCAACTGATGAGAATGGTGGAATACATCACGGACGCCGGGTTTCGGAGAGAACGGACCGTTGGCTGTTTCTTAGATGTTGAAAAAGCCTTCGACAGCGTATGGCATGATGGCCTATTATTCAAGCTTAGGAAAGTCCAGCTCCCGGACTACTACCTCCATCTGGTTGCTAGCTTTCTGACGGAGAGAACCTTCTGCGTGAGAGTTGGAGATTCAGTCTCTTCCGAGAGACGAATCACAGCCGGCGTCCCTCAAGGTAGTGTTCTTGGCCCCCTTATGTCTCACTCTACGTCAACGACGTGCCGAGACAGCCTGGAGTCCAGGTGGCCCTCTTTTGGGACGACACGTCCGTATTTACGGCCGATCGTTGTGTAGAAAGAGCCGTCTTACGACTGCAGCGCCAGCTCGACACGCTTGGGGACTGGACTGAAGATTGGAGAGTGCAACTCAACGCTACCAAGAGTGTAGCCGTCGAATTCTCGAAGCGACGGAAGCACCCTGTTAGGCAGTTACGTATCGGCAGAACGTACTTGCGCTGGTCCAACGTTGTCAAGTACCTCGGATTACACCTCGACCGTTGTTCACCTGGCGTACCCACGCTCAGACAGTTCTTAAGCGAGCATCCGCTCGTCTGAGCTTACTGTTTCCACTCCTGATCAGCTCAGCCATGACCAGGAAATTGGGCAAGATGATCGTCGGCGCGTATTTGCTGCCGGTCATTACCTATACTTGCCCTGTTTGGGGTTACCTCGTCGCAATGCATAAAAATAAGTTGCAGAGCGTCCTCGACAGGGGTCTTCGGCTAGCGGCCAAAGTCTCACGTCGCTTCTCATCACGCCTTCTAAGGAGGGGACTTGGCGTCCGCTCCTTAGACAAAACATTCAGGCGGCTTGCACGCAAATTATATGCACGTGCGGCGAGGTTCCCGGACAATCCTCTTGCAGCTGGGCTGGGCAGGTACCGTAGGCCTATACGTCCAGGTGATACATGGAAACGCCCTCGGTGTATACTGCGCTAGTGTAGGCTAGCACAACAGCCGAGAATCGGCCTGCTATAGAGCACATGCCCTACTTGGGCAGGGCCACGAGGCAGGAGATCTAGAAGGTAGCTCGGAACTCAGTTACCGAGCGGTTCGTCTCTGCGACGCACAACCGCACAGCCCAGAGCAGTATGACACAGTGACCGTCTACCCTGAGCTGTTACCAAGGTAGGCTGCGATCGTTTGTGCTCTTGTATGTGGAATTTTCCATTGTACAACGCTGGCTCCAGCTTGTCTGGACCGCAATAACTCAGTTATTATTCATTGTATCAAGTTGAAACTTTCACATAGTACCTTATATAATTAGTGCTGTGTTTTCAATTAGTGCGGGCAGTGGTGAACTCGTTTATTTGGTGTTAGTGGTGTTTTGGTGTTCTCCGCTGCTGACTGTTGCCTGGTAAGTGCTGTAAGTTATTCATAACATACCACGCTACACAACCGAAAACAAAGCATACAACTCGACTCTCTAAGTCAATAAGCATATTGTATTGTGTGCGTTTTACTGTCAGTGGATACCTATTACTTCAAACCTATTGAAATTCCATTGAAGAAAAGAAAGAGTAGGCCTATTGGTCAGATAACTCCTGCAACCAAAAAAATAAAAACCATCCGTGCGTCGGAAACACCTGAACAACGGGAGCTATGTCTACAGCAGGAGCGTATCAGAGCTTCTACGTCAAGAGCGAGGGATACGTTGGAGGAAAGAGAGTTTCGCCTGCACCAGGACCGTGTCAGAGTTTCTGCATCAAGGGCAAGGGAAACGTCGCAGGAACGAGAGTTGGGTCTAGAACAAGTTCGAAGCAGAACGGAGGAATCAAGAATTGTGAGTCGACATTCTGATCTAAAATTAGGGGGGATTTAATTACAGTGCTGGATACGATTGCTATACTCATCCTAAAGTCGTAATAGGACGGATGGGTGTCGTATGTAACCATTGTCAGGCAAAGAAATATAAACGCGAACCACCTAAGATGTGTTGCTGAAATAGGAAAGTGAAACTGCCGCCTCTTAAAGTGCCTCCTGAGCCACTGCTGTCTTACTTATCTGGTAGCACAGCAGACTCCAAACATTTCCTCAAAAATGTAAGGGCATACAATTCCAGCTTTCAAATGACATCGTTTGGTGCGTCACCTATAGTGCAAGACCATGGTTTTATGCCTACTTTTAAGGTACAGGGTCAAATTTACCACAAAGCTGGATCACTTCTTCCCCTTCCAGATGAAAATCCGAAATTTTTGCAAGTTTACTTCATGGGCGACGAAAAATTAGAGGCTGATCAACGATGTGCTAATATAACTGGCGTGCGACAAGACATTGTTTTAAATCTGCAGAGACTATTCGATTCGCACAATCATTTAGTTCAAATGTTTAAAACAGCATTAGAAAGGATGCCTACGGACGAATACAAAGTAGTCATACGGGCAGACAAGAGGCCATCCGGTGAACATGAACGGCGGCGCTTTAACGCACCAACCATTAACGATGTAGCCATAATCTCATTGTTGGTCAGGAGCAGTACGATCGTCGTGACATAATTATTCAGAGACGGAGCGAAAATTTGCTGCGGATACCAGAAACACACCGTTCATACGATGCTCTGCAACATTCTCTTATCTTCTGGGAGGGCGAGGTCGGTTACCACTTTAACATCATGTAAACGGATCCCCGCACTGGAAACAGTACTCAAAAAAAGGTCTGTTCTATGAACTTTTACGCGCACCGCATCATGATGAGACAGGGGTCGTCAAACCACATCTTAAAATTCCGTCAGCTCTTTCCTCATTACATCGTAGATATTGTTACACGATATTTTGCCACTCATCTTGTTGACAGAAATATACTTAATTACTCCTACCAAAAGTACCAAGAAACATGATAGTTTTGGTATAATTTAAATTATATAAGTGTTAAGTAACAAGTATTATATAAGTATAATTTAAATAACAAGAATAAACTGAATGTTAAAGAACAATATGTACTAAGAACAATAGAACAATATGAACAATACTAAGAACAATATGTACGCTAAAGTCGAAAGTGAGCGGCTTCTTTATACTTATTAGGTTAAATCAGCAAAAACTGCGAGTTGATGACTATATTCACTTGCGGGACGCTGTGGCCTATGACCGGAATGTCGCTGGGGAAGGATGATCATATTACCGACTACGTTCACTGGCAGTCCGAGGCACATGCACGAATATGCTCAAGACGCTATGTCCTATGTCCGCAACCATGGCCATCCGGATCTTTTCATTACCTTTACGTGCAACCCTAAGTGGCCAGAGATTACAGTTGAACTTATGGAAGGCCATTCGCCGATTGATCGCCACGATTTAACAGCGAGAGTATTTAAGCAAAAGCTAATTAAACTTATTGACGTTATTACGAAAAGCCACATATTTCGGGAAACTCGCTGTTGGATGTATTCAGTCGAAAGGCAAAAGCGTGATCTTCCACACGCACACATAATGGTATGGCTCAAAGAAAATATCCGACCGACCCAAAAGATGACATAATCTCCCCAGAGCTCTCGGATCCTCAAAAGCACCCACTGGTATTCGACATAGTTTCAAAGAACATGATTTGGGCCGTGCGGCCTAAGTTAAACCCGAGGGCGCCGTGCATGAAAGACGGCAAATGTACTAAGAACTATCCACGACAGTTCATTGCTGAGACTCAATCAGGCAACGATAGTTACCCGTTACACAAAAGACGTAAACCTGAAAATGGGGGCTTCACGACAACTGTTAAAGTGAATAACCAAAACAGAGACGTCGAAATTGATAACAGATGGGTAGTGCCTTATTGCCCTCTCCTATCAAAAATATATCACGCCCATATCAATGTCGAGTACTGCCACTCTGTAAAATCAATTAAGTACATTTGCAAATACGTCACCAAAGGCAGTGACATGGCCGTTTTCGGGTTGGCCGATGAAAATGCAGCAGATGAGGTGACTCAATACCAATTGTGGAGATATATTAGCAGTAATGAAGCCATTTGGCGCCTCTTCAATTTCCAAATCCACAAACGGTACCCAACTGTTGTTCACTTAAGCGTTCACTTAGAGAACGGACAGAGAGTATACTTTACGGAAGGGAATGCTCAAGAAAGAGCAGAACGGCCGCCCAACACAATATTAACAGCGTTTTTCCAGTTGTGCCAGCAAGATAATACATTTGCCAAGACCTTACTATACGCCGAAGTACCAATATACTACACCTGGAACGCGTCACGGAAAAGTTTCTGCAGGAGGAAGCAAGGAGCCCGAGTTCCAGATCATCCCGACGTACGCGCAACTGACGCCATTGGCCGTGTCTACACAGTTCATCCCAGTAATGCTGCTGAGTGCTATTACCTGAGAATGTTGCTTCACGTTGTGCGAGGACCTACATCATTCAATGATCTTAAAACCTTCCAGGGATAACTGTGTAAAAGCTATAGAGAAGCATGTCAGAAACAATGGTCAAGAAGCCCTAGATAGGGATATTTGGAGGGAAAGGAACTACGACATCAATGCTCTCCAAACGTTTCTTGAAGATAATAAACCCCTATTGGTCACAGACCAGAGGCAAGCGTATGACACTGTTCTAAGTCTTATTCAGGCTGGTAATGGTCGCTCTCTTTCCTGGACGCACCCGGGGGAACTGGGAAAACATTTCTGATCAACATTTTGCTGGCTGAGATCCGCAAAAGAAATGAAATTGCCTTGGCTGTGGCGTCTTCTGGAATAGCATCTACACTGGTAGTTGGCGTTCGAACAGCGCTTTCAGCTCTGAAACTACCATTGAATCTGCAGGTTTCAGAACAGCCCATTTGCAACATCAGCCAAGGCTCCGGTCAAGCGCAAGTGCTCAAGCAGTACAAACTAATCGTTTGGGACGAATGCACCATGGCTCACCAAAGGGCACTAGAAGCGATTGATCGCACTTTGCAAGATATACGGGGTAATAGGCGAATTATGGGCGGTGCTGTTGTCCTCCTGGCAGGAGATTTCCGACAAACCCTGCCCGTAATTCCGCGGTCTACGCCAGCCGATGAACTTAACGCCTGTCTTAAGTCATCAGCCTTATGGAGACATGTCCGTAAAATGAATCTCAAGACGAACATGCGGGTTCACTTACGAGGAGAAACCAGTGCAGAGCAGTTTGCACAACAATTGCTGTTACTTGGCAATGGAGAATTTCCTGTAAACCCCACAACCGGTCTAATTTCGTGTCCCTCAAATTTCTGCAACACTCGACGAACTTATAACTAAAGTGTTTCCTGATATACACGAAAATTACAACTCGCACCGATGGCTGTGCGAAAGGGCCATTTTAGCTCCCAAAAACAACAGCGTTAAAAATGTTAACGATCTCATACAAGATATGCTTCCCGGCAACTCTACTACCTATTCATCCATTGATACAGTAATGGATATTGAACAAGCTGTTTATTACCCTACGGAGTTTTTAAATTCTCTAGAACCCCCGGGAATGCCGCCACACAAGTTGACTTTAAAAAAAGGATCCCCTATCATTCTATTACGTAACATCGACCCGCCAAAACTGTGCAACGGAACAAGACTCATCGTAAAGAATCTGTTGCCCAACGTAATAGAAGCCACGATCACTACGGGGAATGCCGCAGGAGAAGACGTATTTATCCCTCGCATTCCGTTGTTACCCAGTGACGCAAATATGCCTTTTGAGTTCAAGCGATTGCAGTTTCCCATCCGGCTTGCATTCACTATGAGTATCAACAAGGCACTGGGGCAATCACTTTGTGCGGCAGGCATTTACTTGGAAAGTCCATGTTTTTCGCACGGCCAATTATATGTAGCTTGCTCAAGAGTCGGCACGCCAGATAATTTATTTTTCTGTGCTCCGGACGGACAAACGAAAAACATAGTGTTCCGTCAAGCTTTACGGTAAAAATTTTGAGATAAATTTAGATGAATTTATTATGCTTAAATTTTTGGATATTTCTATTATTTAAAAAAAAATATTATTATAATTTAATTATTGTAATATAAGAAGTTTTGTTAATTTTTGTTATTGTTTACAAGATCCTCACTTATAAACATTGTTAATATGTCTAACAAGTAAAATATGCTTTCTGCATAACAAGGTTTCAGTTATTCACTCAATCCTTTTATAATCATTATCCCGAGCGAAGCCGGGAAAATCCTCTAGTATTATATAAACCAGAGTGAATGGCCAGAGTTACTGGAGTTGATTTAATATATTATACGCTTATCTATTGTACCCAATCAATACAATTATTTAAAGTATAAATACTTTACCCTTAAAGTTGCTATAAAGTTTAGGAATGTACTATAATTATATGAATTTGTATATTAACTTAATAGTAGATAGTTTAACTTGTTTTATTGGACAACATTAATTAAACAGTTATCGCATGTTATAATGAATTAATCTGGCTTAACGTAGTCGTCAATTCACGAAACCCCAAATATCATCCTGATAATAAATATGTTGTGTTGAAATTCCAACATACGGCGCAACCTAGGAGTAGATCTTTGTACTACTTGTATTGGTGATGTGTCAAGTACATATCATATTTTCATTAAATTAAAAAATCTTTGTTAAGTTACGTAAATAACTGACTTCACTTACAGACATGTGTGTGTGTGTGTGTGTGTGTGTGTGTGTGTGTGTGTGTGTGTGTGTGTGTGTGTGTGTGTGTGTGTGTGTGTGTGTGTGTGTGTGTGTGTGTGTGTGTGTGTGTGTGTGTGTGTGTGTGTGTGTTTACTTCAAAGGTTTTTGCAGTTATGATGTATGACCTTGTCATTTAATAATTGTCACAGTAACATATTCATTTTTGTTTTATTTCTAACGTACCAAGCTTTAAAATTCCAACATACTGCATTGTAATTAATGTCTTTTGCAATTTTACTTTATCTTATTTATTATATAGGTCTTATAAGCCTCTGATTAGATTTACTCTATAAAATTTGCAAAGACAAAATTTACACTTGCAAAGGAAATTAATTGTTATTGTCACATACACACATATATATTTCTTTATATTTATACGTTTCTTACTGGACGCATTTTAAAGTCACCTTACATTACTTTTAACTCTACAGAAGTGTCCTTTACATAAATGTTGAAATGAACGACGTAAAATTATCAGTGCTATATTGCGAAAACATGGACCTGTATTTTATAATAATTTGAAATCCCTGAGCAAGTTTAATAGTCAAATACGGATGTGCATATTTTTATTAGTTATACCTGTACTTATTAACGATTTGTTATTATCTGATTACAAAGTAAAGATGAGTTGTGGTTTTCTCATATAAAACAATTTTAAGAATAGAGCTTAAGCAAAAAGTGATTTACCTTTTCCTCTTTTAAAAGTAGAACCAGATATATATAATTAGAATACAATAATTATCGTATATAGTTGTAAAGTACATGTCTCTAAAAATGAAAGAATTAAGGAATGCAAAAAAAGTGTTTGAATGCAGTAAACAATGGAACACAGACTTTGAAGTAGCAGACTAAATCACCTTGCACTTCACAATAAATTTACCTCACGTTTCCGTAAATAAAATAATACACATGAAACTACACCAGGAAAACTTGCTCGTTCAATTAAACTTTTACATTCACTATTACGTTTCTTTAAGGAACGCTAATTTTAAAAAGGAATGCTAACTTTCTTTCATTTAATGTATACTGTTATACCGTCTGGCAAGGGCTGAACAGAAATAATATTCTACATCCAATATACAGGTATATCCGCATAGTTAGCTGGAGCGTCATAATAGCTGGAAGTAGTTGAATTTCAAACAAAATAAAAACATTTAGTTACATTTTAATAATCTCCGCAAAATAACTTTAATTCTTTTTGTTTTATAAGTCACATGTTTTGTCGAGTATAAATTAAAAATGAATTTAAAATCATGTCTCACGTTCAAAACGCCACATTATTCTATGAAGATAATATTCACAGAAGAAAATTGATACCTTTTATACGAACTTAGAAAAGATTCATAAATGCAGAAAAAAGATTTTTGTTAAAACATATTTTAAAACATACATCATTCCGGCTTACCTTCTACATTAGTGCATTACTGACATATTAAATGACTTCTCCGGTCTTCTGCTTCTTTAAGTAGGTTTTATGCTTTTCTTTCTGTCAACCTTTTGAATCAGATTTTTTCTAGCTTAAGACGAAAGTTCAGGTCTTGCTATGATCTGGACTCATGGTAATCAGTATCCAAGTAACGCGCATGCATAATTTACCAGTTTCTCCGTCCTCTGGCGTAATCTTGTATAAATTACAGCACGTTTCGAGGTATATGCCACATCCTCAGATATGATCATTCAACAGAGTCAGCCAGAACATTCAAAAATAAGACAACATAAAGTACAGTTTAGATGTAACATAACATGAACACTTACACAACACATATGAACACGCCCACGGAACCACATTAGGCCTAACATTATACCGTCTGCTATATTTACTTTGTTACTGTTCATACACAGCGGATCATACCTTGAATGTTTATGGCTGCGTCGTGTACAGTGCTGGACTAAAATACAGTTGACATTCAACATGAATCCTTCAATACTTTTATTTACATTTTTTTTTTTTTTATCTTAAAATCCTTTATGTGTTTCATCTTCCCAATGTTGTCACTAGTGCGGAAGGTGATTTTTACGTTTTACCTTATCGAACGTGTTAGTTAAGATTCTTAGCAATAGCAGGGTGTTACCGCAGTCAGAAAATGTATACTTTGTCTTAATTCTGTTAGTTAAATTTTTTATAACCTTCTCTAAGTTGTCTTCTGTTGAATTTGTGTTACCAACTTGTCTTAATTGATATTTCAATTTTTATAACCTACGGCCTTTGCTACAATCGTGTTCAATTGTTCTCAAAGTCGCTGGCTTCTAGTGGTGCTGTAGATAGTCTATATATTAAATTACTATAAGCTACCATCTTATTGTGAGATAGGATGGTGGAAATCAGCATTCATCGTAATGTCGTGGTAATCGAATTCCTTTAAATTTTTCTGTTTGCTACCTAGTCTTGTGATTGTCAGGTGAAGGAATTAAATCATCTGTTCGGTTTCCAGAGTAAACTGTATATGTTATTTAAGCTATTCTCATAACAATATATTTATACAGTTTTATCATTTACAGTTAGCTCTCATATCTTTCGTTTGATGTACGTTGCGTTACATACGCGCGCGCGCGCGCGCGCGCGTGTGTGTGTGTGTGTGTGTGTGTGTGTGTGTGTGTGTGTGTGTGTGTGTGTGTGTGTGTGTGTGTGTGTGTGTGTGTGTGTGTGTGTGTGTGTGTGTGTGTGTGTGTGTGTGTGTGTGTGTGTGTGTGTGTGTGTGTGTGTGTGTGTGTGTGTGTGTGTGTGTGTGTGTGTGTGTGTGTGTGTGTGTGTGTGTGTGTGTGTGTGTGTGTGTGTGTGTGTGTGTGTGTGTGTGTGTGTGTGTGTGTGTGTGTGTGTGTGTGTGTGTGTGTGTGTGTGTGTGTGTGTGTGTGTGTGTGTGTGTGTGTGTGTGTGTGTGTGTGTGTGTTTTCTACTACTGTCTGGTATATTGTTGTATTCAATTGTATAATTCTGCTCTCCATCACTACCGTGACCCTGTTGTTTGTTATTACAGTAATATAACGACAATATTACGACTATTATTATTATTATCAAGTGTTCTGATTGACGGTAGGTCCCCTGACTTGAATCTCGAATTTTGCTTACCATATTGCCCTATCGTTGGCTTCCTCTTTCAGTTCCCAGTACTTCCTTCTCTCCTTTAAATCGTCCAACAGCTAAATTTTTCTTACTTCAAGTTCTACAGTTCCTTCCAACCTTCTCCCGAAGACATCAGTTTCTTCCATACATATGTCCGATTCATTTCGCTTTTCTTCTGACAAACTGTATTTAGGATTGATCTCTTCACGTCCCCTCTTCTTAGCATCTCTTCTGTTGTTACCTTGTCTGACAGTTTTACGTTTCCCATTCTGTGCCAGCGATGCATTTCAAAGATTTCAAAGTAGTCCTTGTCCATTTTTTTTAGTGCCCCGTTTCCGATCCATACAGAGCATTGTTCCAAATGTAACACTTCATCAGGTTCTTCCGCAACTCTAAGCTAAAATTACTGGTCAACAGTGATATCTGCTTTCTGAATGCAGTCTTAGCCATCAAAATTTGTAATCTAATTTCCCTGATGCAGTAGTGGTGATTTATTACCAGAATTCCTTAATACTTAAGCTAATCAATATTTTCTAGTTCTTGACTTTCTACAACGATTCTCAGCGGTTCTTCCTTTCTCGATATTCTCATTACTTTTGATTCGTCTACATTGAATTTCCATTCAACATTCCTTCCAGTTTCCATCAGCCTGTCTACCATGTCTGCAAGGTTTTTTGTTCTTCACCAGCAGCTCCAGGTCATTTGCATATTTCATGGTACTAACTACTCTCCCTCCTATCTTAAAGTGGCCAACTCTGAAGTGTTAATTCAGTAACCATTCTTAGCAAAGATTAAACAGAACGGATGATACGTAGCACCCTTGTACAACGTCATTTTCTGTAACAGATACAGATCAAGTATTAACCTGTCTTTGCCAATTTCCGTCAGTACTTCCATCAGTTTTGTTCCAGTTTACCCAGTCAAATGCCTTTTGCCCGTCAATGAAGCAGATACACGCTTCTTCTTTGTTTGCTAAAACTATCTCTAAAATAATCTTTAGCATTCCAGTTGCGTCTCTACTTCCTTTCTGTATCCTGAAACCGAAAGAAAGTCTTCTCCAAGCACTCGTCTATCCGTTATGCTAGTCGCCTGATGCGTACGCCTGCTACAGTCCTTCCTACATGTGAAATCAAGCTGGCGGTTCTGTGATGGCTACAGCTTTTAGCTAGCTGCTTCTTCTTTCTATAGTGGGATCATAGTCATGTAGAGGAAATCTTTTGGCGACTCTCCGGTTTCATAGATCTTGACAATATGATGGATCAGTTTCCTCACCCCATTTTCTTCTACTTTCTTTAGTAAATACACTGGTATGTCATATTCTCCTATTGTTTTCCCTCTCTTTATGTTCTTTATGGCTTTTTTTACTTTATTCTTCAGTATCCTACATCCTTCCTTGCCTTTAACTATTATCTGTTCTGTTTCCATTGCTAAGTCTTGTGGTAGCTTTTTCAAATTGTAGACCTCTCCTGTACACGTAATCATACCAGATTTTAAGAATTTGTTGTTGGCTTGTAATAAATTTTCCTTGACAGTCTTTTACACCAAATATTATTTGGATTCCTTTATTCCCTATCCGTTTCAGTTCCATCTTCTTCTGATACATCGGATCATACCTTCAAACTTCATAATTTCATCACATGTCTCGTTGATATATCTTTGCCCTATCAGTCTCCATTTTTAGTGCATTATTCAATTCCTATATTCTATAGGATTGGTAATTTTGCATTTGTTTCTTTCTTTCATCTTTTCCAACATCTCTTGAGTTATCCATGGTCTTCTGATAGTACTTTCCGTTTTCCCAGATGTTGGTCAATGTGTCTAATAAAATATTCTTTATACTCTTCCTCTCGTTTTCAGCACTTTCCTTTAATTTGACCATTGCCTCAAATTTCTTTCTAAGAATTCTGTCACTTTACCACTGTCACTTTGTATTTTCTCTACAGTCCACCCTAGTTTGTCATTATATGATTTCTGATCCGCTTGGGTTTTGTCTGGATGTCCCCTACAAAGAGATCGTCCCCTGAGTTGAAGTCAGCGTTTGGTAGTGTCTTCACATCTTTCACACTGCTCCGGAATCGTTCCTTGACGAGGATACAAATTCTGATAACAGTTGATGTTGCCATTACTTTTCCAGGTGTACGACTTGATTACTACCAAATCATGTTGTTTACAGAAATCAATAAGCATTCTCCCTCTGTAGTTTATAGCATTCGCCTGGCCTCTTTCTTCTTGGTTGTAATGTATCGCCTAATTATTCATATGTTGTCTCAACATCTGCATCATTGTAATGTGATGTTGGCATTTATATACACTTGCGCTAACAATACGTCCTCTGCATACGCGTCTATTTTACAACTTCAAACAATACGTTGCACTTTACTTACACTATTTAATAAGTTATTTTTCATCTCTATGTCCACACCTTTTTTTAGTACTATTTCCACTTTCACAAAACCCTGAGCGATTTCAACAAACTATTTCATCCTGTCCAATCCATCTCTCTCCACTTAAACCCCTTAGACATAATCTGCACTTGTCTACTTCCCTTTACAAATCTTTAAGTTTTTATGATCTTCTTAGTGTCCTGATGCTCCACTTTCGTATGCTGAAGACATTATTGTCGATCACTTCCCCTGAAACACTCGGTGACGAGAGATTTGAACGGTGGAGTAGTTTACCTCAGGAATATTTTAGTTCAGAAAAAGCCATCACTCGCAGATCGCAGTCGCCTTAGGAGGAAAAAACAATGTGATAGTCTCCCCGTCTCCTTTCCACGTCGCAATATCCCGGCCGTCGCACCCATACACCGGGTTGCTCCGAAGACGTTCAATTTAAGAGTCATCACGAACATTATCGAACATTATTTTCTTCTATGCTGACAAACTGCACAACATTATTGCTCGGGCAGTCGATACAAATACTGCTACTGCTCCATACTTGGAAGATATTTTTCCGTTTCCTGTGCCGTTGGGAGTGTCGTTTCTCTTTCGTCTTCGTTAATTCGTTGTATTTTCTGTTCTTATGATTTTGTGTTAATTATGATAACATAGAAACTTAAATTTCTATAAACTCTTGGAATTTTTTAAAATTTGTTTTTTTTTGTTAGTAAATTCCATGCCGCCTTTTTATTGCTATCTTAATAAGCTAATGATAACGTTAATAATAATAATAGTAATAATATAGTAACAACAATGATGACAATGTATAAAATAACACCTGTATAATGTTAAAAAATCAAGCTTAATTGTAACTATAACAGCAGCATTCATAGATTAATCGCTATTTGCACGACTTATTCTACAAAATATCTGAATTACTAGTCTCGTTAGTAAAAGTAAATCTTTTGTACAGAGAGACTTCAGGGTCTGTGCGAGCGACAGGCAAGCTCTCCGTCTGCCTTTACGCCGGGTTCTGAGTTTCAAAAAAGCTCTCGCTGTGGGGACAACGATGTCTGGGGTTCTTATCGGCTGTGGGATTTCAATTAAACTTTGTCTCATTCAAGGTGAGAGTTTGCCAAGGACGAGTCCAAGATTCACCTGACAAAGATGGGTGTTGACCCAAGGCACTGATAAGGGGGTTATCCTGGAAACGAGCACAACGGTGGTAGAACGTCCTGGAAAGTGTGAGTATAGAGGCATTTAGGAAACGGACGCCCCGGTCGTTACGGATACTCTGATTAGAAGTCAGGTAATGATCTTTTCGGCCCAGGGCAAACCTTGGTCTTTTTTTTTTACAATCAACTCTCGCTAACACTGTAATGATTAGCAAACGCTTTAGTGAAACCACGATTTAAACATTCTACCATTACTGTACTTGATAATGTTATTTTTCTTAGTTACAGATGTGTGTGATAATTTTAATCCGTAATTGAAGGGAACTTAAATTTTGTGTGGTAATTCTGAATGAACTGTAGTTAATTTTCCTATAGAAAATTTAAAGGCACGTTTTTAAAAAATGAACATAAATTACTTCGCTAACTTAACTTACAAATATTTAGGCCTACTATGTAATTATAAACACTAAGTGTATACAGTAGTCAAACATTTAAAATCAATGCACACTAAGTCGAAACAACTGAAACTAAAAGTAGAATAATACACGTTAAGTTATTTTAGAATTATTGCACACCAATAATCGTGTTTTCTCGTTTTCTCTTTTCTTGTAATATTACCTAGAACACGTCTGGAAACAAGTCAGTCTACCAGTAAAGTGTCAAAACGGCTATCTAATAAACTTTGAGACAACTTTCATGTTGATTCTCCCATCACTTTCTCGTTTCCCTCTTTTCTTGAAATATTATCTAGAACACGTCTGGAAACAAGTCAGTCTACCAGTAAATTGTCAAAACGGCTGTCTAATAAACTTTGAGACAACTTTCATGTTGATTCTCCCATCACTTTCTCGTTTCCCTCTTTTCTTGAAATATTATCTAGAACACGTCTGGAAACAAGTCAATCTATCAGTAAATTGTCAAAACGGCTGTCCAATAAACTTTGAGACAACTTTCATGTTGATTCTCCCATCACTTTCCCGTTTCCCTCTTTTCTTGAAATATTATCTAGAACACGTTTGGAAACAAGTCAGTCTACCAGTAAAGTGCCAAAACGGCTGTCTAATAAACATTGAGACAACTTCCATGTTGATTCTCCCATCACTTTCTCGTTTCATTGCAAGCCAAATCCTCTTCATTTTCGGCTGCATTCTTTAGCTTATCTACTATTGCATCCTCTGCCTTTCTGATGAGACAGCTTTTTTCCGACGCCATTTTACCATTGCACATGTGGTTAAATAGAAACATTTGGACATTTTCCCCGCAGGCACCACTCTATTAGCTATAAAGACTGTATTAACGACAGTTGACTGTATTACGAAATTACGGGAAAGCGCTTACTAAATATAAGGTTCTTCAAAATTTTCAGAATTCTACTAAATACCAAGCTATCACATCTATTTCAACGTTAAATTTTGAACGTTTCATTGAGGTGAAAATAATGTGAAACAGTTTTGTTGACAACACACACCTAGGATTTGATTGTGATACTACTTGCAAAAATTAGATTGATGTTACGACATAAATATCATAACTATATTGTATTAGTATTAGTAGTAGTAGTAGTAGTATTTAGTTGACTGTTAGTTTAAGTTACATTACTAAACTATATTTTTATTGTTATTGGTGGATTTTTTATTGCAAAAAAACAAATTATTTTTCCAAGAACGTATTTGATAAATTCATATAATATTTAAATTGTACTGACATAAGTAAAAATTAATTTTCTTAATTTATACATGCCGGTACTCGTCTTTAAACTGAAATATTTAGTTTTTATGATTCGTGCAATCAGAAGATACATACATACGTGTCTATTCGTGCATGTGAATGTAGCAAGAATACTGCTACGACAGTTACGTAACGGTCTCGAAAAGTCGAGACCGCCATTCTAACACGTTTCTCGTCTAGCCGAGCAGGCGCAGCACCTCGGTCAAGGCCGGGCACCCAAGTACCTTCCAGACTGTTCGAGCACTCTTAGTTACGCAAATTATGCTAGCACCCCGCCAAAAAAATGTAATATTCTGGAACTTCTGCGGAATATATATAAATAGTTTACGGCCGGCTTAGAAGTTAGTTATACCTGGCGAGATGTGCTGATCAACTGATTGTTGTGGGTTATTGTAAAGTGATTATTTTGTTATTAGTGCGGAACAACTCTAATATTTGACAATTAATTATTGCGTGTGAACAAATTTAATTTGAAATATTGTACAAGAATACATTTTTGATTTCAAATTCTTAATTGTGAGTAATTAAAGCTTGTAATTAGTGACTTCATTGGTGTCTGTATTTTGTTTCCAGGTATAGTCCGACTATCCGTGGGACCTTTGTAACACTACTTGCTCTGTAGAAGCATTAGGCCTAAGCCAGAACAACATATGAAACACTCATATGAGTTTTCAGGATCCATTTACTTAGGTAAGTCAAACCCTACAAATTACATGTAAATTAATAGTTGATTTAAGGATATTTCAGTTCTTGCATTTTACTATAATATTAAATTCTGACATTAACGCCTTCTGTCAATTAAGCTTTTTTGTTGGAGTGGCAGAACGTACGGTACTTCGTCTCCTTCTTAGTAGTAATGTATGTGATTACTAATATTAAATGCGATAATCACTTAACGTAGGCCTGTTTCTAAGCCTACTGGCCTATGTTAAAATAAGGCTTACAGATATATGTATGAATAATTATTATGAGAAGAAGCTTGAATATATCACTTGCCTTGAGGGAACGGTGAATCCAACGTTTAAGCTAGTCTCATTTCCCAGGAGCAGCTCCGACTTACGCCACTGCTAAAACATACATGATCTAATGTAAAAATAATGTATGGCTGTTGTGAAATACTTTGATGTAAGGCACATTGTAGGATTACGATTAATGGAATTCATGAAAGTGCAAAGCTTACGTAGATAATGGATGACGATCGTATAGTAACACTAGACAAATGTTGCGTACTGGGCGCAGGGGAATGCCGACGGCGCCCTGGAGAGATAAAGTAGAAGGATAGTGCAAGAGAATACTTTAGATTTGGAAACCAGCAGACGGTAGTGCAGGATCGGTACACATGGGGTGGAAGTTGTCGAGTGGTGTAGAAACACAACAGACACAAGGTTAATAGAAGAGCAGAATAAGAAAATACACACTCGAGAACATATAGAGAAACAAATTATTTATATGAAATTAACCATAAAATAACACTATATAATTTAAGCGCGCGCGCGAGTTTGTGTGTGTATGCCCGTTCAGCGTGTATAATAATTTTTTATGTGTGTATGCCCATTCAGCGTGTATAATAATTCCAGATAAACCCACAAAACATTAAATGTTAAAAAATTATTTTGTTACATAATGAATCCAAACGAATTAAACATTTTAAACAGAAAATATGTACAGCTAAATACAGGTAAATGTTATGCGACGATTTACGTTATGGAAAAGTAGAAAAAATTAGAAAATTTGAAAAAGGGTAATATACGGAATATCGCGGGAGATATTGTACAGATGTATAATAGTGTACATCGAATAGGAAGCCACGATAACGTGAAAGTATTTAAAAACTGTGGTACATCAACGTTTATTTAAAAATTAAAAGAATAGTGTGACAGTAATAAGGGAAATATTCATAATATGCAACACAAATAGGCGGTGTTGAGTAACGATTCAAAGTAGGCCTAATGCTATTACAATGCAAAACATGGGACTTTTAATATAATTTTTTTTCTCTCTGAACTGCAAACACATAATAAGACAATTTCCTTAAATAAAAATTAACACTATACTTCTACAACACCGAATTAATAAAATACAAAAAATTATTCCTGTTTTTCTTTTCATACAGTTTCATATAGTTTATCTCAGACTTTCTCCGGTTTCTGTTATAATAAAAGTTGAAACCATGTTTCAAAAATATCATATTACACTGAAAATTGTATGATAAATTTGTAATTCAATTTAATGTTTTAACACTCTAAACCTGTGTGTAAATTTTCGTTGCTCTTTTTTCCCAATAGAGTTCTGCAATACTATGTACAGTACAATTTGGTGGAGACGAAACAGGTTAGCAGGTGTTCACTTCTAAACCCAGTGGGAAGACGTGACTCTCACAACAGCCGTGAATCTTTGTTGTAAACGAGGTGTCAGCTCCCGAGAGAACTGTTACAGCGGATCTTACTACATTAGAAGTCTACGACAGTGCAACTGTAATGGCACTGTGTAGTGTACCTAAGTGTACGGTGTTGCTTTAGATGTATACTAAACCTATTCCAAGCCAATACTATGTACAGAGAGAATGTTTTCAGCTTCAAAGCCGTTGCTTTCACAAAGTAACCACCATTCTTACTACCTCTGTCCAATCGAATACAACTATTCACACCGTCTCTTACACACACATCCACGCGAAACTATATTCAAGAAACGAATAACATACACAAAAACTTTTAAAACGGAAGAAATATGTAATCGTATGGATCAGAATTTATTTTTGTGACAAATCTATCTCTTTATCTCTCAATTTTTTGTCTCTTTACGTATTACATATTTTACCTTGCAACATTATTTTACGTTAAAATACAATTTTTATTTAAAATGTATTGTTACGGCGATTGCATGGATCGTGATCTTTAAGAAGTAAAATAAATATTGACCACCACACAAAATTTATAATACATTCAGTATAACACTTTATAAAAAATATAGATCTACAAAAGATCTAGTTATAAAGTTGACCAATCCACGGTACTCAACAAATAATAAATGTCACCCAATTATAAATGATCGCTACTAATACAATTAACTCTTGTTACTTTCATTAAATACCATTAACAAATATCACATAGATTAAAAACTGAACCACTCTCAATCGTACCGTTGATATATTTTGCCAAAACTTCCAACAATCAACTCAGTTCAGTTGTTAACACAGCGACGCACAATTCACACTACGCCTGTTGCGAAGTGACGTTTAAGAAGTTTTTTAAAGCTGCAAGCAGAAGCTTATAGAATGTTCCAAATTGCTCCGTTCAGTAGATCATGCAATCAGCGTTCATTATTGTGCCTAATCGCAACGGCGTAACGGTATATTATTACTGAAGAACTATATACACTTTCAAGCTTTCATAGGGTAAATTGTTTCCTTAATTTCTTTTTAAAAAGTGTACAGCTTTTGTCTTTATTATCCGACAATTCTACTAAAAATGAGTAAATAAACTAGAAGTTGTTTTGCTTAATTATGCATACTTCCTTGATCTAACTCAAGTATATTAATTGGAAGAGCAAGCAACGTAACACGCGAGAGACCCATTTTACAATTCAATGAGATCGTTTTAGAAGCAAAAGAAGCTTTTCAATCTTTTGCTAATTTTACAAACCAAAATTCCTGTACACCTTAGAGTATCGTTTTAGTAATGCAAACTTCTGTATATGTAACTAATTTTGTATTAATAATTCTAATTTTAATTAAAATTTTTAGAAAGTATTTAAGTGACAACGACATATTTTAAATAAGTAATTTTAAACATAAATACCTTCCAAATCAAGAAAATTAAAATAATTATAAACTTATTTATACCTTATTATGTACTTTTATAAAATAAATAGTCTGTCAGACATAATTAAAGCAATAAATAATTAGAAGTTTTATCTACTTTCTGTTTCGATTCTGCCAAAGTCAAGTTACAGTAATAGATATAAGTGGGAATGAAAGAGAGCCAATGATGGCCTTATGCAATATTTGTTTAATAAGTATTTAAAAATCTACTGACATCTTCAAATAAAGCACAAACGGCAAGAAAATTAATGGTAAAAAAAGCGGCATTAATTTTACAGATATATTGCAGCAGTCATAGATGAAAAAAATCACTAGGGTGCTAAAAGTATTTTCTGAAAAACTTAAGAAATAGCAAGTGAATATAAAGAAATCTAATATCCTATTTCTAGAAGGAAAGATGGGATAAGTCAAAGATAATAAATAAATCAAACGGATAAAACAAATCTGTTATCTAGGAAGTAACAGAATTACTGAAGACAATAGGTGTTCGT
Source organism: Magicicada septendecula (assembly GCA_034769895.1). Taxonomy (NCBI): domain Eukaryota; kingdom Metazoa; phylum Arthropoda; class Insecta; order Hemiptera; family Cicadidae; genus Magicicada; species Magicicada septendecula. The sequence goes on from CM068371.1 coordinate 271,485,853, forward strand.
TAGAAGTGTAAAGAAAAGAACCTTCCCAAAACGACCATATATAGACAAAATATCTACGTTTAGATAAGGATATCTTCACGATCACGTTAAGGAAACTCATTAGTACTAATCGCTTTTTTTATGACAGTAAAAATTTAACATTCAATAGGCAGGAGAAAATCCAGTAGACTTGTGTGATATGGAAGAAAATTACATGAACTACCTGTCAACAGTCAGCCTGAGGTTTGTGAAAAAAGAATTTTTCAGTGAATAAGTTTGATAAACAAACTCGTCGCCGTAAAAAATGATTACATACATTACTCTGAAAGGATGTAATTGTTTCAACTAATTACAGTCAAAACGCAATTACACTTACAATTATACTTGTTTACTCCAAAACACAGCCAGCTATCATATCTAGCCAGAAATTTCTGGTTGATATGATGTCACGTATACACTTTTTGACACACGCACAATTACAATTTTGTACTGTGCAATATGTAAATGCCTACATTTTCCAAGTATTCCATGTAGGAAAAAATATATTGCACAATTGGAAAAGTCACTACATAGCTTTTCAACGAAATTGGTGGTAATGCAACGAAGAAGTGTGTATGCAAGATTAAAACTTACGGCAACGTCATCCGTAGAACATGAGATCCGTTGATTATTTGTTAGTAACTGCAATCTAATAACTTCATCTGTTAGTTCATTATTCTTGTGAACACTGAAATAATGTTCTACTGAAGAGTGTGTACTAATTATTGAATGTTTGAAGAACCTTTAAATATAAGATCGTCGTAATTACTATCGTCGTCGTCATCATTATCATCATCGTCGTCGTTATCGTAACCTTTGGATCTTCATCATTCATAACCCATATTTATTTACTTCATTATATAGAGGCCTCTGTAAGCTACCGGTATTTCACATCTCTCTAACTTGTCTTGTCCCATTCCATCCATTTCTCTCCTTACTTAGAATTCACCCTAAGTTCAATTTTACCACTCGTTGCCCGTACAAGATTATTCTTCTTCTGATAGTTCCTATCCGTTTCGGATGTTGGATATCATAAAGACTATTTTAACTTTCTGTACTACCGCACGGAATAAGTCAATTGTATTCATGCCAAACCAGGTCCTTAAATTTCTCAGCCATGAGATTCTCGGTCGCCCAACTCCTCTCTTTCCAAGTACTTTTCCCTGTAATGTGGACTACAATAAGTAAAATCTTTGTTCATTTCTCATGGGATGTCCCAGATACCTAAGCTTTCTTATCTTCACTGTGATAGTAACTTCCCTTTCTTTCTTCATCTTTCTAAGAACTCCAACATTAGTTACATGTGCTGTCCATGAAATGCTCAGTATTCTACGGTAAGGCCACATTTCGAAAGATTCCAATTTTTAGTTGTGGCTTCAGTCAAAGTCCAAGAGTCTACACCGTAGAAGAGGACAGAGAATACGTAGCAGCGTAAAAGTCTCATCTTTGTGTTTATTGTTAAATCGTGATTTTTGAATAAACTCCTCATTCTAGTATACACTGTTCTTGCATTTTTAATTCTGCTCTTAATTTCTTGAGAGTGGTCCCAATGTTCATTAAATATAGTACCAAGATATGTAAATTTGTTTACACGTTCAACTGGCCTTTGGTTTATATTACCGGTATAGTTTGTGAACTTGTTCTTAGATACAACCATTAGCTTCGTTTTGTTAACACTGATGTCTATACCATATCTACGGCTGCTTTATGTCACCCTATTCATTAGTTACACAAGATTATTAGTAGCCTATAATTGAAATGTTGTTTACTTTTACGTTCAAATCTAGAAAGATATAAGAGATCTACTATACTCTTGGGAACATTATTTGCCAGACTGTTAGGAAACAGCAGACTACGGCCCAACAGCCCGGTAATACATCATCCCTTAGGAGCTCTATACCAGTATTCTCTTTCAGGATGAACCAATTAACGGCCAAAGGAAATACACTGCTTGTATAGGTTTCACGTTCCCTACTATTTCTTACTCAAAGGAAAACCAATTTTATTACATTTCAAAAACCTAATCCGACAAAAATTCAAGAAAAATCTACGAAATGCATACAGTGTTAGTATTACAGTTATAAATATTTTGTTACATCAAGTAAATTATCGCCAAAAAGCAAATTATCTCATTTCATCATCATCATCTTCAAGGATTAAACCCAGGATGGTTTATTCCGGTCGCAAATAAGCAGCAAAGATTAGAGCTGGTCGCTCCAGCGCTTCCTCGGACCTCCCACACCTCTCCGTCCCCTCGGCTTATATTCCCATAGTAGTGTGGCAGTCATCCATTCGGCAAAGATGTTCCCACCAATTCAATCGATACTGGACGATCCTGTCGAGTATACTCATAATATTCAGTTCCTGCCTTATATATTTGTGTTTCTTCTATGATCACGGAGAGTATACCCTGCCACATGCCTCTGAAATCTCATTTCAGCCGCTTGGATGCGACTGGCCTGGCCTTTCGTTAAAGTCCAATTCTCAGACCCATAAAGAAGTATGGGAAGAGCCATCACCTTGTAGAATTTCAGGCGTGTTCCTTTACTTGCTGACTTAAGGGTTTGCCTAATGGTCCCGCACATAAGGTTGAACCTATGGAACTTATTCACAACGTTGCATTATAAAATTAATGCACAGTTGCCTGGTCACTGTACCCCAGGTATTCAAAATTGCTAACTTATTCCAGGACAGTACCATCTATAACAATTTTTGCCCGTACGGGATCAGTTCCACGAAAAGCCACCACCTTAGTCTTAAGTGTGGATATTTGCAATCCAGAGTCTTTGCAGATTCGATTCAACAAATGTATACCCATCTTCAATCTGTTTCAGAATCTGACAGAATAGCCTGATTGTCCGCAAACAACAAAGTGTCAATTGTAGACTGACCGGTCATAAAACGGTCTGGAAGACACATCTGCCAGTTTTGTATAACATTGTCAATATATAAATTAAAAAGAGAAGGTGATAGTGGACACCCTTGTCGTACTCCACAATTGATCAGGCTAAATCTAGGAGCTGCTCTTGATTTCCCTGCTTCTATGAAGATTTTATTCTCTACATAAAGACTCTGTATTGCTCTAATTAGATGTTCTGGGATCCCTTTCCTTGCCATTACTGCCCATAATTTGCTCAATTATCTCATTTGTTAAGTAAATTATCTCCAAAAAGTGAAATGCAAAAATTATAAAAGCTAACGAAGAGCCTTTCATGTTCCATTTAGCGGGTTAAAAAGAAAACTCTTCCCGTTAACTGTTTTATTCCTTACCACCTTTTCCTCACTTACAGACAAATCACAAACGTGACTTTAGTATTACTGAAATTTAATAATATTCTTGCATTAAGAAAACCAAAAACTTCTATATCAAATCTTTTTTTTGTTATTTGGGCAGTGAACGAGAATGGTTAATAAATATATCAAAATTCTCTCTTTATTGTTGTAAAAGTACTGAATTTTTTAGCGGTAGTCTTTCGTACTGCAACGCGGTCCATTCTTGAGTCTTTTGTTACGGTATTATAGCTTTAATCATGACATATTATTGTTAACGGATAGTACTGTTATAAAATTGTTACAAAAAATTTGTTGTAATGCAACACCCAAAATATATAATTTTAACTAAGTAATTTAAGAGGTGTCGCTAATAGTGCAGATAGTGGGACGCAGATAGCATTAGGAGTGTGCGGATAGTGGTATACTCTGATACCTGAGACTGCGACGTCACAAACATTTGACATGCAAAATGTGCGAAGGAATGTGTGAAGGATCAACCTTCTGGTTGATCGGGTCGCGTTGAAGAAACAAGACTTGCACGATTCTATCGTTCTTCAAAGAAATCAATTTGCATTTTAACTTTACCTATTACATTACGTAAAACATACTTAATTTTAAATAAAAATTTGCAGTATATTTAAAAACATAAATTGAAATTATTTAGCTACAAAAATGATTATAGAGTACTTAAGTTTGAAAGAAATTGTCAGTCGTTATCAAGCAATTCCTCTATTCTAGACAGGTTTATCATCTTCTTCTTCAGAAAAATCTTCCAAACTGTCTGAACAGATGAACTACAGACAGCTTCCTTGTAAAGATAGTTCCTTGAGCTTCCACGATAGCTTTCTTGTAAACATATACTTTTTCAATTCCTTCCGAGTATTTAGATCTATTTTTCAATCGTTAGTTGTCACTGTTGAATTTTTATGTTTGCGTAATTCTTTGACACCGTTCAAATAAACCGTTTCGTTTTTTCGCACATTCCGCTTAATTTCTAACCACATCATTTTGCCAATCTTGAAAAAGTGTGGTGGGAATCAATTTGTAAAAACGTAAAGAAGCTTCAATACAATGGATCTGATATTGTCTAAACAAAAAATATTCACTACCTCTCCTCGATCCCCCCACAGTCCGAGGTGGTGTCCGCACATTTCGCATGTCAAGTGTTTGTAACATCACAGTATTAGGTATTAGGTGTTATCAGGTATTAGGTGTCCCACTGTACGCATTAATCGTATATCATTTAGGAAACCGTAACTTGAAATAAACTTTGTTTCGTAAGAAATGAAGTTATTATTAAGTGCCTTGGGAGAACATATTTTTTATTAGTTTACTCGATAAAGTTTACTGCATCATTTAAAAATTTGTTTTATATGCTATATCTGTATTTCGTGTATAATAATAATAAACATATTATTATTATTATTATTATTATTATTATTATTATTATTATTATTATTATTCAAATGTAGTGGGACAGATCTCGCCCGAAAATATCATCGGAATAATGCTAGAAAGCGAACACCATTAGGATCAGGTAGCAGCCTACATAGAGAAGGTACTAAGGCAAAAGAAGGAAGCCGAAGATGATCTTGCTAGGGCCGCTGACAGAATAGCAGAAACAGGTAACCTGCACCCGCTGAAGATTCAAAACAGATTAACGTCCACAGGACGAAGTACAAATGGCACCACCTTGAAGTATTGCGAAAGCTGAGTCCCAAGGTGGAAATCTGCCGTGGACAATAGGGTTTGTGGTTTTGGTGGGTGAGTCCCACACACCGTAGGAGTGCGAACCCTACTGCGGTGAACGTTAGTTTTCCACAGTCTCCCTCGTAAAAAAAATTATTATTATTATTATTATTCAGTAATATTTATTCAGTATTATTTAGTAATTTTAGCTGAATTTATAACTAATTTTTCAGATATTACAATGATGTTTAGTGTAACCCACCTTTGGAGTCTGTAACAATCAGCTTGCTTTGTGTACATCAAGTAGCCTGCACTTCACTTTTATTGGTCCGTTTTTTCAAGTCGTGTAAGAAAAGGAAATGCAAAACACACATATTCACTGAATTTCTCTCTCGCATTGTCTTATCCGAAACCTGAATAGATAACAGACACTAAATTATAATTATTGATAATTCTGTACCCTGATTTGGTAAGAAAATTATTGTAGTTTTGAACAGAAGTCTCTGTTATCCTGACCTCTGGGCGTTATAAGTTTTGACCAGTGTACTTTTTATTACATTTAACGTACTATCTGTGATTTAGTAGGCCTAATATTAATAAATAATCTCTTTCTTATTTGCGGTATTTCTTAAAAGCTAGTATAAGTAGTGTATGGTGACTACATGGTTCATGGTCATCTGTATGGTTTAACACGATTACTATCTGTTTACTTTCTGTGTTGCATCCACAACAACAACAACACACAACAAGATTAATACCTAATATGTTATTTTAAATTGTGGTTAAAATAGGCTACCGATCGTTTAAAACGGATACTGATCAACAAACATCAGCTAATTGCACAACTATTATGAATGACCAGTAGTATTAATAAGTGACCTTCTTTGTAAACAAGGTTGTTCCAACAAAACTTCCTTATAATCAGTGTAAAATTGTACAAGTAAACATTCAAATTTAATTGAAACAATAATTATTATTGTCTCATCACTACCGTATACATTTTGCATGTTAGGAAGTAACGGTAAAACGTCTGCCACGTTAAACTACTAGGTTTATCAGTTGGCTACAGCAGACCAACATTGTATCTTTAGAAACAACTCTTCAGCATGAGTTACACACGGAAATAATCAATAATAAAATTGGCTTAGCCTAGGCACACACTTGCAATTTTTGTCGCACGACAGATTAATCGCAAAAATGGAACACATAGTTTTAAATGTCAGTGCACTCACGTGCGACTGAGAAATCGCAGCGATTAAAAAGTAGCAAAATGTTCTATTGTCGCTGGCTCGAATGAATCACACAGACATGTACAGACCTGCACCCACTTGCGATTCTGTAGCCACGATTGATTGGCTGTCAGTCTTGAGAGGAGTGTATTGCTGAGTAGACTAGCACCATGTCTGGCACCGAATCTCATGATACCGTAAATTGTGTCCTTGACCCAGAGCTAATTATCATTGAAGTTGAAAAACGACCAGCTCTGTTCGATAAATGGTTAAAAGAATACAGCGACCATGGTGAAAGAAAAACTGTGGGCGAAGTGTGCGTAAATGTAATACGAAATTGGAGTGGATTATCTGCGATGGAGAAGAAATCTGTAATTATAAACTCGTTGTGTAACTGTTAGGAATCTCGTCGGATAAGGGTTAAGGATATGTTGTGACAACGCAAATGCCTCATCTCCTACGAAAACAAATGGCATAGGTCTTGCTCATCGTACGGTAACGTTTATGCGTTAGGAATGTTTAATTTGTTGGTTTGTAGTCTTCGACCAAAATTTGAATTTTTGAAACATTAGAACCCCCAATTGAACCGCACGACCTACATCAATTGCTGTGAAAAAGTAGTCAGCGTCAACTACGCCGAGAAGTATCGTGGAGAAAAAGTTCTTATAATTATAAAACTGTGAACCGGAGTTTTCGGGTTTCTTTAGCCTTATGTGCTTACCATCCACAGCACCGATACAGTTAGGAAAGTTCGTTCGGTTGAAAAATTCATTAGGGTGTAATCGTCAATCCGCATGAATTTTATAAAACTGTCCATTTAGCGTCCTCTGACTGATAATTGGATGTACTCAGTATTCTTTTTTGTATCGCTTCTGTTTTTCTTTTAAACACAACATCAAAGCCACAAGACAAGTTGTTTCTACGATCTCCTTTCTATACTGACAAATACAAATAATGACAAAACATTATGGTAAAATTGCGATTTATTTATCGCAAGTGAGTGAACTTCAATATTTTTTCGCGAGCACAATTTTTTTTTTGTTGCGACAGATAATCGCAAGTGTGCGCCTAGCAAGTGGCAATATTACTCAAAGTTCCCGGGCTATTTGGCCGTGATCCAATGTCTCCGTATTGTAAACCAAACTTTAAACGTCAAACATGACGGGAATTCTCGGTTGCGTGGAAAGAGAGATCTCAATTTCCCGAGTAGGACTAAGTGTAAAGACGGTCCTAGCGGGAGAAGCACTTCATACCTCTGTTCCCAGGCTACTGAAGATGGCCGACATGGAAACGGTTGAAACGTTTGGCATACCTTGAACTAGGCTAAAGCCCTGTAAAGTTCGGTAACATTGACACTGGCCGTGACAGCTTAGTTCTTTTATTAAAATGGCAATGTTTATAATACCACAATACACAAGAATTCTTAATGCGAGTATTCGGGTGGCACATATACAAGAAATGAACACTGAATAATCTTCAAGCTAATCGCTTTCTGTTAGCAACTTTCAGTTTTATTGTTTTATTCCCTACAATTATTTGCTTTAATTTTTTTATTTATGTTTTCATTTTTTTACGTCCATGTTCCGTAATAAAACAGAAGTATCGTGATCGCGAAAAAATCGTTTTCGAGATAAGAGCTGATTCTGATTGTACTACCCTCAAAACATGAAGAAAAGTCATTTTCCGATATGTGTGTGTGTGTGTGTCTTATGTCGATTTTTTCTATGGCAAACCATAAGTGCCGCAAATTCAAACAGAATTGAATAATTTTTTGCATATGTGTCCAAGTTGTAGAGGACTCAAGGCCTATTGTTTTGGTGAAGATCGGTTAAGGTGAGGGGTAGTTAACCTCCAACGTTTTACGTTTTAACAAGAGTAAAGTACTTAATTTTTATAAATAAAGTATTCTGAAAAAAAAGATCATAATAATCCACTGTTAAAAGGTAGATGTAATATCTATAAATGAAAGTGGTAGTTGAAGGGGAAGGAGGAAATTTTTTTTAACTATTTTTCTGATGGCGAAAAAACTACTTCATTTTGAAGGATAAGATATCTTAGTAATTACATATAATGAAACTATTACTCAGTAAAATCCTAAATATCAAAAATGGGGTTGTTCGGTTAAGGGGGAGGGGTAGTTTGCTTCCATTGTTTTGTGTTTTAACAAGAGTAAAGTACTTAATATTGATAAATAAGTGCCCCAAAAATAAAGTCATATTAACCCACTGTAAAATGGTAAATGAGATATATATAAATGGTGTGGGTAAGTGAAGGAGGAGGGGGTGATTTTTTAAAACTTACTTTACTGGTATCAAGTAAAATACGAGTACTTAATTTTGAAGGATAAGATACCGTAGCAATTACATATGATAAAACTATTACTCTATGAAAGTGTAAATATCATTAATGGTGGGATCGGTTGAGGATGAGGGATGAATATCTGCGTAGTTCAGTTTCTTTGTAAGTGTAAAGTACCTAATTTTTATAGATAAAGTGAGTCGAAAATAACATTATATTAAACGACTACCCCATAATAACAAAAATATATATGAATACTGAAAATAGTTAGAGGGTTAGGAATATTTTTTTAGAAATTATCGAACCGGATTCTAGTAAATGATTTTAAATATAAATCTTAGAACATGTAAGTCATGTATGGTTCTCAATACCGATATTTATTTAAGTACGCGAGTGACTAAGGTGTCTCTGAGCACCTGAAGAAACATTATTAAATAGTATTCGACAATTCTGGAGTAGCCGGTGCTTTTCAATATACGAGCTATTTGTTTTCCTCTATAATTTCTTCCTTTCTCAGACCTAACAGACCATTGTCTGTCCTAGAAGAGCATTTGAGTTGTCGTGGTCTGTTAGAATCTGAAAATGGTTAAAATACTAAAACGCTTTGTCCAGTGCAAAATAACTAGTAAAAACAAAATGATTTGCATTAAGTTAAATGTATTTTCTTCATACTATATACAAATTAGATGATTCTCCACTTGTAGTTTCTCTTGAGTGGTTGTCTTAATATTGACTGTAAGTTAAGTGACTGTTGTCTTATGGCTGGGTTTATTGGATAATTTTTATGTTTCTAACGTTTATTGTTTTATATGAAGACGATATGTACATTTTATTTATATATTTTACTTACTTATATATTTATAAATTTATTTAAATCCAGAAGACACGAAATCATTTGCTTCTTTTTAAATTATTTGCTACTTTGTAAACGAATACTTTATTATCAGATTAATTAATCTTTATTGTGTACGTAACTCTTCAATATTTTTTGCAGGTTTTCTATATAATTAATATGTCTTCAAATAATAAATACTTCTGCAAGTAAAATTTATTAAATTATGTTATTGTATTTTCACCTGATGCACGTTTCACAAATTTATTCTCTATCTTCGGAGCTTTCTATATGATTTATCTTTATCAGAGGTGTAGGCCTGTATATATACGTTACATAGGTCATATATTTGTATATATAAATGTTTATATATATATATATAAATGTTACATAGGACAAACACAAGCAACTAAAAAAACGTTACTTTGAACATCTACACTCATACAAAAAATCAGAAATACATAAATCTAATTTGGCCATACATGCAATAAACACAGGACATGAATTCCCAGCCATAACCAACATGACACTAAAAAAACACATACCAAACAAAGGCACCATAATGAACATATAGGAAAATTTACAAATATACAAACACAAAACACAAAAGAAACTAATACCTGAATAAATACAAATCATTACAAAACATGACACAATATTCAAAGCACTCCACATCGAAAATACACAAAAAGTTAATATATACACCACAACCACACACAATAATAACCAAAAACCAACAGAAAACCATAACAACAATCAACCAACACACAAGTACTCCACTTGAGTAGGGTCAGGTTTTCCGCAGGGTAGTGTCCTGGGTCCTCTGCTCTACCTCCTGTTCACCTCGGACTTACAGTCAACAAGTGAAACCACTGTTGCCACCTACGCCGATGACACAGCAATCCTAGCGACACACTCCGACCCCTCAATAGCATCTCTTATACTACAAGAATCATTAAATAGCGTTTAGTTATGGCTTGATAAATGGCGCATAAAAATCAATTCATCCAAGTCAGTCCACATTACCTTCACCACACGTAAGGCAAACTGCCCTCCAGTAACAATTAACGGTCAACCAGTACCGCAAGCTGAAAGTGCTAAGTACCTTGGGATGCATCTGGACAGGAGACTAACATGGAGAAAACATATAACATCTAAGAAGATTGAACTTAATCACAAGGTCAGAAACATCTATTGGCTGATAAGCAGAAAATAACGTTTAAGTCTCGTCAACAAACTGTTGATCTATAAAGCAGTTCTTAAACCGGTATGGACTTATGGTATTCAACTTTGGGGTACTGTTAGTACAATTAATATTGAGATTATCCAGCGCTTTCAGTCCAAAACTTTAAGACCAATAGTCAACGCTCCATGGTTTGTCTCCAACAACACTATACACCGCGACCTCAAAGTTCCAACCGTGAGAGAAGAAATCTTGCGCCTCTGCAGGACTCACATCTCCAAATTAGAACAGCATCCTAACCACCTGGCAATTAATTTGTTAGACAACAGTGAAGATATTTATAGACTAAAAAGGCACAAACTGTTAGACTTACCATTCAGGTTTAACTAATAATGTATTCTCTGTATTTTCTGTATTGTAATGTCTGTGATATCTGTTCTGTATGTTTTTGTATTCGTGTCATTATTAAGTGTTATTGTCAACCTGTATATGTGCCTTATGGGCCCAGTGTTTAACATTTGAACTTATTATATCATGGCAGCAGGAAGTGGAAGTGATTTTTGTTCATTTGTTTACATTTTAATTTTGTAATTTGTGTACCTCTTTAATCTATTATCAAAAATAAGAAGAGCTGTCATTCATAATCCTGTATGTGTGTTGTCAGCCAATTTGTTAAATGTTCGATTAGTCGAACAGATTACAGCCTTCCTAATTTTGCATCTTGTGAAGTATTTGTGTGTTGGTGGTCGTTATTGTGGTTTCCTGTTGGCCTTAGGCATTTTAAATTGGTATTATTGTGTGTGATTGTGGTGTATATATTAGTATTTTGTGTATTTTCGATGTTGTGTGCTTTGAAAATTGTGTAATTTTTTGTATTGATTTGTATTTGTTCAGGCATTAGTTTCTTTTGTGTTTGATGTTTGTATATTTGTAAATTTTCCCAAATGTTCATTATGGTTCCTTTGTGTGGTATGTGTTTTATTAGTGTCGTGTTGGTTATGTCTGGGAATTCATGTCCAGTGTTTATTGCATGTGTAGCCAAATTAGATTTATATATTTCTGTTTTTTTGTATGCGTTAGATGTTCAAAATAACCTTTTTTCAGTTGTTTTTTGTTTGTTTGTTCTATGAAACATTTATTGCAATCTTGGCATGCAATTTTGTATATACCATTGGTTGTTGTATTATCTTTGTTGTGTGGGTTATTTAGTTTTTGTAAATTATTTTTGTTAGTTTTGTGTGCTATTTTTATATGTGTGTGTTTTTAAATAGTTTTGTTAGTTTTGCCATTTTATTATTTATGTATGTGAATGTAGCCCATTTTTTATTGCTGTTATTATTTATGTGTTGTTCATTTTGATTAATTTTATTTTATTTTCATTATTTGATTTGATTTTATTTTCTATATTTTTTACAGTTTTTTTATTGTGTCTATTTTCATAAGCAACTTGGTATATTATATTTCTTATGATATATATATATGAATAATCGAATTGTTTCGTTAATTTATATTATAATTTAATATAATCATTATGTCAAATTAATATAATGTCGCATTTTATACTTTTATCTGCTCTACAGTCTGCACAGACAACACTAGTAGTAATAATTTCTGTCTGCGATATTTCTACTGTTATTGTTTGTAATATAAAAAATCGAAATTCAAGGTTATCACAGTCCAAGGGTTATCAGGTCAAACAATTAAATATAAATTAACTTTCTAATTTTTAAGACTAACTAAAATGTATGTCAGTAAGGTTAAACCACAATCATACCAAATAAAACAGCCACGGTCAAAATTCAAATTAAACAGCACTATCTTCTTTGGTTACGTAACTCTGGCTACATGACAGAATTATTTATTTATTTGATAGTTCATATACCGATAATAATCAGAAATCTGAACAATCGGATAATTCTAAAATTCTGTAGCTTGGGTATTGGATATCATTCTTTAAAAGTAATACTGTACTAGGTATTGTATTGAAAGTTAACATACAATATGTACTGTGCTGTGTTGGAAAATACGAAATCTGCTAATTCTTTACCAGACAAGTTTTTTCAATTTTTTCACGATTTTTAATTTGTCTTTAATTGGTAGAATAATTTGTTTTCGTTTGTAGAGCATGTTACCTCCTAAAGATGATATAATTGTTAGGTAGCGATAGAGTAAAATAAAAATGGGATTCCAGGGATCGGGGAATTTGTAACGAGGCTTGACAGAAATAATTAGGTCTAGACTATTGTGGGCTTACAACACATCAGTGAGTCCTTCAGACTATAGACGTTATGTATATTACTTTATAAACGTATTCACTCAATCACTGTACAGTAAAAATTTAGGCAAAACATAGTAATGATGTAAAAAGATATAAAACTTGTAAAGTTATACCTGTTACAACGCTCACGTTTCTTTAAAAGTTCAGGATTATAGAAAAAATGTAGGAAGTTTTCCTCTTCACTAAGAATGTAAATTAATGCTTATTAGATTAGCAAATGCTTGTTAGATTATTAATAATGTAATTTGCTGTTACAGTACAAATCTATAAAATAAGATAACCCTATAAATATTTGTAAAAATTACAGCTGTTTTACTACACAATAGAAAACAAAGTTTTTCACGATTATATCTCTATAATAGTATAGTTAATACTTACCGATTAAAACGATTTTTTTTAATTAGGTGGAAAATACGCATATGCTAGACGGCAGTGTTTATTTTTTATCTCTTCTAGGTGCGTAGAGTCCTATGTTCTTAACACTCGTTATCGCTACTCAGATAAGAAAAGATGTTACATTCCTATACAATAATCTGAAGTTTGCAATAACGTGACCGTTGGGTTTGTTCGAAAAAGGACTGCCGGGAATCAAAACAAGTGCGACTGCGTACATTTCTAAACAATTCTCGTTAGATTCCGCATAATCATATTCACTGTTGGAATAAGGAGTACACAACCGTGCAATTTTATCAAGATGAGCTGGAAATGAATCACGGCACATGAGTGGATTGGAATTCCTACATACGAGAAGTGTGTGAGCACCGTTTATTGCAGAATCCAAAGGTTATTAGTGGACCTAATTTGCATGCAAAAGTAGATGAGATTTGTTTCACGAAAAAAAAATATAACAGGGGAAGAGTTGAACCACATCAGTGGGTGTTTGGCGGAATTTTTCGTGAAACAAGAGACCGTTTCCTTGTGAGTGTTCCATACAGATCGCAGGGACTTTATTGCCTATAATAAATAAGTATGTTGCCCCAGGCACAACCGTTTTGTCTGATGAGTGGAGGGGATACCAAAATTTATGACAAAATTATCAACATCTCACAGTCAACCATTCAATACAATTTGTCAATCCAGTGACTGAAACCCAGACGCAAAATGTAGAAAGCATGTGGGCTTAGGCCAAAATGAGGAACAAAAGGCAATGGGGTGCTTCGCGACTGAAGTTGGATTCCTACCTGGGTGAATTTATGTGGCGGCTAAGGTATTGGGAAGATAAATTTGAGAAAATTATTGAAAAATTTGTTCAATTTATGCCGCCCAAATAATTTATATTTTGTTATTTGTAGCTGTAATAAATTATGAAATGTATCAATGTATTTGTAGTTTCAAATTCAATTTGTAATTGTAATTAATTTGTAGTTGTTAGTAATGTAGAATATTTATTGTAAAATTTAAATAAAATGTAAGTAAAATTGTAAATAAAATGTAAACTAAAATAAAAAATAAGTATAAAAACATAAAAGTATGTAAATAGTAAACGAAATGTATAATGGTAAAAATATGATAGATAAAAGATATAAATAAAACATTAAATTAAATAAATGAAAATAAAAATACAAACTCAAGCTGGTTATCGTGTGGAAGGTTTAACGTGTGGAGGAAGAGTGGGTCTACGTCGAGTAATTGCTCACTGCATGCTGCCACTAAACAGTAAAGATCCAAAAGTAATGTTATTGTCGTTGAGTAGTTGATTAAAACGTACATAATTAGGTAAAAAAATATGAATGTTGAAGTATATAAAAGGGAACAGAAGTTATAATGATGATACAGAAGTCTGAATAATTAATTGTCATATATGTAATTCAAACAGTGTTGGTGAAAAATGATTTAAAACAGCAGATAAATAATTTCTACTATCTGAAATCAAGTGTCTAGAACATAACCGTGTGTGCGCGCGTGCATGCGTATAATATCGTTTACTGACACTGCACACTACACTCAGCTTCCCGCCCCCTTCCAAATTGCGCAGCTAGGAAAATCAAAATGATGTCAGCTTTATTTTATCGTTTAAACTCCAGGTGAGTGTTAACAAGTATTGCCATAATAAGCCTCTGCGCTCGTAACACGACACCCCAGCAAACCTTCTAAATACACTAAAAGTATTTCAAACAAATTTCAAATATATTTAGTGAAAAACGTGACGCTTTGCTGTCGTTCGCGGACGCTGTTTGTTTCTACCGTCAAATAAAACAATTCGTTAAACAGTTTTAACATGAACAGAGTCACCTCTTGTAGTAGGATGTGGCATTTCACCACACAGTACGGTCTTGGTGGAGAGAGGCTGTGGGCTACTTTAGGAACTAACATCGCTTCATCCAACTCTAGGAATTTGCGAGAGCCAGTGCCAGTACAAAGTACCAGTCAACCTAGTACAAAGGTACTACCTCTCCAAAATATACATGTGTGTGTGTGTGAGAGAGAGAGAGAGAGAGAGAGAGAGCAAAGTTTTTCACATAACAATAATAATATAATTTACTAAGTGAAACTGCTAGTTACAATATGTGAAACTGAAGAACTTAAATACCAAGTTCCTATGTAAATAAAAGACCAGCAATGTTATCTTGTACAGTGATAACACTGAGGAATCTAAATAACAAATGTAGGCCTATACAATTTC
This sequence comes from Magicicada septendecula, assembly GCA_034769895.1. Taxonomy (NCBI): domain Eukaryota; kingdom Metazoa; phylum Arthropoda; class Insecta; order Hemiptera; family Cicadidae; genus Magicicada; species Magicicada septendecula. Next base: position 271,501,276 of record CM068371.1, read on the forward strand.
ATGTAAATTATTAGCTAATTATTAGACACAATTGAATTTCTTCCAGTTCGGTATTATAAAAGTTGTTCTTTAAACCAATATCGCACCTTAACTTGTTTTCTGACCTGAAAACTAGCATATATCTATTCAGACTCAAAATATGTTAATTACTTAATTTCAATGAAGTTACATTCTCTTCATGTGTTTTCTCACTCTACTAAAGTGACCGCCAACAAGAGATTCCAAATTCTTCAAGGGAACGTTAATCGTTTTAGTTATAAAAATTATGTTTTTACATTTGCCACATTTTTCATCTAAATATTTAACATGCCGCTAGAAATGGAATTAAAAGCTAATAAATGTTGAGGAATGATTTAAATCAAGAGTTTAAAACAATACATTTTGAATAAACAAGTTTTGACCAAAGATCTTTGTGTAAAACGACTGGTCCTTTGTGGTTCTGAACGCCATTATTTCTCTAGTATACATTTAGTCGTTCATGTGCTTCGATTAATTTCAAGTGGTATCAGGGGCGGATCAAGCAAGCAATTTTGAAGAGGTAAGAGTTGACTTTAGGAGAGGGGAATTCAATGACTAGAGTATACACGACAGGAATGAGTGGAGATAAAAATATACAGTGTGTTATTATCAACACAGAAAATTCATTAACATACAAGTATAAAATCATATCTGTGTTTGCCCGTTCATTGTTTTATTAATAGCATTCACTTACTGCTGAAAGTACACATTACTCATTTAAGTTACGTATCAAACAAAAATTTACATGGTTGAAAGGTACAGTTACAATTGAATTTAATTTTAGAGGAAAAGCGTGAAACTATATAACTTGATATGAATTTTGTATCATACTTACAATCACAAAATCATTCACAAATTAAAAAAAAAAAATTTCGTCTGATGTTACAATTTTCCCCATTTCAATTGTCGTGGATTCGCGCCTGAGTGGTATAATTAATTCGTTTCTTAAACTACTCATTAAGATTTGCGATTAACAACCATATACGATGGTAAAGATAACATTTCTCTAAGATGATGATATTCTTGTTTGTAAGTATAGTAATCACTTTTCCTCCTAAATTGCAAATAATAGCAGACCAAACGACGACTCCTTCCTTACTTGTGTTAGACAACTCACTAAAAGCCTTCTACTATTGGCAAGAGATAATTAAGAATAAAGGATAGTACAGAAACACAAATGTATAGCAATTTTTAACTTTTCATACGTGAAAAATATGTTAACAAATTTATTTAGAAAAACTCTGCCTATGAGAAAATCTGGTTGACACATAATACAAACTCCCTACATACGACAGCAGTACTATTCTCTTTACGATGTCGACATACGGAAACTTTATATTCGTCAGCATTCATGGTAAAATGCATTAGATTTTACACAACACTTGGTATAATTTGATGAGGTGGCTACGACATTCAGTGTTGTAAAAGAAGCATTATTTTGCTATAAACGTGCTTTACTGAATAACATCCGTGTCTTGTCTAGTTTCCATCGCTGACTGGTGCACATATACCTTTATAACATTTTATGTGTTTTCTTCTAACTGAATATTTCGTGGTACATCAAACTCTGATTTCTTATCCACATAATACCATTTAATATGACAATTGATTTAATGTATTATAACGTTTTAATTTTAACGTGCCACAACAGCGAGTCGAAATAAGCTTTGATTAACAGGCTTTGAGTACACGTTCCGTGAACACGGCTCACTAATTAAATAAGCTTTGATTAACAGGCTTTGAGTACACGTTCCGTGAACACGGCTCACTAACTGAAATCTTAATCAGGGCCGCCGCTACCATATGTGAGAAATGTGCACCGCACGCGGGCGGCCATACCAAAGGGGTGGCCGTAGACTGCCAAATTCATCAGCAGATATTACAAAATAAATTAATACCGACTAGGTCTAGGTATATGACATTAAAGTTTAGTGAGTTGTTCTTGATATTTGTTGTGTTAATATTGCCGCAGTGTACTCGCATCAGGCTTTGTTTGACTGCCAAGAAAGCGTGTAGGTATTGCTGCGTGCGACATATATATCTGAGTTATAGCTGTAGTCTCTTCGTGGTTTTGTGCATCTCTTCCGAAAGTTATAGTTTTGGGAATAGCTTATTAAATAATTCATCATTTAAAAAATATGAGTTATAGCTGTGGTCTCTTCCTAAAGACGCGTGAATGTCGACGCTGGCAAACTATAAACTAGGCCTACCTACCCTATAAGATAAGAAATTATTTATGTTTTGTTTTGACGGACGCCTTTAGGACCGTCAGCTCATATTCAAAACAACAGCAGTTTGTAAGCAGTAACGGAAATTTGATACTTATGCTTAAGACGTTTCCAAGTACGGTCTTATTTCTGGTCACGGTCTGGCGGTATAATTCTAAAACGTGTCGTATTTGTATACAGTTTATATTTCTAATATTATCAAAAAGTCTGACAGAAAAACGAAACGATTCTCACAAAGTTATGTGATGCGTTAGGAAATTTTTATCTGATACTAGTGAAAGTGAAACTAAGAGTCCAAAAACTGATGAGACTGAAGGTGTAAACGTTGGTGCTTCAACTTCAAAACAATTTGAATTTGAAGAAAGTGAGAAAGTGAATGAGGAAGAGGCTGAGAAATGGGGCAGTCCTCCAACGAGGGATATGACAGCTGAGGTAATTTCAAATAATGAAGCAGAAATAGAAGTAGATAAGGAATGTTTGCTTGCTGATTCATCAAAGTCCACGTTTTGCCTTGTTTCGGATGATCCCGGGAAATGGCCAGTAAAAATTACTCCGAATGAAGTTCAATTTGTAGTGGAAAATTTTCCACCACAAACTTTACCTTTCCGAGACATAAAATAACATGAAATTTTCAGAAACGTATTATTACTGTACTTTAAGCAAATAACAAAATTACATAGTGTGGTAAAGTAGGGATATGAAAAGCATATACAGGATGGCGGCAAGGGAAAAACTGCACACGGGCGGCAAACTCCCTGGCGGCGGCCCTGATCTTAATCCTACTGCAGTATGGGAGTTATATAGGTTACCACATTGTACACAGAGAAGACGTCACTTGTCTTTAAACGATAAAACGTTAATGCCATAATGATAATATTTCATAAAGGAATTACATAGAATTACGCAATATCTGCTGAAAAAATAACAAAACGTTCCTTTCATAGATAAACATAAATATTCCTTCCATAAATTATTTATTAATGGAAAATTATTCCATTTTCCAATGACAAGTTACATCAGCACTCATTTGAAACCTTACATCCCCCCTTACTGAGTAGGCTATTACTTCTAACACTTAAGGCGCTCAAGGATGAGGCCCGCAAGTACAGGATGGGTAAGTGGCCTTTATACCCCGGGCGTCGCCTTAGTAAACAATCAGAATGGAAAAGGTCTTTTTCCATACTGAGAGCAGCTTCAGTTGAGTAGATTTATGTTTGTATACAAATAATTATAAAAACATGAATATATTATTAAACGCATCAAAATATTCCTGTCTACTTGTATCGAATAAACATTACAGTATCTTACAAATGCTTGTACTTTTGCTAGTAAAAGATCGTTCTTGCTCAATTATTTCCCGTCTTGCCAAAAACTGAATTTTTGTGTTATTTTTTATTATATAATATAGTAATGAACAATAATAAATTTCAAATATAGAATTATATAGAACTGTGTGTTAGACTGGTAATATTTGACTGTCGTTTTTCTCGTACTGAATTATGGAAATACGGCCCACAAATAGTCACTCAACCACTCACACAGAAAAACACCAACAAATAATTACCTACAAAAGCATTTTTGTCTTTGTAGGCCTTAATTGTGAATATTGCTTAACACCTATAATTAATGAAACCCTGTTAAACCTTTTAAATAAGTGTACCCTTTCTTTCAGGTTATTACTCTATTTAACCTGTACATGTTCATATTTATTCCAAGAGTTTTGAATATTTTTGTTTACAGGTATATTTTAACTACTCTCATACTCCTTATTCTTTACATATTAATAGTTTTAGGTGAAAGAAGCTTCAAAAATTTCAAAATTACAAAAAATTCTTCAAAAGTATCAGGAACAAAACAAATTTCATATTCAGAATAATCACTGTTGCACACCACTATAGAATAATTATTCCGATTAGCGCTTTCAAGCTTCACGGGTGACTGAACTCGCTAGTTAATAAAAGACAGGAAGGACTTATAACTTATAGGTTGTTTACAAAAATGTGTACGAGTGGTAGTGAAAAGACGGCGGGGGGTATGTAGAAGTTGTTTGACCTATTATTGTTATTAATAATAACAATATTAGCTGTTATATTAGTAACATCGTCAGCAGATCTGACGATGAGCTGTGTGGCTTGAAAACGCTAATCGGAATAATTTTTCTATAGTGGTGTGCAACAGTGATTATTCTGTTTGTAATCATAACCACTAACACAACTTTCTTAATTAAATTTTAATATTGAAGTATTATCTCAATTGTGCAAAATATAACGTCGTATCTTTCTTATCATGACGCTGTCAAAAACTTTGCCGCAAGAAATCCTAGTCAGTAAATCTTTGAAAAACTTGATTTATTCTCCCTCTAGAATAACTAAATGCGTGTTGGATATGTAAAGCAAATCAAATAAATAAATAAATAATAAAGTTTCTTTAAAAATTCAAACATATATTTATTTTAATGTGAACATTACAAAATAGTCATGACTGAACAAAATGCTGCAGCACTTCCCGCTGCTAGGCCCCGGAAGTGTTCAGCATACACGCAAATAACATAATGTAATATCTAAATACATCAAAATGCTTAAGACACCTTTTCTGGGTTACAACTTATTTCTCAAGTGTTTCTATAATTAACATAATTATATAAAAGGAGGAGGTGCGAGTAAAAGAAATTGTTGAAAGCATGAATCTGTGAGCTGAGTCGGATGCGACCCGTTTATTTCAAACACATTACGAGCCTCTAAAATTTACTTAATTATGTGCCAGTCAGCAACGGTCAGTACTGAACTAATTTTTTTTTTTAAACTGAATATAGAAAATGTTAAATGCTAAATATGGGGGTGTCGCATAAATCAATGCTAGTTTACCAAATGGAGTTCAGCGTACACGCTGTGATCTACTTATAAATTTCTGACACTGTTATCTATCGCAAAAGTTTATAAAATTGTTTCTGACACTTATGACGAGTGACTAGTTTGTCTCGCTTTTGCTTCGTGATTATGCAGCAACTACCACCGTAAGTTATTAGGTAAAAATTTTACTTAGTAATCCAGATAAATCCTTTTGCAACCTGCTGTATCTGGTCGCTACGGCTGCATGTTCCTCCGTACCTGGTTTGAACCACTGCTATGTCTGTGCTTGAAGATCGTGTAAATCTGTACGAAGTTCGTGTTCTCGTGTCTTCTGTCCGAAATATTAAACCAAGTTTCGAACTTGGTTATTAAGGCTCCCAAACTTGACGAAAGTCCGGCGACGGGCCGCTCAGCTCACAGCGTTTGATGGGAGACTCACGAGATTTTACAAAGCAAGCGATAGGGTTGGTAAAGGGGAGGGCGTGACGTCAGAACGTCGGGCAAGGTACAATTCGCGGATTGTTGCATTCGATAGAAGACGAATAATTGCAACAAAAACAAGCTACTCCTACGTGATATGAGAAGGAAAATTTTTTTTTATAATTGGATAACTGTTTATAAATTTTTCATGACCCGTCGTTTAAATATTAGTAGCATCAGTTTACTAAACAGAGGATCACGTTGACGTACTAACGGTTATTCAATCAAAAATTCATTAAAATATTCATGAAGTTTAATGCTCGGCTTGTGGTAAAGCTGAAGTCTGTATCACCACAAGCAAATCCTTAAAGTAATTTGCATTTTTAAAACGGTGCCGGCTAGAAACTTTATTTCTTGCTTTAAAAAAACACAACTATCCTGAACACAAATATTTCAGCTATATTTAGATTCCTCACTTATCGCATAGCCATTTATTTTTATAAATACTTTTAATTTATAGAAACACTGCTGATATAACTGCATTGTCAAATACCATAGAGATCTGTTCCGCTTGTCCAATCCTCATAGTTAAATTTGTAAAGATTTTTATTATGTTAACTTCCCTTCAATAAATTATTGAACAAACAAAGAAAAAATGAGTTCATTAATAAATTATAATTACAATCCAAGTATTTCGCTAGTTTTGTCAAAATATTTTAACTGGGATTTTGTTCCAATATTAATTTACCTAAATTGAAAGTATCCAATTTTCTCTGCTTGAGTTATCCAAATTTTTTCTTACATCGGTTACTTACATGTAGACCTATTCTCTAAACATCCGTTTACTAGTTTACCATACCTACAACTTACATTTTTTAACATATTTTATATCACTAGAACCAGAATGTAACAAACCCATAAATATTTACATTAAATCTTCTTGAGGTTTAACGATAGTCTACTGTACACTTTTTGTGATTTACGTTATTCGGCAAATTCTTTACTGCACAATAAGAAAAGTCTGTCGTCTTGTAGATACTGAAAGTACAAAATATGCAACCGATGTGTAAAGCATACTGGATTTAAGGACTAATTAGTCCACCATTCTGAATAGTATAATCTTACGCAAGGTGCAGCAATGCTCCTCAAATACCAGTTGAAGCAGATGGCACAATTTTGTCACACTAACGCAAACTTTTTCCTGAACAAACTTAATTGAATAGAGTTTATGTAAAGGACCAATAATGTAAATTGCTGATGACCAATTACTTTTGGTTTAAGATTTTGAAGACATAGAAAATTGATAAAGGAATATCAGAAATGGGGACTAAAGGTAAATATGAATAAAACAAAATACATGGCAACAGGTGACCTTCATCAAGACTTGATATTGGGGGAAGACATGGGGGTGGAGATTTCATATACAGAGGATACCAGCATAATAAGAACACAAAAATAGAGTAAAAATAGCGTGATCATTGTGAAAATATAACTACTGCAACAGACCAAAGTACTGTTTATAATAAAATATTGTGAGCTGAGCGTTTGTTGCCCATGAAAACTGAAATTAACTGCAAACTATACTGCAATGTACCAACAAAAACTACAGTGATTACTATTACAGAATACTTTAGGAAGATTAAGAATATTTTAGGAAGGGCTTAATGAACAAAAACAAGTATTTAAGGGCAAAAATTACTGCTAGTGGGAAGCAAGACAAATAAATACAATCCAGAATTAATTTGGGAACGATGGATATATCTACAGTAAATGGAATCTTGTGGGATAAGCAAATTACAGCAGAAACTAAACCCAAAATATTTAAAACCATTGTTGAAAGTATCATGACTTACGGCTCAGAAGTTTGGACTACTAATAAACACACAAGAACAAAATTAATGACAGCAGAAATGGACTTTTGGAGACGTTCTGCAAGAGTATCCAGACGTGAAAAAATTAGAAATGAAGTCATTAAGGACAGAATGAATGGGAAAACTCAATTGTTGATTTTATCTAAACAAAAAAGATAAAATGGTATGAACACACAAAAAGAATGACACAGGAAAGATTGCCAAGGACAGTAATGGAACGGACCCCACCAGGAAGAAGGAAAAGAGGAAGACCACCGATCATCTGGATAGAAGAAATTCAGACTGTATTGAGGGAACGATAAATTGAAGAAGATGGACGGACAAGCACCAGTGGAAGCTTCGAGAATTCAATCAGTTCTGTAATATTCCGAAAAATGTGTAAACATTGTACAGCCGGAATGATAATAATATCAATAATGTAAAGCTTGTAATAAGAATACTATAAGAGGATTAACAAAACACAAACCGTTTTGAACGAAGCTGGCGTCAACTACGATTTTGCGCCAAACAAGATAGTAGTGCTTAATATGTAAACTACAGAAAATGTTTTGCTCTTTGTACAGTTTACAAATGTACTGTTATTTAAAACAATTGTAGCAACGTTACGTGTTTGCCATTCAGGTCACAGTAGCTGTAAATGGTTTACCTTTGAATGCGATGTTTGTTCCTAGCGCAGGCATTTATCATTAGACGGTCATTCAATATTCAATTATGCGCCGTAATGTACGGGCAGTGAGCCTGTCGGGTGTTATTGCTTATAAAACTGATCGATAGCAGCGTCGTTAAGCGTTAGAGCGCGCTTCCAGATTTATTTTTTTTTAGAACGGCGTTTGGTTTTATAGCTTTCATAAAATTTCGTACTTCATTCAATGTTACATGCGAACGGAAAATCTGTAAAAGCACAAATCCAGATGTTACTAACAAACTATTAATGTGTCACTTACCTTTCTAAACCAGTTTAAGTTATAAAATTGTTTTACAACTATTTAAAGAATAGTTTGAAAAAATTTTAAACAACTTCTAGGATAATTTAAGAAAGAATAACAGGTTAAAAAGTTGTCGTATGAATTACATATTTTGTTGTATTACGAATAACCAATTTTGATAAGCTTATTACAAATCCCTGCAATAACAAGCTTACAAAATCAGTGTTAGGTTCACAAAACGTACTAACTTATCTTTTGAAATAAAATATTTTTAGTGATCAAATATGTTAAATTATTGTTCATTAAGTCCTTCCTAAAATATTCTTTAATCTTCCTAACGTATTCTGTAAAAGTAATCTCTGTAGTTTTTGTTGGTACATTGCAGTATAGTTTGCAGTTAATTTAAGTTTTCATGGGCAACAAACGTTCAGCTCACAATATTTTATTAGAAACAGTACTTTGGTCTGTTGCAGTAGTTATATTTTCACAATGATCACGTTATTGTTACTCTATTTTTGTGTTCTTATTATGTTGCTATCAATGTTCTTACAGCGGGGCGGTGCGTAAGAGAGTACGCAATGCGTAATTTTCCACTGGTATCACTAGCGTACAAGGTGTAAGGTCGATAAATTCTCAAGAAAGATCAATTAAATGAAAATAGTTCTTTCTCGACTATCACAGCCGGTATCCATTATAAGTCAAGAACAACTACAGTATAACTTAGTTAGTTTTTGCGAATTGTTTGACAGCGATAAGAGTGAGGTACTAGTGCAATTATTAAGCATTTTCATAGTTATAATTTCAATCTTGTTATTTTTCAACGCAGATTTGTTCGTCACTGTTCTTTATAGTATGTACGTTGAATAACACAGGCAATCGAACATAAGCGTGTTATTTTAATAAGAGCAGTAGTAATAATAATTATAACTACCAAATTTCTACTGCATTTAATGATTTATTCCACTGATCTAAAACCATAAATCACCTTACCTCGTAACAATATTAGCAATTTATACATAATTAAAATCATTATCTACCGGGCTGTTGGGCCGTGATCGATTGCTTAAGTTACCATTGTTTAGGACACACGTGGTGTTTGTCGTAAAAATAATGCGCTCTCTGTCACTAAATGTAACCGTTCACAACACTACGTCACACACAATACGGGTACGTGTACAGTTTGCTGGCTGGCTGCGGAGTATTTTGCGTATCCCGATTTTGTCTAATGTTGACGAGAAAATTTCAGATAATTCCACGGGATATTACGTTAATCGGGGCGCCTTTCGACTGTGCGAGCATCAGCTGATCTTTGCTAGACACTAATTGAACACTGTTGACCCAAAAAGTATGTAACAAGTTGCACGCACGCATGTTTATGGACCGTTGTCTATATACAATTTTCAATTTGTTTTCAATAATAATATTTAGACTTTATATCAATATTGTTCTGTTTATTGTAAAGTATATGAATACTGGCAACTACTACTACTACTTCTACTACTACTACTACTACTACTACTACTACTACTACTACTACTACTACTACTACTACTATAATTTTTTATTATTATTTTCAGAACATGTCACAGTTTTTGTACAACTAGGCCTATTTGTCTTTTATCCCGTACGCAGAGTTTCTTTTGTCTGTCCATTCTCCTTCCTATAAACGTACACTTCTAGTTTTTATACATCTGTTTTCTCCATGATCTCCTGGGTACTCTATTTTTCTTATCTGCGGAACCCAATTCATTAGATATTTAGGCGGCTGAACGGCTAGGAATCGTTCACAGCCTAAAACATTTGCTAATATATTTTTTAGGACGCGAAACCCAAAGGTAATAAATTCATTTTCCGTAAGTTTTATACCTCACAACACAACTATTACTACTTTATCTGTTATAAAAAAAACAACTAAAAATACTGCTCAATTTACGTAGTTACCCAAATTTTAGAATGTTAATTTAACGATTAAAGAACGTAAAAGATATTTTTAAAAATCAAGCCTATAGAATTGGAAGGTTTAAAAGGTTAAAGTCGTTGACCTACAACTACTTATCATCTGGAACAATACATGTCATATAAAATGTACCCATTAAAAACGTTTGCAAAAACAAAAACTTCATTAAAAATCCAAACAAAAATAAAAATCTATGCCAAATACACAAACTTTTAAAATACAAAAAATGTTCGTTAGTGGAAATTAGATATGATTCAAAATACCGTTTTTAAAACCACGTTAAAATTGACAGAAACAGTAGTAAGCTGAGAATGATTACCTTTAACGTGTTTTTACAACCCAAAGTTATTTTTACACTCAATACATCATTTCCATCTAATCATTAAAATTGACTCTTGCGTATACTACCTAACGAGAACCACATTTAGCACCTAATAGTGATTAGTAAATAATATGACTTAATGAGCTATGTATATTGTTTCAAAACACTTAGTAATTCCACAATTTAATTGTGAACAGAAGAAAAACTGTGAATTTATGTAAAAATTTTATTAATATTATAATTTTAGTTATAATTTACACTGATAACAACACTATTGTTTGTAAATATGTATTCTAGTTTTTCTGAACGTTCTCGTAACACTTTGGATGGCAAAAAATGGTATCTATAGTTCATTCGCTATAGTAATTCAAGATTTAAAATTAAATCAGAATTAAAATTAATGGATTAAACTAAGAACCTTTTATTGAAACAGATAAGAAAACTTCCTTTTCTTACGTTTATGATTCTCAATTCTTATTCGTTTTAGTTGGAAATACACTTCAAAAATAAAATAAAGTTGAGTATTTTTCTCTTTAATTATGTTTCTTTATAATTATAACCAAAATTTTAATATTTACTTACATAACGCTCTCTTTACTTCGTTCTTTACCAACTTCATTTTTAATTAAGAGAAAAAATTCAATTTAAAGTTTTTTAATGGTGGATTAAAAATTTATTCTGTGCCGATAACAGGGGCTTTGTTATGAAAACCCACACGCTGTACACGTTCAATGCAGCAGCGCCACAAATAGAAGTGTATTTTAATGAGGTAATGTACGTGTTCCATTGATAAAGGAGGCTCTATTCAAAATTATCCCTCTGTAGAACTAAATAAAACCAATAGCTCTCTCTCTCAAAATTTGTAATAAAAATAATGAAAATTTTAATCTCAATCGTTTATAAAAGGCAAACGATTGAAGAATCTGACTTTATCATTAAATTCAACCAGACAAAGAAAACACTTTGGTTTTGCCTAAATTAATCGAGTGAACGTACACTTTACTATTAAAGAAACTTATAAAGTTGTTTGAGAACCTATACATTACCTCAACAATTTATCATAACTCTCGGACGTAAAAATTAATTGTTAGATGTAACTTTCAGAGAAGTCACAAACTTGTATACTTTTTTGTAAGTTCTGTCAGAAAACATCGTTTTTCTGAAATTTGACATTCCCTATTTTCTAACTGGTTCATTGCTGCATGTTACTTTTCCAGTAAGTCTTTCCATTGCATAGACTTTGTCCTTCTTGTATTTATGTTTGATACAGAGTGTGCTCGCAATATCATTCCACATGATCTACACCTACCCCACTTACAGTATAGCAATTCGGTCTCCTTCCATTTTCCTTTGTACAATGAGAAACCCATATTGTTGTGATTACCTTTTAGTTTTATTTCCTTCTTATTCATTCCCATGTAGTCGCAATATCTTGCCAAACGCACTTGTGGATAGTGCAGCAGAACACAGCTGGCAGCATAGAACTAGAAAGTACGGAAATAGAAGTAGTATTTGCGGTATCTATAGTATGGAATCCCGCATTTGTTGTAATTCACTATGTCTAACGTGGAATATTCACTATAAGTGTATGGACCCGCAATTGAAATTGGAACTCTTCTCTCGCTTCAGGATATGCCAAACTAACCAGTCTATCTATCCCTATCAGGCTGAATCAGGTACGTTCAGTCACTGTAGGCTATTTCTAGAGCATCTATTATCTACTTACCCAACTTTTAATGAATATTCGTGCCCCTATAGCATTTCTAACATCTTTATTAATGTGCAGAGATGTTTTGGTTATTGTGAAATAATTTCTGTAACAGATATCATTCTTCTTCTTCTTCTTCTTCTTCTTCTTCTTCTTCTTCTTCTTCTTCTTCTTCTTCTTCTTCTTCTTCTTCTTCTGCTTCTTATTTTCCTTCTTCTTCTTTCACACTTCGTGGGTTAGGGAAGCCTTTCTGTACCGGGAGCCCCATTTCCTATACGGGTGACCAATATCTCTGTATTTCCATATCCAATAGGTACATGTATATTTTCTGAAAGCACGAGCCAATCTATCATTACGCATCCTATCAAATTTCTGAACCAATTGAATCTGTAACTTTTGATTTTTTTCTTCTAAACAGACAAAATTTAAATTCTGGCAGATAAGTTTACTTCTGTCTTCCGTGTATATTGCAGTTATACAGAGCTCATAAAAATTTCATCTTACTCCCGATGTATTCTTACTCCCCCGTTTCTTCGACAGCATCCAGACTTCACTGACAAACTCAGGATACATGATTTAAAATTTTATCGTGTGTATTTTCTAGTCTTGGTTTTAAGAATTTGGTGAATCGAGCAACACATATATCTAAACCTGTTTAATTTTTACTCACATCATCATTTCGTATGTTAGAATAAACAGCATAGCCCAAATATATAAATCATAATCCAAATATTGTTGCTCGATAATTGTCTTATTTATCTATTTTTGCATCTATCTTTTAAGTACTTGCCTTTAAAGGCTATAACTTTAGAGTTTGTTGCCAAAATACTTAACAAATATTTTTTAGCTTAGAAATTCCTCCCTCCAACTGACATTTAATAGCTTCGACAATTAAAATATTACCTCCAAAAAGAAGGTTAAAAGATATTATTCCAGACTAAAATTGACACTCAAAACAAATGATACATTTTTTTGTTTTGGCTGTTTGTTTCCTTGTACAGCAACTTCAAATTGCTAAAGGTAGTTAGTCATCCAAAGCGTATTCCATCAAAAAGCTGCTAACCTGCACTCTTATAGTTAATATGTGTTATTACAGACAATGCTGCTTTTCCTTTGCCCTCATATTTTTAAATTTCTTCTTCTTCTATCTCTTTGTAGATATTACAATTAGTATATTATTTCTGACAAAGAAGAGCTCGCGGGTCGGTGACGTGATCGTCGTGACAAAGGCTGTTGTCAACGCCTGGGTATGTTGATCGGCTTGAGCTTATTCAAGCAAATACGGCAGACAATGAACAGACTGCTAAAAGTGTTTTGGCACAACGTAGATTAATGTCTAATGCTGCTGGGAGGATAAGTCCACAACCGTTGCCTGCAGATGACGGCGATCCAGTCAGCCTTCTTGTGTGGAGCAGAAGTGTATCGCAACCGGTTGTGCACTTGAAGTGCAGAGGCCAGAAACGTTGAGGATAGGCGACAAAAGCTGAGGTCAGCAAAGAGAATGCCAAGAAGCAAGATTCCACACTGACGAAAGGTAGCAAAGAGCTAGGGATGAGGAGATGAGAGGACGCTGTACTGTGGTGCTCATCACGCAAGTGAGACCGTGGATCCACGTGGTAACATGGGGAGTTTAGATTTTACTGGAAGCAGTTCCTGAGCGGTCACGGATATTTCCGATCATACCCCTTACAGATCGGGAGGGCTTTATCACCGTATTGCGTATATAGTCCAGGTGTCGTGGATGACGCGCAGCACACCTTCTTCGTCTGGACCCTGAGAATAGCATGCCTGGTATAACGCCTGATAAATCGTCGGAGCTATGCTACGAAGGGAGGATGACCCAGAACAGTATAGGAGCTTTCTTCGGGCGAAAATAGTGGACGCCCCCCCCCCTGTAAAGTAGTAGTCTAGATATAAGTCTGCTGGTACGGCCTAGCTTGAAGTAATACCATAAACAGTCCCATGCTAGGTCCATATTGCTACAAAAGGGGTTTTAGAGAGTAGTCCATCAGATATGAAACACCACCTTGTTTAGGAGTCTCTCGTTCAAAGCGTAAATGCATTCCTCTCATCAAAAAGTATTATTATTATTATTATCATTATTATAATGTAATGTTAATGTATATTACATATAATTTAAAATAACACTAAAACGTGGCTTACACGACCACTTTCGACCTTTACGAAAACAGCTGTCAGTGGTTAGAACAGTAAGAGACAACATGTTCTGTAAGTGTCAACATTTTGCACATTTATCACCTATAACCATTTGTCAACATGAAGAAACTACTCTGCTACTAAATTTCGTAATATAACAACATCTGACGGTCTGCAAAAACAGCCGACATACTTAAAGCCTTCTCAGATTGTATCACACGGATGGAAGCCAATAAAACTTCACAAATATTTGAAATGCTCAGACGTTTTCCTCTCACTGTCTAGTCTAGACCATTTTGTTTTAGTGTGGCGAGACGTGACAACGGCAAACACATTCAGCTTATATCAAAGTGCCCCCGGCATGGGCTGTAAAACAGAAAGCCAGATGTAACATTTTAATACAGAGTTTTTTTGATTGTACACAGAAATACTGTCCTTCAAGAAAATAATACTTGCCTATTCTATTTACCTGTTTATTTTTGTTTATTACGACGGCAGGCAAGTGTTGTCTGCTTTAAATACAAGTACATGAAACAACAAATACTAATCTAATATACAAATGGTAATTATGTTGTTCCAAGTCATGTAACATTTTTACACATATCAGTACAAAGTACACTGAAGTACATATTTCATTCACAGTCTCTGGACAGTTCATGTGGATAAATTTCGTGTGTACGATTTTCAGATACGTCCGCCTTTCACTGCAAACGTTTCGAGCAACCTGATTTTTCTTACCGTAGAGTGCCAATCTATAGCTGAGTTAAGTCGAGTAATGAAGTTCGCACGTAAAGACCACTCCCCCTTTTCCTGTTATTACATAGAAGTTTCGTCCCGAATTACATGTACATGTACGTTTCCGTCGAATTACATGTACGGCATATAGTATGGAATATGTAAAGTATATGACATATAGTTTACCATGGACGATGTCATTCAAAAAGGAAAAATAATTATGGACGGCGGTATTCATAGAACCGGACAGTAAAGAAATAAAATGCCTTTTGGTTTGTAAACAAAACATGACAATTTTCTTCAGATAAGAATGTTCTACAGTCTCTTTTGGTCTTATTATCCTATTAAGCATTTTATCATTGCTCATATAATTCTATCCGTGAAACTCTCTGCACTATCTTCAAGTGGCATATCTTCATAGCGCCTACCGTTCTTGTCTACCTTCAAAATAGTGATGATTCAAACCCCATCACAGCGACTCTCAACGCACAAACTTCATAAAATTTGCTTTCTTCTGAATCTGTTTTTTGAGACTAACAGTCTCAACGTTTCATATAAGAATATTTTTCTGTCTTATATTTAATTGTTTTGATAATCTTCTACTTACTGAAACTCTGCTTGCCAGGTATTTGAAAATCTTTACCTCTTTCAACTTTACATACCCAGATAACATTCCCTATTATAATCTTCAACTGCTATTAAAAACCTGTTTAAATAATTTTAACTCCATTAAAAGGAATGAGACTAATTTTATAATACATTTTAAATTAACTCGGTTAAATTATAAATATAATTTAAAAGTACAAATTTTATAAGTTAATAATTTTAGTGACGAATTTGGTATTAGAATGAATGAGTCTATCGCACCACTACACGTTTGATGCGTTTAATTTTTAAGTAAATGGAAAGCTTTGTTTTTAAATAATATAAATACATATTTATGTATATATAATGAAGTTTAATTAAGGTAAAATTTTTACAATATAAATAATACGTGTGCCATTATTATCAACAAAATTCGTCCCTTTTTGAACCAGCATGTTTTGTTGACATTTTTTAACAGATTTCTGTAAATATAAAATAGATTTAAATAATTGTTCACGTACACTAGTTACCACTCCTTGACAATTAACGTCTGCTAAGACGTGACTTATCCTTAACGGAGTACTCGCATGTTCTTTTTACTTCTGATTCATTATACTTAAAAGTTTTAATAATACATTTATGTATAATACAAATTATATTCGTTAATTTGAAATGAATGTGGTATAATATTGTAAATTCTCAATAAAACATTAAACACAACACGCATACATATGTCTGTTTTAATTTCCAGGTAAAATTATGGCTAATTTCTAAAAATGTAGCTAACATTTTACGATATTTGATTTTCTTACTTACCTTTGGATCGTTCTCTCTGTGTCACTCGTTGGTGCATCAACTGTGACTAATTTTCAGTACCTCTCTTCCACCTTTTAAGCTTTATTTCGTTTTATCTTCTTCCTCTCTTCTTCCTCTCGCCTCTCTTTGTTTATATGTTACCTCATTAATCCTTTCTCAACACCTATCTGCCACTTGTGCTTTTTATCAGTCCTCATCTCGTTACATACTTAACTATAATTTTATTTACCTTTCTTTCTTTTCTCATATGAACTTTCGATTAAGATTTTTATGACAATCGAGATTATATATTTCTGGTGTCATTTGTTATCATCATTTTCAAAACAAGGTATACTTCAATAAGAGAAAAATAAAATATTGCAAACTCCTCTCTCATCTTCTTCAGAACTGCACATAATCTTTGTATTTTAAAGGTTACACACATAGCTTACACGAAGAGGGAGTTTCATGAAAGCTGTCTATTTGTTTCGAGATTTAGTAAAAATAAAATTTTTACTTAGTTGACGCCAAAGTCATCTTCACGTTGGAAAATTATATTTCATTCTCTTCATACGAAACGATATACTTGTTAAATCAAAATAAAATCGACATTTTTCTCAATAAAAATATATTAACATAATCCAGATGTCTTAACAAAATTACATGTAGTACAGTGATCTTAAAAAGCGATTCTGAATTGATGACTTATTTGTAAGATAGTAAATTCTTGATAAAAATATTTTCTAAATTTAAAAATGATTACATAGAATTCTTATCCATATTTTATTTATTATACATAATCAAAAGATTATGACTGAATTATGTTTGTTTCAAGCTTTTCCCTGCTCCCTGGAAAGGGGTAAATGTTTTAGAGCCAGAAGGAGGAAGAGGCAGTGTCGTGTTCCTCGTGAAGATCAGTGTCCCAACCTTGTATTCAAAGTCAGGAATTCCTCGAGGAGCTGGTTTTTTACTGATATTACTTGTAGTGCTAATAGAGTCATCGAACTTTCTTTTCTTACCACTCAGCGTAAAACCTTTGCCAGTGAAAGGAACGAACTCTTGAGTTGGAACAGCTTCATCATTTGTATCGTTCGCTGACGACTGTTTTTCTACATAACCCAGTGGCTTCTCGAAATCCACTTCCATATCACATTCGATAATCTTAACGGCTCCTCCAGGCCTCGTGTTTAGCACTTTGAGTTTGTACTCTTGATTGTTGTAAAAAATACAAATATTATCTCCAACTGTTAAGCAAGAGAAATGACGAAGCGTGCTTTCTAAGACGGCTTTGGGATTTGTTATGTTCAAAAAGCTGACCGACTGTGGCTGCAGACAAGTGAAATTGGCCTGAGGCAGAGTGGCATTCTCAATTCGAACTCGCTGCCCTTCCTGCACGCCGAGGTATTCCATAATCCACCGGGGTATGTAAGCTTTCCCGTCTTCCGCAATAAACTCCAATACCCCAACGTGCGTAGACACTTTACTTGCAACATTGCATATTTTAAACAGAAGGGGAAATTCCGCGTCACGCTTTGTCAGTATATCTAAAGCAGATGGAGGTAAAATAATTTTACCGCCATATTCGGCGCTCGGTAACCTGTCTTTAATTGACTGACTGAGGAAATAACAACGGTAATTTCTCCTAAATTTATACCTACTAACGCCCGCGTTATTCATTTTTAATTTTATGTTTTGAATGTGGATTACAAACTGGAGGAACACTGAAGCAATTATAAAGTGTACATCACCGAGCAACAAGACGATTGTTGACAGTAATGTTATTAACATAGGTTTGTTCACTGATTTCTTATTCTACAGGCTTATTTGCTCCTGCTCGTCCATCAGTCCTTGGGTGCCAATCGGCCAAAAGTTTTCATCAACAATTCTGTGTAACACAGTTTTTTTTAGAAAAATGATTTAAAACTAACACTCTCTTACTAACCAAATTTTTAGTTTTTATATTCGTACCACACATTCTTGCCATGCATCTTATTGTATTATTGCCAGCTGTACCGCAGTTAATATACTACTATACGACAGAAGTAAACAATAATATAATCATAAATCATTCATACGGGTGTACGGCATAAGTCTAACGTGATTAGTAGTTTATTCCAAAAACCTTTTAGTCACCTCAGTTAAATGAATATTGTAGCAAACTTCTTGTAACGCCAAAACGTAAAAAAAAGGGGGGAGAAGAAGCAGGTGGCAGCTGGTGAATTGACGTTGATATATGAAGGAAATTACAAGAGGAAGTTAACAAAAAGAAGTGTGAAATCCTTTTACGACGACAGGCATGTTTATGGACATATCATAAATCCAACAGAGCGGATGTTAATTTGAAGAAATTAGGGTTTGTTCTAGCGAACACATAGAAAAACGCCAGAAGAAGAGTCACGAGTGTAATACTGAGAAAGTACAGTAAGGGTGGCTGAAGGAGATACCAGGAATGCAACATCAAAGTTGAATAAACTCATCAATGACGCAGCTGGAAGTGTTCGTACTGAAAAGAAGGGAAAACTACCAGATATAAGTATGAAAGGAGACATACCCAGAAGAATACAATGAAGGTGCTAGAACCAATTGACAAGGCAGCTGGAGCCTTAGCGAGACTAAGGAATTGTCCTGGCAGAGGCGTAGAAAAACAATAGTAAGGGGTGACTGATTGAAGTACCGAGAAAACACAACAAAAGTTAATAAACCATACAGCTGGACCCTAAGAGACAATTAAGGGATATTTCTCGCTAAAAGGGTATAGAAAAAGTCAGCGAGAGGGTTACCAGTAAATACTGAGAAAACTAAAGTAAAGCTGAGTGAACCCATTAACCAGTGCAGCTGTGCGTTAGGAAGGCAGTTAAGGGGTTATTCTGTCTAAATGGGACATAGAAAAAATGACAGGAAGATTTACAAGTGTGACATCAGACTTAACGTAGCAGGAGGTGTTGACCAGAAGCCAAGAAATAGAGTAGGGTAAGAAGATGACCTATCAGAATTCAGCTTTCAACATAGGCGGGTTTCCTGGAAAGAAGTTATTAGAAATCAGGAACGTAAAACCAATGGAAAACGCAGCAGTGGGACGAAAATAAACTTAGTGGGGAATCCTGTGTATTTTGACTATTTAAAATAAGCTGAAAGCGCGTTTATTACTAAATTTTCGGAGAGTCGGTAGTAACGTATCAATGGAGTCCGTTATAATTTTCGCGGCGTCTTGACTTAAACATTTAAGAGTCTTTACTTAAATTCGGAAGTAGTCGGTGGTAAAGGTTCAGCGGGTTGACTTAATACTTACGTAGGGTTAACATGTGTAAACAGTTGTGAAGATTTATAAACTTATGCTATAATTTCATAGAAGCAAGAGTAACCGACAATGTGTGTAATACAGTTAATATTGAAAGAGTTGTAACCCTTCTTTTTATTTTGTGTGTTTTATAAATTTTTTTTTATTTTTTTTTTAAGAGGCTACTAGATATTTATGACTAGGCAGAAGGCCTAGAAGAAGCATAAAATGTGCTGGGTCCAGTGAGACGGGACTTGCAATTAAACTCGGTATTAACAAACAAGATAACAAACCTTTATTATATTTCATAGTTTTCATAATTCCAAAATTTAACAACATTTAATTCATCACAGATTTATAATTTTTCTTTGAATATTCATATATCATGATTCAGGATACAATTTCAATATTACCTGTAATTTCAAGTATAACAATAGTTTCAATTTCAATAACTTAATTTCAATTTCAATTGAATATTTCAATAACTCAATTTCAATTATAACATGTAGATATCATTCCTTCACATAATTCAACTACATATATATATATATATATATATATATTATAACTACACGCACTTTCTCTATATGCGTTATTGTTATGTCGTGTAATGTGTGTGAGTACCCACCTGCTGTCTGATCTTGCAGATTCTTCCGACTAGGGCGTGTGGATTTTGGATTTGAAGTTCGCAAGCTAGTAATCTCAACTTATTACAACAACACACAAAATAAGTTACTTTAAAGGGGGAGAGTTTTGTGAGACTGGTAGGCTTTATCGTACAACAATAAAACACTGTTATATGGGGTAATAAAACGTTGTTTATTACACCAACAACACACAAGAATAGAATGGTTATTATCTTATGAATTGTCTTATAGTCTATACAATGAATCGATGTTTTTCGATTGGCCAATAGTTGAAAGAAACTGAACTCGTTCTTTTGCGAGTTAATTGCAATTTAAATTTTAATTTATTAATTGATTTGAATTTAATTAAATTTATTTAATTAAATTGAATCTAAGTGTTCATTGAAACAAAATATAAAACTCTGAAATTAATTAGAATAATTAATTAAAATAAATTAGACGTGACAGTCTAGTTCACGTTATTTCGTTTCTAGTGATTCTACTTCTGATCTACTGCAGTATGATCTAAGATTAGATTGTCAGTTAAGATTTGTATAGCGCTTTTTATAGTACTTCTATTTCTTAACTATAACTTACTAAAGCCTTAAACTGCTATGCAGATTATCACAACGAATTTACTTTTTAATTACTAGAGTCTTTGCTTTTTGTTTGGCACCTGAATTATTTGAATTACAATGTTTTAATTGAAAAATAGAAAATTTGATCTGAAAAATAAATAAGTGGATTTTGCTTTCCTGTTACTGAAGAGGATGTCGTCCCGATTTGTCCCTCGTCGATTCGAGTCCTTGGTTAGAGAAAGTAATCTGCTTAGAACTGCTGGATTCGGTCGTGGAGTTCAAAATTCGGCAACACTCTGCTTCCTTGCTGTTTGTGAATATTTTAACGTCTGCTACTGTCTGCTGGAACTGCTTCCTGTCCCTCGTCGATTCGCACGTTGCACGTCAGCGTGTGTGTGTGTGCTTCGTTCGAGTGGTCGCTCTGCTCGTCAGCTGTTCACCAATAATTTAGACGGCCTCTCTGCTGTATTCTTGAAGTCTGGTCTTGAAGTCTGGTGGATCTCTTGCGTGCTTATGACTAACTGGTAGTACACAATAAGCTTGGTTGATGTCTTGAAGAGTATCTCGCCTTTACGCAACAATTACGAGCTATACAGATGATCTGTACTTAGTGTGTTCGTAATTGCGTGTGTGTAACCACGTAGAGTCTTCTTGTTGATCTTCACCACTTTGGTTACTAGACGATCGAAGGACTACGTCTTAACTTCGTGAGTACTGACAGAAGAGTGAGTTTTCAACCATAAAACACCGCACTAGCCGGGGCTCGCACGAAATGATTTCATTGGTCGACACACTCTCCCTACCACATAAAATTTAGAATTCCCTTGGTCCGTGAGAATGAAGTCTGGTTCCCACAGACGGAGAATGGAATATTATTATCTAATATAATTATCCGGCGGAACCAATTTGTCGCTGCGGATATCCTGTACTTATTTAATTTTGCAATAACTTGGTTGCAAACCAAGTTGTGTGAAATCTAAAATATACAATTTGTCAGAAATTATTATCTTTATAACATACTAAAATCTCATTACTGTAACTCTATTTTTACAGAAGTTATTCAATTATTTCATTTAACTCTTTCATTTGTTAATTATATTTCATCAAATTTGCACACGTTATTATTAATATCTCGGCAAACATTTTGGCTATATTGGATTTCGCCTTTATTTATTAGTTTCCGAGATATTAATAATTAACAGTTTGGGTGTGGTCGCTTCCTTGTACAGCGAACTGATTACATAATGACCACGTGTGCGTTGCTTTACACAGCATTATTTTCAATGCGCTACATTCAAATGAAGTTTTGACTGTTACTTTTTATTTAAATATGCTTTCAGTATGCGGTAAACATATAACCCCAAATAGTTAATATTTGGTTCCGTTATAATATATATATATATATTGTAATGGTACATATCTTCACCTAACCATAATGAAGAAGACATGACCAGATAATTTATTTAGCCATTGACACTAGAGTAAAAAGGGATGAATTATAATAGAAGAATGGGTGAATCAGAATAATAAAACGATCAGACATATCAAAGTAGTCAGAACAGTAACTTATATTAATTCTTAGTAGTAACAAACAAACAAGTCAAAATGGTGAATACTGAAACAAGACGATTTAACCCGAATAGCCCAATAGATGGTACGTAAGAGAGTAAAACTAGCCCCAAAGGACCAAGAACAACCTGATGATGACAACTACAAATAGAATAGAAGTAGCCATCGCACCAATAAGTGTAAATAAGAAGAATAGTGACTAAAAGACAATTAACATATAAGTATAGTGAAATAATCAGCCACAACACTAAGGAAGTGACGAATAATGTATGACAAAAGAAAATGAACTAAGAAAGAACACCAAACTTTTATTAAACGAAAGAAAATTGTATATCATATTAATAATTGTAAGGACAGACAAACTAAAGATACTAATTATTAAGTATTTAAAATATAGAAGGGCACAGTAAACCCCAAACAGATAGAGTAAACTATGACAAATCACATTAGCACAATACTAACATATTTGTGATAAAATAAACCAACATGAACTTGTTAATATTATAATTAAACCTTGTAAAGTGAGAGGTAGAGAGTTAGAGAAATAGTGAACATAGTAGAGTGAGAAAGAGAATTTAAAGTTAGGTTATACCCACTAGTAACACTTAAATTAAACATATAAAGTGCAAAGTGATAGTGTGAAAACCCCAAATTAAATAGAACCCTATTGATAGGAATTGGCACCAAATAATCAGTATTAAAACCATTAGTAAAGAGTTAAGAGTGATCGAAGACCATCAGTGAGTGGTAGAATAATAAGTGAAGGCTGATAATGGCTAGTCACAGAAAGGACTGTGACACTTAATAGCAATTATCCAATGAACACAAGTGTATTAATAACAAAATGAAACAAAGTGTAACAGACTAGATAATAAGTAGATTTTAGATATAGTAGTACTTACTACTTGCCACATTTTAGTTTGCAAGTCTTAATATTAGGGAATAAGTTGTTAATTAGTATTGTTAATCATGTATTCAAGAACGAATGACTATCAGTTTGTTAATACACCAAGATATATGAGTTTATTCACAGAAATAAGAATCCAATATCATTAATTTAAAATGATACATTAGAGAATATTTTTCATGACAAACTGATAATAATAAAAACAAGATATTAACGTTAGATAATAAACAGTTGTTGAAAAGTCAGTTATGGCTTAATGTCATTTAGAGTTAGTCATAACAATATACCAGTGTATTAATAATTAATCCATGTTTATGTCTTCATTTTTTATGTCAAGTAGTACTTATAATTTATCAAAGAGTATGAAGAGTATGAGTGAATAATATGTCTCAAATAATTATGTTTAAATGGAGAAGAATTGTGTTTTAATGACTAAGGTTTATGTTCCAAAAATGATGTTTAAATGACAAGAATTATGGCTATGAGAATAGTTAAAACCATTAGATGTTATGCCATATGTTATAAGAAATAAGATTTAAAAACCATCAGACACCAGTAAACAAGAAACAAACTATACATTCAAACACAATGACACCAAAAATGAATTATCACAGTAGACAAGTTAATATAGGGAAACAATAAAATTATACGCAATTACAAGAACCGACTTAAACATTGAATAAATAAACAAAATCTTGTATTCAAACAATTATAACCCATTACAAGGAAAATAGTCAATTGCTGTTTAAGCCTATGCAAATTCCCAACTGTCAACTACCAAAAACCTTCAATTTATAGAATTAAACACTGACATTAGGAAGACTAAACCACATAAACAATGAAATACAAATAGACAATCATTATAAGACAAAAATATTATGATAATAATGTAAATTGAGAAAACAGTATAATTAAATAAGATTCACAAAACTGTGAAAATGTTGATACCTAAGTGAACACTATAATATAGGATGTCAAATTAATCCTTGAGCAAAAATATGAACAGTGGTGATAATATTTACTACTAAAAAGGGAGTACTGAAGATTAATTACATTTAGAAGATCTGTAACCAGTTTGAATACAAATTCAAATAATAATTAACCAATTTCAGCCAATCAAAAAACTTTGAGTCGCCATGACAACAACCGAATATTGACAAAATTCAGTTAGGAACAATGACTTTATGTAGTGACGCCAAACTGAAGAGACGCCACGCGATGAAGGGCCCACATTTTCATTAGAAAAAACGTATTAGTGCCCATACTTTGGAGAAGGAATAGCAGTACATCAGATGAGAGGCCTTTACAACCAATATCTACCAAGGACCAGCCCGAAATTAATCCAGATGACCGGAAAATCCCAATAATCCAATCTGAAGAAGATGACAACCCAATTTTGAGCCCAAGCCAAGAAGTAGGAAGAATCTACATTGACACATTACTTCATATGGACGAATGACTATTCCCATCATAACTACTAACGTTGAGTATTGCTGAAGTTATTTGATTATTATTATAAAACAAATTCTCTTTCCAAAATTTTAACTATAAAAAATAAAACTCTCACTATAACTGAATATTTTCAAGGATTAATAAACCAAAGAAATAACTTTGTAAACATTGAATGAACACATGATAACCTATGTTACACAAAGACACTGTCACACTTCAACACCACAATATTCAATTTATAACAAACCTTGTATAATTTTAATGATCACAGACTTTTAATTATATGTTCTAATTTTGTTATCTTGTTATGTAAACCTCTGTTTCGTACTTAAAAGAACCCATTTGGCAGATTTATTTTGTGAAATAATAACCAGAGTCAATCGTAAACATTGCACTGCCAACCCAGCGCTACGCTGAGCGAGAGATTATATTGCCGAGGCTAAAACGTTTATTATAACAGTCATTATTTTCATGAAGCTTTAACTATAATTAACAGCAAAAGTATAATAAAAAAGTACGTACTGATAACAAACTGTCCAGTATTTATTTGTAGAATATATTATGTATGTTTTGTTTGCTAGCAGTGGGTCGACATAACCAACATTAATTCAAGTTGGCAACACGGGTTCCCCCACTCACTCGAGAATCAGTCACACGCCAGACGGCGAACTATTCGAATTTTCGATAACAAATCAACGTACTACACAAACATTAAACTTTAATAAATATTATCACACACACTACACGCTGTGATATTTTATTACAATATCAATATTATTCATTACTTCAACACATAATATAACATACATACCTATACATCACAGAATCACAGACAAATTACAATTATAAAGCCTGGCGGACAGTCTGTATATTTTTATCACCACCCCATTTAGAAATTTTCACATGCCTGTACAGTTTTATAAAATACATACACAAATGTAGAGAAAATCTGAACTTGCCATAATAACAAGAAACTACAATTATAAATTTAAGGTGCCAGTACAGCCTATCTAATTTTAGATAAAAAATTGCAATTTATAAATTTAAAGAAAATCTGAATTTACCCGGCCGCTGACATGTTCCAGGGCTTGACATGACATAGGGGAACATGTCCGGGAGCCTGCATGGATTTCCACCAACAGGTGCCTACCCAAGGTTATAATGTGTGAACAGGCCTAAAGCAGATACTAGGACTCCCAACCCTTCTTTGAAAAAGCAAGTAATTATGTGCAAAAACCTCGTGATAAACTAAAAACCAAACCCACCGGTTCAGTTCATCAGGTACAGCCAGCATCCATCTACTTAATTGAAATACTGGTTCCCCTCAATCTTCTACAACCCCATTCAGAATCACAGTAAAAAAAATAAGGCATAAATTAATGACCACCGGACACATGCCAGCGAGCAGGGCCTACAATTATTCGGGAGCGTAATTACATTCTGATCACAATTTTACTGAAAGTTTGCAGCCAAAATTCTGTCCAGCTTGACACGAGCACAATGAAGTATAACGTGAGTTTTTTTATGGATGGTTAAATTCACAAAACATGGTGTTTACTGTAGAGGCCTAGTGTAGTTAAAAAAATGCTTAAATATCACCTCATTGTGGTCTAGATTTACAGTGGCATGCCTTACAGTGGTGTCCCTTCCAGCAGCAGCGGAACCAGAGTCTAATGGAGTTCAGTTCATGGTGAAGGTGGAATTACACCATGTTGGAGTCAGATCTCCGACTACATCGGGAACCCTAAGGATTCATAATAATTAATTGACTGACCAGTAAACCATAACACACACATGCCACCAAAAAACCAAATCCACTGTTCATTATAACACGTTTAACAATTTCGCTTTTTGTTTTTAAATTAATAAGTCACCCCCAAGGCCTCAATACCTCACAATTAGGTTCAATTTATAATACACACTCACATGCGTATACCACATTAACATATTACGACAGGTTACAAGTTCATACGACCACGTGCTCGCACAGTCAATTCATCAAAGTCTCGCAAAATACATAAATTTTACGCCCCATTTGACATAAAATACTAAAATACAACCTTACAAAATACTAAGTATAGGCTGTTTTAGTGTTTAAAATAAATTAAATACTTGACAAGAACATACATTAAATTTACGGCCACGAGGCGTCCTTCAAACTTTATCCATTAACATCCAAGTCAATTATGGTTGAAATTTAAACTTTTTAATATAAAATGAATAATATATACTTAATGGACTTACCGGAGGTCGATTGAGCTTTTACTTATGCATAAAAGAGAAGAAAAAAAAACACAATTATACAAGCTCTGCGCTGCCGGAAGAGACGTGTAGACTGCTGTGTTTGCTTCTGTAGCAGGGCACTGACTGACCCAAACGTGCAGTCAGCGAGTCTGATCAGCGAACCAGATTACAAGTTTTCACCCACAGATGGCGCGGACATGCCCCCAACTCCGCGGTGACACACGTTAAATACAGAACGACGCTGAATGAATAGATCGCAATTATATTAATAAATTCTCCTTTATACAAACGTCGGTTTCTCAAGAAAACCGGGACACCCCCACCCCAAAAAGGCAACATGGTTGCCACACACTTGAAACTTGGAGTACCCAGCATGGTACCCCTAATCCTCTATACCACAGCGTTTCACCGGTAAGTCTCAATAAAATTCGCACTTAGGAGAACAAAGGCTCAGAAGGAAAACGAAATTGATGGAAAGAAGAAGGGTAGTGTGTATACTTGTGTGCATGTAAGTACTTGTGTAAGTGTGCGGGCACCGCATTCGCGAAGAAAAGACGACAGAGAGTTCGGGAGCTCCCTGAGTTCTGACCTCCTAAGGCCTCCCAACTTACGTTTTGAGACACCAAACTTACCGACTTTAACAGGGCCTTCTGCCCCATAGTTACAGGGGTGGAGCTAACCAACAACGAGACAACTCCATACTATCGATTCATCCTACATTCTCAGGACAGGGGGAAAATGATGGCCTCCATGAGGCTATAATCTACGATAAATGACCCGAAGGTGTGGTAAATGGCCTACAGACGGCATGACTACCGAAAGTGCTCGTCAATGCCAGAGGCCCAAATTTATATAAGACTACTGGTAGCATGATCCAAGGGTATGCCAAAACATACCGCGTAGATGAAGTTCACAACTGACCACATCAACACGGTAGGTTTCACTCCTCTCTCTAACTCCTTTTTTTGTTTTTTCATTCTTTTTCTAATTTTTTTTTTTAATTTTTGTTGATATTTTATGTTTTGTAAGGGGAGGGTTAGGAAAATCGGGAAGACGAAAAGGGCAAGGATCATTGGAAGGTCAAGAGCTAGGACTAAAGTTAAGGACATGGCTCCCTCCGGAAATAAGGATGAATGGAGGAAACCAAGGCTCGCGCAGGCAGGAACGCGTCCCTGAAGTAGACGAACACCACTGGGACTGTGGGGAACATCTACCCGCTACCCAATTCTCTCTCACTGCAAGGCACCCCCTCAGCGCATGCCACCTTCAGGATGACAACCCCCTTTACTGACACGGAGACCATCAAAATTCCCCCCCATATCAGCCCGTCTACCCCCTGCGACAGAGCTTCAGTTTAGAAATGTGCGTCGTTATTTCTTTTGAGTCGCTCCCCGGTTCGCCCAACCTAGCCGTTACCGGCGACGCGAACCCCAGGATACGATATGGCCCCGACCAGCGATAACATAATTTTGCGGCTCTCTTGTCCACGGCTGAGCTGATCGGATGGCTTTGGCAGTAGACCCAGTCCCCTGGCTGGAAGGGGTTAGGAATTCACCCCCGATTATATCGACGACGGACCCGCTCGTGCGCTCGCAGCAAATTCTTCCGAGCCTCCTTCCACCTCTCCGCTGTTCCACTATCTGGCTCCCGTGGCAGAAGATCCTCAATGTTCCACAAGTTAGTCAGCGGGAGTGCGGGCGAGAATCCAAACATAATTTCGAAGGGAACGGCCTGGTGACTGTCATGAAGGGCCGTATTAAAGGCTAGCTGTAACCACTTAAGATTCTGGTCCCAGGTGGTCTGTTGCTCTGCATGATAAGCAATAAGAGCGGACCTCAGATTCCTGTTGAATCTCTCCGCGTGGGACGGCTGTGGGTAATAAGGAGAAGTGGTTACATGCTTGATCCCACTGGCAAAACACATTCGCCGAAACTCACCCGAAATAAACTGCGGACCATTGTCCGAGACAATGATGGTCGGAAGACCGAAATGCTGAAAGACATGATTCTGAAGCGCGAGAACAATCAAACGAGCCGTTGCCTGCCGTAAGGGCAATAGCCAGGCAAACTTTGAAAAAGCATCCACACATACAAGTAGGTAAGCATTACCAGACTTGCTACGGGGGAAAGGTCCCACGTAGTCGATGAATAGCTTCTCCATCGGTCTTTCGCTTTTTGTTTTTAAATTAATAAGTCACCCCCAAGGCCTCAATACCTCACAATTAGGTTCAATTTATAATACACACTCACATGCGTATACCACATTAACATATTACGACAGGTTACAAGTTCATACGACCACGTGCTCGCACAGTCAATTCATCAAAGTCTCGCAAAATACATAAATTTTATGCCCCATTTGACATGGACAATTGGTAATTACAAAATACTAAGTATAGGCTGTTTTAGTATTTAAAATAAATTAAATACTTGACAAGAACATACATTAAATTTACGGCCACGAGGCGTGCTTCAAACTTTATCCATTAACATCCAAGTCAATTATGGTTGAAATTTAAACTTTTTAATATAAAATGAATAATATATACTTAATGGACTTACCGGAGGTCGATTGAGCTTTTACTTATGCATAAAAGAGAAGAAAAAAAACACAATTATACAAACTCTGCGCTGCCGGAAGAGACGTGTAGACTGCTGTGTTCGCTTCTGTAGCAGGGCACTGACTGACCCGAACGTGCAGTCAGCGAGTCTGATCAGCGAACCAGATTACAAGTTTTCACCCACAGATGGCGCGGACATGCCCCCAACTCCGCGGTAACACACGCTAAATACAGAACGACGCTGAATGAATAGATCGCAATTATATTAATAAATTTTCCTTTATACAAACGCCGGTTTCTCAAGAAAACCGGCACAGAGTGAGAACTAAGAATTTATAATCAACTAAACGCTATGCAACTCACCGTCTGTGGCTTAAGTAAATGTCTTTATACAATTGACATGTTTCGGGACACTTGTCCCGTCCTCAGAATATTTAAAAAAGTCTCTTCATACCATCATACGATGGCAGAGTCGTCAATATATTAAAAATATTAAAATCCACATAACCCAAAACACAATTACACTGTAATATTATTTTTAATATATTGACGACTGTGCCATCGTATGATGGTATGAAGAGACTTTTTTAAATATTCTGAGGATGGGACAAGTGTCCCGAAACATGTCAATTGTATAAAGACATTTACTTAAGCCACAGACGGCGAGTTGCATAGCGTTTAGTTAATTATAAAATACGTGGCTTGGATTATAAGCGGATTTATTCCATTAACAATAAGATTTTATTAATTTAATTTGTAAAAACAATTATGAACCGAGCATGTATTCGGAATCAGTCGTGTGCAAACTATAACTCACATAACGAGAATAAACGTTATAACTAGTGAACGGTACTTGTACAAATGTAATGTCAGAAAATGCCGAATAGTATTAATTAAAGTGGTGTGGTAAAAAGTGTTAAGCCATTTTCACTACGATTCAGCAAAATGATAATTCATGCAAAGGAGTGAGAAGCAGATCTTCACGTACCACGCAGATCTAAGGAGCGGGAGATGAGAGCATCGCAGATCCACGCGCCGTAGATTTGGATAATCGTACCAACAGTAACTTTTATGTATTAGTTAATATTTTGCTAAAACACCTGTCTGTCCTACTAAATACAATACTGTTAGTTATTCCTTACGTTCATTCTACGGTATGCCTATATTTTTTTCTCTTGTGGTTGAGTCAATTGAGACAAGGTTTATGCGTTCGTGGTACTGATTTAGAAACTGACAAAGAGGAAGGCCGATGAAAGGTTGACAGAACAATACTGAACGAGATGCCAAGAACCTTCTGTAGGCGAGAACTGGCAAACGACCGGACAAGATCTCGATCGTTGGAAAGACATTTTGAACAAGATCAAGCAATAGGAAGAACTTAATGCTATGGAAAGAAGAGGTAATGGTTAAGAAATCTGTATTTTCTCTAGATTCAAATAGTATTTTTAGCAACAATTGCAATTTTTATACCGTTTTTGTTGATACCACTTAATCTTTAAATCACTCTTATACTGAAATTAATACCGTTTACTTTTCCGTCTTCAGAACAAGTTTGCAAGGATGTTCAACAGTTCGGCTCTTAAATGTATGCTCAATGTGTCGAAATACTGGTAAATTCCTTTGTAAATGTTTACGTATGGTGTATTTTAGTTCACTAATCTTACAGTACTATAGTTTAACCATCAACCACACTCCCTCTAGACCAGATCTTATAACCCATCTGAAACCAAAATCTTTCCAACAAGCATTAAATCCAAACGGCACATGTTGAACCCAAATAGAAAATTAAATTTCTAGGTAATGGAAAATTAAGTCAAATCGTAATTATGTTTATACACGGCCACGTGGCTGCTGCGAGCGTCGCTGAAATGCATTATTGACTACAGATACGAAGAATTAACATAATGTACAGTCTATACGGCAACGGCCACCGAGAAACACAAGAGTGTCTGCATTATTTTGAATTTAGAAAAAAAGAAGAAGATTCTGTACCATTTTGATTCCTCAAGTTTAAACTGTCGACAATGCAACAAAACTTCAGGGAACTAAACAAAGCTGTAGGAAAACCTCATTTTGAAAACACGTCGAGAAGGTCTAACCGATAACTGACTTGGTAGCTATTGAGAAAAGAAATGAAAACGTCATAGATAACAATCGATCAGTTATATGAATACAAATTTCGGACATGAAACGAAATAAAGTGCAGATAATTGATCACGTAAGTTTAACCAATGAATCTGTCTAGAATGGGTGGCTTTTGGAAAACCCAGAGACGTATTCAAAACTAACAAAATATTCTCATGTCTGAAACGAAAAGTATTTAAGCAGTGTCTAATATCAATTTCAATGTATGGCGTTGACCATACCAGTTTCCATGTACTTGACTCTTACCAGGAAATGAGCACAAATATTGAATTAGCCCTGTATGAAATGGAGAGACCATACGCTTAATTGGCATTACTAGGAGTGATAGAATCTCAAATAAAACTTTATGAGAAAAAACGAGACTAACTTCTATTGTACAGTGTATTGCAGAATTTAAATGGAGGCAGGCTGAATATGTGGACGTCTGTTTGATTAAAATATAATAGATAGATGAACGGAATCGTTGGATAGAGAGTAATGATCATTACATAAGAAAACAAGAAAACATTTTGTACTAGAAAAAAAAGGATGAAAAGTAAAATTTTCTTAACCTTAAAATAGATGACAGGAATGTACAATAACTAAAGCACAACATACACATAATTGGAAAGTCTTAGAGGAAGTTTATGTCCAGTAGAGATTGGATAAGAATAAAAACTCTCTGTAATTCGTTTATAAACTCCGAGTAAGTACAGTCTCCTCACCACAGTTTCACTCGTTCTGTGAAACATTATTCTCGGAGAATTAGGCTTTTTCTCGTTCAATTGAGGTTTTATATGCAAATATGTACTATCCGCTCCTATAGCGTTACAGCCCGAAACCGGACAATAGCCTCCTCTATCTTGACCCTGCAGTAAGGAAGGCACTTCTACCATCTCACTAGCATCTGCGGCAACATCATTTCACCGTTTCCTTAAGCAGCTTTATGATTTTTAAGCCTTATAACTAGCCTCTTCGGTCGTATTCTTTATTAGTATAAATGTATTTTGTATACTCTCAAAGTCTTACAACGTCGTCGTCGCTTTTAAACGTACCTCACGCAGACTGCGTCCGTCGCGAACGTACGAATAACCAGGACCGAAATCCTTACCTGTCCTTATTTTGTATGTTTGTTTCCCGAAAGGCGCCAAATTGTTTTTCAGAAAACAATTAAAAGGTTCAAAATTAGTGTATCTCCTGTACGGTGATGATTAATCCGAATTACCTCGCAGACTGGCGGGAACTCGAATTTCGCTTGTCTTTGGACGTGTTGCAAACATAAAATTCGAGCAAAGAATTTTATTCTCCGCTAAAGAACACAACATACATAATACAATTTAAATAAACACAGGACAGCTAGTAAAGATTCGTACTTATTTATTTGATTCAATAATTCATTAATTTTTGATAATTGTCGTACAATAGATGTTATTATAATAAAGTTTAGCCTCGGCAACAAATTAATTTTCACTCAGCGGATAGCAAAGGTGGCAGCGCATCATTCGTATGACGCCGCAATGGCTGGCGTGCGTACTTATTTACACAAGTTAATTTGCCAATGATTTCTTTCGGTTACGAAAAGAGTTAAAACAAGATGTTCAATAAAGTACACCACCTTACAATTGTGGTACTTAAATACTAAAAAGGTTTACATTAAATTCAACTCTGTTGTTTAAAAGTGTGTGTCAGTTTTATAGGTTTCGGACATAGGTTATCTTACAGTTACTTAATGTGTTAATAAATATGATTCATCAATCCTTGAAAGAATTTGGTGTTCAAAGTTCAGAGTCAGAGTTATATATTGTGAAAAAAGTTAATCAGTTTTAGTTCGTAATTATTTATAATTTTATTTATACTTAACAAAACCATGTTGTTAGTGTTATGGATCGTCAAGGTTTCTTCACTGTTGTGTTAGTACATTCGTTTAATTTCAAAGATAGGGTTGCCGTCTCCTTCTGGCGTCTGTTTCTTTTATTCAATTTTTTATTTAATTATTAATTTTGAAATTTCGTTTATTGTTCCTCCTTGAGTTGCTGGAACTATGGTTGACTTCTGGTATTCAATTTACTTTCATTTCTTTTTGATTTTCTTCGTTATTTGTCTTTATTAGGTCCGCATCAATGTAGCGTCTATACCTCTGGATAGTTAATAATGGAACTCTTGTTACATAACGGTCAAAATTATAATAACGTTCTGTTGTTATGGCAACCGCCTTGACTCTTATTGGTTAAGTACATTTGAAACTATTGTTATAAATCCTGGTTTTCTGTTCAAAATGAATGAATATTTTATAATGGTTATTTTTCCTTGGGGATATTTCCTATGCTTGAAATATTAACATAGATGTCCCTATTTTCTTTCAAAGATCAATTTGACATCTCACAAGGCTGGTCTAGGTCATGTATTAATGTTTTTGGACAAAATTGATAATACTATGTTATTTCATTTTACTTATTTGTACTGTTTATCACAATTCTGACATGTTATTATTGTTAGTTAATGGTAATTACACAATTTACTTGGTCTTATTATTCAAATACAATTTTCAATTGTTTAGAATTGGTTTTCTAAAGTTAGACAGCTATGTCATTTATAGGCATAAACTGTAACATCTTAGAATTTCTTATTTTGCTCTATTTAAACATTATTTATTAAGCACATATGGTCTGCTTATTTTCATTTCGCACTTATTGGCTTTTGAATTACTTTGAAACTGTTTTACAATCTATTAGTGTTATTATACTTTTACAAAATCATTTCTTATCTGATATTTTTCTTTCTATTTATATAATAGTTATTAATTTGTTACTTGTTAAGTTTATGTCATTGCTAGTTTTATTCCTTCTCCCATTTCTCACACACCTCTTTAACACTTAAAACTATTAACAAAACATAATATAGAAATAACTTAATGGTCTGTATATTGTTCACCCATATTCCTTCTTATTAATTATAATTATTATATTGTATGGCATTACTTAAAATGATTCTACTACTCATCTCTTTATACTTTCATTACTTACATAAAAAATACAAACATATTACTGTATACTTATGCCTTCTTGGTTTATACTCCTTTAAACACTAAACAAAGAAATTAATTTTCTTTAAATTAACAAAATAACAATTTTGGTGAGTATTGTATCGACACCACCTATTCTATAAAGATAATCATTCTAGTGATTCTTTTAGTAATAGAATATGTTTTTCTATTTCTTACCCCCACAACTACTCTGTTTCTTACAGGCTAACACAATTAACTTATTTGCCTATTCATCATTTGATTATGGTTTTGGTTTGTTACACTTGGTTACTATTCTTTTTCCTTAAGATTATAAGTTATTCATTTTTTCTCATCACTTCAATGTTTATTGTTATCTCTCACTCTTGGTTTAAGTGATATTTTAAATATACATTTATAAATTATTCTTTAACATTTTGTGCCTTACTTCTTATTATAATAAGGTTCTTAACAACATACTTTATTTAATAATAATTGTCTTACTTATTTTTTATGGTTAGTATACATTCTTTATTATTGTTTTATTCATGGTTATTTATATATTTTCTTTACTCATTTGTGTCTCTTATCATTGATTTGTCTTCTTAATTTCTGTAAATCTTTTCTCATCTTATTGTCTTTATCTGGCCAATCTCTGGGGTTGGGTCATAGTCATCTGTTTGTCAGTCTAGTCTATTCTTTTAATGATTATTCTTGTTTACAATTCTTCTTTCTTCTTTCTTAACTTCATTTTATATTTTTTCTTCATTATTATTTATTAAATTATTTTACCTGTTATCATTTCTCTAATACTTATGGATACCCTATATGATCTGATTTCTGCAACGTTATAGCCTCCATGTTCCCTTATGGTTTTTAACGGCTTCTTTTAATGTTCTGTCACTTTCGATTCTCACAACATGGTCATCCCATTATAAATTCCTTAGTTTCATGTATATTTTGTATCACTGAAATGCCAATAAACATCTTCATTATCTCATCTAAACATATATAAATTAGTAAAATGCAAACGAGGACAGAATTCCATGAAAAAAGTATAACCGAGTAAACTGAGTCTCATGCTGTTGGATCTCAACTGACGGCAAAACACAAATTACTTTCTCAAGTACTTCCAACTATTTGGAATTACTAAAATTATAATTAGTTAGCATCGTTTAGAAGGTACCATATAACGGACTTTCTCAGAAAATGGAAAAAATGTTGAACATAAAGTGCACAATGGCATTAAACTGGCAACCATAAAAGAGAAGCGCAATAACGTACCTACGTACTTTCCGACGCAATAAATTTGATGTTTGCTAAAATACTTACTACTGCATTCATAAACTACGCTTCCACAGAATATGAAACCGATTTAACTTCTTCACGAACAATGGTCTGGTCTCATGATGATGAGAATCATCAACTGTTTAAACAGACGTTTTGTAATACAGATTAGTAAAGTTGTAGACATAATGTTTTCTGTGTATTGTTTGCAACTTCCGTCTGTATAAACAAAATATCGGTATGGAGAACCATACATGACTTCCATGTTCTCAGATTTATATTTAAAATCATTTACGAAATGAAATGTTTTCATAGAAACTACTTCTTTCCACTTATTACTTCAGCCGTAACCACAGAACTGTGGTCACTAACGTATACCACCTCACGTTATCGCACTCGATTTTCACTGATGATGGCAGTCGACGGACTCTGCCGCAACGTCTGGTTTTGCAGAAAACATTGGACTACGGCCAAACAGGCCGGGAAGGAATTTTAACAACAAACTACTACTTTGTTGCCGATAACGTAGTTCACATATAAAAATTATCCCCACCCTCTTCAAATATAATTTTCATTTACAGAAAATTACCCCCACCCCGTTCAACTAGCCTCTTCATTTATAAATATTTCATCTACGTTTCTACAGTGGATTATTAAGATCTTCTTATCAGGATACTTTATTTATCAAAATTAAGTACTTTACTCTTGTTACAACAAAAAATGTTTCAGGTAAACTGACCTTTCCCCGTAACCGATCTTCACCAAAATAAATAGGCCTTGAGTCTTCTACAACTCAAGCACATATGTAAAACATTATTTGATTCTGTTTGAATTTACGGCAATCGTTCGTCATGAAAAAATTCTCTTGTTACAACATAAAATGTTATAGGTAAACTACCCCTTTCCCTTAACCGATCTTCACCAAAATCAAAAAGCCTTGGGTGCTCTACAAATTAGGGATGTGTGCAAAAACCTATTTGATTATGTTTGAATTTACGGCAGTTATCGTTCGTCATAGAAAAAATTAACCTTGTTATCACATAAAATGTTGCAGGTAAAATACCCCTTTCTCTTAACTGATCTTCACCAAAATCAATAGACACTTAGATCATTAAAATTTAGGAACTTATACAAAACATTATTTGATTCTCTTTGAATTTACGGCAGTTATCGTTCGTCATTGAAAAAATACCCTTGTTAAAACATAAAATGTTGCTGGTAAACTACCCCTTTCCCTTAACCGATCTTCACTAAAATCAACAGACCTTGAGTACATAAAACTTCAGGAATGTATGCAAAACATTATTTGATTCTCTTTGAATATGCGGCAGTTATCATTCGTCATATAAATAAA
Source organism: Magicicada septendecula (assembly GCA_034769895.1). Classification (NCBI taxonomy): domain Eukaryota; kingdom Metazoa; phylum Arthropoda; class Insecta; order Hemiptera; family Cicadidae; genus Magicicada; species Magicicada septendecula. The sequence continues at coordinate 271,538,826 of CM068371.1, forward strand.
ATTACACTTTTAAAACATAAAATGTTGTAGGTAAACTACCCTTTTCTCTTAACAGATCTTTACCAAAATCAACAGACCTTGCGTACTCTACAATTCAGGAAGGTATACAAAATAGTATTTGATTCTGTTTGAATTTATGGCAGTTATCGTTCGTCATAGAAAAAATTACCCTTGTTAAAACATAAAACGTTGCAGGTAAACTACCCCTTTCCCTTAACCGATCTTCACCAAAAACAATACGTCTTGAGAACTCTACAATTCAGGGCTGTATGCGAAACATTATTTGATTCTGTTTGAATTTGCGGCTCTTATCGTTTGCCATAGAAAAAAAACTATAGATAGACAGACAGACACACACACACACACTTTTCGAAAAATGACTTTTTTCATGTTTTGAGGGTAGTACAATCAGAATCTGCAATTATCTCGAACACGATTTTTTTGCCATCACCATACTTCCATTTCCTTATGGAACATGGAAGTAAAAAACACCACTGACAAAAATGGCAAATAAACAATTTTCAAAAAACGTTTATTTCGAAGATTTAGTAACTTACTCCATCAAATATTGTCACTGTATTTATCACATCAATTTCAAAATTTACTTTTTCTCTTGAAATTTTAAAATTTAAATAAAAATATAGCCAGAAATGTAAATTAGCATTCGTTTTAATTTGATTAAAATGTTTGCACACCTCACGTTAGCTAATTCTTAGACATAGTAAAGGTAATCTGCTACAGTTAATCAATAAAAAGGCAGATAATTTTAATTATTTTCCCGTCATTCTAAAGTTAGCTGTTTCAGTTAAAATTAAATGTAAAATTATATTATAAACGTTTTTCCCTGCATGGAGATATATATGATCTACAGTAAGTTCCCAGCTGTAAGTTTTGAATCACATAAAATGTATATTATAAAACACAGATTTCTTATAACTTCAAAATCAGATTAAACTATACGACCTTGGACCAAGTATCAGAAAAAAGAAGTTGCTCTTCCGTTTTGCTAATTAAATGGTGGTCAATTGTTTATTGCAGTCAAACACAAACGTACAGTACAGAAACGATTATAAAAAAGTTTTTATTTAGATAATTTAATCAATTATTTAAGATACCTTCTTAATTTCATATAAAGCCATGCAAATTAATCTGTAGCAAGTCTGTGTATAAGTGTTTCAATATTCATTGATATATTTGCTTCGAAAAAATAGAATTACCATTCACTTCTGAATACAGACAAAGTAGTGAAACGCAGACTTAGTTCTAGAGGGACTTTATAATGCAATACACGTCACTGGCGAAATGTCACGGAATGGCTAAAATTAGTTTTTCTAACACTTTTAAAAACAAACCAGCAAATAAATGTGGCAATAAGAGGGAAATAAACCTTATAACAGTTTTTTATGCATTATACACAGTAGAATAAGAATCAAATGTGTAATAGATCCTGAATAAATTAGGCTACCATTAGATTTCAGAAAGGCATTAGACACTAGTGACATTATGATCTCACGAAACATACTTCTTAAAAATGTAGTAATAAAGCAAAAATGTTTTTGGATGCTTCATTGACTAAGAAAAAGCCTTTGATATGGTACGACTTAAAAAATTATTGAGAATAACAGAGGTTAATAACAGAGATATGCGAATCATAAAGAATTTATACTAGTGAGAAAGGGCAGTTGTACTCAGTCACAACACATACCCAGACACAGAACTGCATATAAATGGAGAAAATATTGCAAAGGTCCCTCACTTTAAATATTTGGAATATTTGGTATGTCACTAAACGTTTTTATTCAAAGAAAGAAGTTAAATGTCGTGTTCAATTAGCGCGTGAAACATTTCGGAGGCTACGAACAACGATGTAAAAACGCTTAGAAAGAATATCAGATCCAAGACTAGTCAAACAAGTTTTAAATATAAATCCATACGACACAGGTGTGTGCGTAGACCCAGGAAGAGATGGTTGGAGGATTTTTGAAGGCTGAACAAGCATCATCTTGTCTATGCCATGATGTGAAGGTGGCGATGATGTTATACAGAGTGATTCAAAATTGCACGGCAATCTTTCGGGGCCTGATTCTATAGCTAAAAAAAAAAGTTCATATAAACATAGGTCTAAAATTGGTTCGTTAGTGAGTTACGGCTCAAGAACCAGTTCGCCCTAACACAGGCCCACAGTAAAATAACGCCATACTGAAATTCTTGGGGTATAAAGTGAAGGGTAAATTTGGTGGTTTCTTATGACTTTTTATCTCAAAAATTGAATAAAATATGGCCCAGAGCTCAATTTTAATTAGTTTAAAAGAGAAACTGTGTAAAACACAAAACATTTCAGTCGAAAAGCACACAGTTTTAGATTTGGAATAAAATAACTTCTTTAATTTGTCAATAAACAACTAAAAATTTCTAACTAACTTTGTAGAAAATTTAATTATGAGAAAATTGATGTGTAGGCTATAATTTTTATTCAAAAAATAAAAATTGGAGAAATTTTACTTGAATGAAAAACAAAACAGCCCTAAATGCGCCAGAAAAGTGTTACAATTTACAAGAAATGGCATTGTAACCTTTCGAAAGACCCACACTTGGGCAGACGAATAGCCACATGAGACTGCTACAAGACATGACAAACATACTTTTTTATTTAATGTGTGGTGCGGTCTTCTTGGTGATAATCTCCAATAAATTGGAGATATCATTTGTGATACAAGAATAAATTGTTAGTTGTTTATTGGGAAATTAACGAAGTTATTTTAACCCAAATCTAAAATTCTGTGTTTTTCGACTCCAATGATTTGAGTTGTACAGTTTTTCTTACAAACTAATTAAGATAGAGCTCTGGGACCTGTTTTATTCAATGTTTCAGATCACAAACCATAGAAACCACCAAATTTGCCCTTCACTTTATACCCCAAGAATTTCAGTATGGCGTTATTTTACCGTGGGAGCATAAATCAGGGCGAATTGGTTCGCGAGACGTAACTCGCTGACGAACCATTTTTAGACCTATGTTTATATGAACTTTTTTTTTAGCTATAGAATCAAGTCCCGAGAGATTGCCGTGCAATTTTGAATCACCTTACATATGGTCTGATCTGCTGCTCTATGACTCCGAAGCATGGACGCTTTAAGCTGCAGCAATCAATCGCATGGAAGCATTCGAGACGTGGCTGCTCATAAGAATGTTCAGAGTATCCTGGACAGCTATGAAAACCAGTGAGAAGATCTTAAATATGGTAAGCGCAGTTTGAGAGGTACTGAAAACTGCTGACTGTCGGAGACTAGCATATCACGTCCATTTAGACCTACTGATCGATACCGTATGCTCCAGCTGATAATGAAGGGTAAATAGAAAAACCGTTGAGGAATAGGAACGAGACAATCCTTATGGTTAAAAAACATCTAGACCGGAATGCGGAGTGCTGAACAAACATTCACAGTAGCTGAAAACTAATTTCAATTAGCCACTGTTATTTCCAACGTCAAGGACAGAAGATTGGTAGACCTAGCTTTCACCTCCTCCTAATCACCAGCTCCTCACCTCCAGCTCATCACCAGCTTTCAGAAAATTGAACGTTGTCAACAAAACAAAAATATGAGTGCTGTGAAATAATTATTATTACATACATAAAAGAGTTTAAGTAAAATGTCAAAATGAAGGATACAAATCATTGAGGCTGAGACTGTCAGTTTATTTTTATTCAATCAGCGACACGATTATTACAGTTTAATTACTGTGTTTATACTCCCTAGCAAAAGGATTTAAAATTTACATTCACGTATAAAAACATGACGTCACCTAGCCAATACTTGTTTTGAAGCCTCGATGAAAACTTTGTGTTTGATTTTAAAAAAGTCTATTAGGAAATGAGTAAAGTTACAAAGACAAACATTAATTACAAACTCTAATAAACGTTTCCTGTAAAAATTTGGTTTTCCCTAGACATTATAAATTTAATTTTAAGACATTTTAATCTTTATACTCTGCTGTGGATATTTTTTTAACATAATCTGCGTAAAGAATATTAACTTATAAACAACAAAGTTGCTAATCAGGAACTGCTTAATTAACGTAATTAAATTTTGTGTGCCTTACCTTAATTGCCAAAGTTTTATTGTCTACACCCTTTTTTGCAAGGATTTCTACCACGTTATTACTATTTGTATTCTATTGTATTTCGACAGCTATTTAGATACAATTAGGTACATGAGATTACAAAACTATTGGTCTATCGGAATGCAGTCAATGATTAATAATATATTTCCACTTAAATTGAAGAACTATTTTCTGCATCTGTTCTTCTTCATCAACTACCTTTCTTCGACACCAAACGCAGAAGGAAATGTCGAAAGTGAAGTAGTAAAGAACACCCCACTGATACCCACTTCCGCAGCAGAACTCTGGAAATTTTATTTATGGACTACGTTTCAATAACCCAGTAGTTTTTCATCAAATGACCCCGGTTGAGAAAGCTTAAACCCTCCACTGAATTAGCTGTATAACTACATAATTATTTACTATTTCTTGTGTATAATATTGTTACGACGTCTCACTGATTGTCGTATGGTACAGTGGAAAAACAAAACACAGACACCAATGAAATCACTAATTACCAGCTTTAATAAGTCACAAATGACAATTTGAAATCAACAACATATTTTCGTACAGCAATCCAAGTTAATTTTGTACACAAGCAATAATTAATAATGTCAACTATAAAGAGATCCTCGCTAATTAAACACAAGAATCACTTTCCACAACCACTTGGCCCGCACTGAATAAATCGTCCAAGGTAACTAACTTGTAAGCGGCAGCTGTTGCTTATATATAGCCTGCAAACGTTCAAGAATAATGTTCCATAATTTGCGTCGTTAACAAGCACTCGAAAGGTCTAGATGGTATTTTAGTACACGGCCTTGACAGAGACAAGCACCGCCTCGGCTAGCCGAGAAACGTGTAGAACGACACTCTCGACTGTTCGAGAGAGTTCTGTCGTAACAAATAGAGAGCAGTTTGTACGTTGATTGACACAAGAAGCTACCCTTATATATTATAGTAATGACTGTGAATTTATAAATGATGAAAGGTTTCATGAAGTTCGGTCATCAGCCACAGTTTCAAAACATTTCTGTCAACGTTTCGGCAAAATTTCTTGCTACCATCAGGGCCTCTATAAGGCAATACAGAAACACTTAATAGGCCTTCACATATAATAAATGCTTGTGCGTGCGCGCGCGTGCGTGCGTGCGTGTGTGTGTGTGTGTGTGTGTGTGTGTGTGTGTGTGTGTGTGTGTGTGTGTGTGTGTGTGTGTGTGTGTGTGTGTGTGTGTGTGTGTGTGTGTGTGTGTGTGTGTGTGTGTGTGTGTGTGTGTGTGTGTGTGTGTGTGTGTGTGTGTGTGTGTGTGTGTGTGTGTGTGTGTGTGTGTGTGTGTGTGTGTGTGTGTGTGTGTGTGTGTGTGTGTGTGTGTGTGTGTGTTACACAAAGAATAACAACTATTAACGTCCTCACATTAATAAAATATAATTGAAACGGTGAGTGTAAAAAAGGTAGTAACTACACGTTTTTAACAATTAATATTTAAGGCACTTTCACTTGTGAAAAACTTACTTTTTGTTATTTCCTCAAACGTCGTTTCGGAGTGGTTTTCTCCTTCCTCAGTGACGTTTAAATGCGGAAACAGAGCGTACACGTTTTTGATCAATTAAACTGAGATAGTAATTTTGTTCATCAATGATAGATGTGCAAAAAACGACGCAAAAAAGGGAATGGTACTAATATTTCCAGTCAGTCAAAAATTCATGGTTGCTCAGTTTTGAGTGGAAGAATGGAATAACTGCCGTAGTAGGTCCCTTTTCCATTACAGTTGTGCTAGTGGCTGGCTCAGTTAAGTCTCAGCTGGCATTCTTGCTATCAGAGACGTATTTAAGGAGGGGGGGACGAACTGGACCGGACCTTCCCCAGAGGGTTGAAAAAATTGACAGTTTTTATTAATTTCTTAATTTTTAGACTATTTTATTGTTTTTTACTATTTTACTATTTATAGCTAAATAGTATATATTTAAATATACAAACAGGTTTATTACACAGCATTTCCGTATACGTTTAAAATATGAAATATAGGAAATCAACCCAATGTGTTTTCTGAACAATGTTCCAATAACGCACAGTTTTTATTGTGTTATTCTCGTCTATTTTAATGTGATTGATTTCAGGATATTATCACACGTTTTTCAACCACTTGAATAATAACTGATTAATCTTCTCTTATTTTTTCTTTCGTATGAAGCCGAATCGTCCGGACCCCCCCCCCCCCCAAGACCAAATTCTAAATTCTAGATACTAATTGCTATTGTGCACACATCTTTATTTCACTATTCTATGGAAGTATTCAGTTTTGTTAATGAATGAAATTTAACATACTTGTGCTTATGTATACATTTTTAGTGAGGTTCATTATTATTAGTCTATTATTAGTGTGTTTAATATTATTCATTAGTGTTGTGCGATAATAATAGAAAATAACTAAAACTTTCTTTTTTGTATATGAATCAGAATATCTTTCAGTGGATATTGCATCAGTAAAACGTATTATAAATAATTTCAACTTTCCATCTTTGATAAACCGTATGACGGCTCAGTGTTTATCAACAAGAAAAAGATTAATGATGTTACTAAGATAATGAAACATTTTCTACGCGTGTATAGGGAACTGTTCAACAGTATTTTATACGGTATTGTAAAACTAAGGATGACAAAGAAGATGCTGGCCACATAGATGATTGAGGTGAATAATCGAAAGCAAGATCAGGTGTAACTTTCTCTCCATTTTTTATGAGGTTCATGGCTCATACATTGTAACATAGCTAAAATAATAAAAAGTTTTTTGTGTAAAAATTCATCAAAGAACTGTTATAAACTTATTTCACCTTTTAAATATATTTTAAAGAAAAAATATATAACGGAAAGATTTATCTCTCTCTCCTATGGCGCTACAGCCCAAGTCGGGCCTTGGCCTCCACCAATCTCCGCCTCCAATCCACTCTATCCAGTGCAACCCTCCTCCAGTTTCTTATCCCCATATCTCTCGCGTCCTCTGCAACGCCATCTTCCCACCTCTTCCTTGGTCTGCTTCTAGGTCTCGTTCCCTCCCATGTACCCAGCAAAGCCCTCTAAGGGTTCCTGCCATCCTCCATTCTCATAACATGTCCGGCCCAACGCAATCTTTGAATTCTTATAAATTTTGAGACTGGTATCTCTTTATATATTTGATACAGTTCGTTGTTGTATCTCAGTCTCCATGAGCCACTTTCTTGTATTGGGCCTATAATGCGTCTGAGGATTTTCCTTTCAAAGGTGTCTACTATGTCGACTATTTTCTGTGTGATTGTCCATGCCTCACACCCGTAGCATAGCACCGGTCTGATGAGTCCTATATATTTTCATTTTTGTTTCCCTGTGCACATCCCCAGACCTAAATGATGGCAGCAATGCGAAGTACGCCTAGTTAGCCATGGTGGTCCGTCTTTGGATCTCCGGCTCCTCTGATCCAGTCTTTGCTAGATTCACTCCGTGAAATTGTCCACCACTTCAATTGTGTCCTCCTCTATCTCGATGTTGTTATGAACCTGGTCCCTTCTTGTTTGGATAAGCATTTTTGTTTTATCCGTATTTATGGCTAGCCCAACTTCCTTGGCTTTGTTTTTAAGCTCTATAAATATTTCTTTAGCTGCCGTGATCCGTCTTGATATGATGTTAATGTCATCTGCATATGCGGCTATCTGTACAGTTTTATTTGTTAACAGATTGGAGCTATTTATTGATAAGCCTCTAATTACATATTCCAATGCAATATTAAATAGTGTTGGGGCTAACCCATCTCCTTGCTTTAGTCCTCGTGTAATATTTATGGTTTCAGTTAGTTGGCTATCCACCTTTACTTGGGCTTCAGTCTGCTGCATAGTAACTTGCGTTAATCTTACCCGCTTGCCTGGTATTCCAACTTCATGCATTATGGTGTAGAGTTTGTCTCTATTAATAGAGTCATACGCTTGCCTGAAGTCCACAAAGATCTGGTACACATCAATATCACGTTCCCATCCGCATCTTAGTATCTGTTTTACCGAGAAGAGTTGGTCGGTTGTAGACCTTCCAGGTCGGAATCCAGCTTCGTATTCCCGTATTATATTTTCTGTGAGGGGTCTCAGCCTTTGGTTCAAGATGTACGCAAAAACCTTGTAGGAGGTGCACAGCAACGAAATGCCTCTGCAATTTCTACATTGAAGTTTGTCGCCTTTTTTATAAATGGGGCATATAATGCACTTATTCCATTCCATGGGGATTCGTTCCGTTTGCCATATGTCCACGATTAAGGAGTGCAGTGCGACTGCCACATCAGTACCTCCAGCTTTAAGCAGTTCTGCAGGAATTAAGTCTGTACCTGGTGCCTTGTTGTTCCTGAGGGCACTAATAGCTTCTTCTATTTCCTGAATTGATGGTGGGTCAGATTCCATCCCCCCAATGTTTGCATTCCGCGGAGTGTGAGCAACAATTTCTCCTCTCTGTAGCATACCACCAAGAAGGCCATCGAAGTACTCTCGCCAGATTGTTTTAATTTTCTCTGGATCACTGACAATTCTATTCTCTCTGTCTCTACATAGTGTTGTAGATGGTTTATAACCTTCCCTGAGATACTTAAGATATTTATAAGCATTCCTTATTCTTCCATCTGCAAAGTCCTGCTCCATTTTGAGAAGCAGCCCGTTTTCAAAAGTTCTTTTCTTTTTTCTACATACTTTATTTGCCAGTCTTCTATTCTCTTCATATTCTTGTTTCCTTTCTCTAGGCCTACACTGAGAATACTTCATGTGAGCCTCATTCCTCCATGCAATACTCTCCCTGCATTCCTCATCAAACCAGTCCTCCTGCCTCCGTCTCTCCTCTATTCCTAGCACCTCTCTGGCGGTTTCCAGGAATGCGCACATAAGGCTCTGCCATTTCTCTTCCACTGTTCCTGCGACTGACCCATTCAATTTATTCCTCACTTTCTCAGCATATTCCCTGTACCTTTTCTGGGTCCTTTAAACTCGCTGTGTTAACCTTTTCCTGTCTTCTGAGTCTGTCCTTCCTATGTGCGGCCACCCTGCATCTAAACTTTATCTGCACCATATAGTGATCAGAACCAACTGACGCTCCTCTCCGGGCTTTGTCATCAATGATACTTGTAGCTGCTCTTTTATCTATGATCACATGATCTATCTGGTTGACTGTTTCCCATCTGGGGCTACCCACGTTCCCTTATGGATATCACGGTGTGGGAACTGAGTTGAGCGGAAAGATTTATATTCAAATAAAATTCAAGTTCTTATCAATAAATGGAAAAAGAGAATAACTTTTAAAAATAAAAAATTATACACAGCATACAGTAGCGTATGAAGCAAAATTTAGTATAAAGTTCTATTCTATCTTCAATGGTGAACATTTTCTATACTGACAACATTTAAATCAAACCAGTGGAGAAGCTATTGGTGAATGTAGAATGTTTCTTCTGTTTCCTGAAAAGTAGGATTCCACGTAGTTATTCTATTCTCCCACTCTACCGGTTTAATTATAATATTCCACACATATTAATACTTATTACATGTGTATTAATTATTTATGTGTTACAACGATAACAGTAAATCGAACGTTTTAAAACTGAGTGTAGCCTAAGTAAGGCCGAACCTCACGAAAACCTTTCGTCACTAGAAGTTATCAAACAGCGTTATCAAGCTACGTATAGCCCTTCTCTTCGTCAACTGTAGGCTTTTTTTCATAATTCTTCCTCATTATTCGTATTTTTGGTTTAGCTTTTTGAATTTTACACACATAATTGGACGTTACATTCACACGAGATTTGTTAAGTAATAAAGAGACAGACAACTTATGTTTTAATATGGTTTAATCAATAACTTTAATAAATTATATACTTTCAACACAAAACAACCGAAAACATGGAAACTGTACTGCTGCTCTGGTACTGACATGTGAAGAGGATGGAACCCCAGGAGGAAACCCCAGAAGTATTTTACAAATACCCATATTTATCTATTGCCTTTTATTAAAATTTATTAAACTTTTACCCATTTCAATTTGTTCGCAAACGTTCAGTGACTCATTATCGCTGTGGAACGTGGTGACAGAATATTGAACATACAATTTACTGCAATAAGCTGTTGATATTTGCGCTTAGTACACTTTGTCTACGATTTAGTCCTACTTACCTACTTAACACAAGTTATCTGTTCTTTTTATGGGGTTAATGTATTAAATTACAATATTTTCGTCTACCACATTTTTTTCTGTGATTGCAGTGTTAATTGCATATTCCACAAAACATTACTGAGGTTTCCAAACTTCCTTCTGATACGAAATGTTATTATTACAAACGAAACTATGATAACACTGTATGATGATCTCTCCAATACCACTGTATGCAGGAAAGAAACGTTCAAAAAAAAGGCAGTACGTTTTTAGAATTATAGAAATACATTATGAACTTTTTAGCGCAACCGAATACCATATACGAATATGGTAAGGGAAATGTCATATCGTTTTAAACAAAACCATATATATCAGGGTATCTGAGAAGAGCAGGTGTGTAGGGACAATTATAAATGGCAGAGGAATCAAGTAGAACGTAAGGCGAGATAATTCAACCAACGTACAACGTGCTTTCTAGTGTTAAATTTGAAAAGTACTTGTATTAATTATTTTTTCCTATTTTTTCCAATTGTGACTCATCTTTTATGACTCATGCGTTGGCCAATAAGAAACAAATTAACTGTAACAACCCTTAAGCAGCATCGTCGTCGCCGTTGTCACTTGATGGTGTAGGCTTATAGCCTGTTCCGTCTTCTCTGCAGCCATCTCTTCCAGAGCCTACCCACAGATCTTCTGCCAACTGGTTTGTAGTCTACAGCGCGCTTTACTAGACTATGGTTGTCCATTCTGTGGACGTGCTCCATCCACCCGTTAAACAGCGGCACACCATTTTCCAACATAGAACTAAGTCAGCTGACAAATTAACTAATCACTTGTCAACACACAATTGCCAATCTTACAACGTCTAACATCAGAACGTTTCGATTTTCCAGGTAGTAGGTCTATGTCTCAGTGTGCTACATGAATTATGCCTGATACTACTCACACAGACATGTGCTCCTAAATCATAAGTATGTAAAAATTATAAATAACTATAAAATTATTAGAGACCATTGAATATTTGATCTTAGGTATTCTATAAAACCTGAACTATTAATAGATCAGTGCTTCAGAAAGTTAACATACACATTTTTAACAGAAATAATAAAATGGAAGCGACTGCTGATTTATCACGAGTACGGAGCTCGTTAAATTTTTACTAAACTGTAACTGTTCGAACACAGATTACAAATTTAATTCAAGCAAGAAATATCGGACATGCATTTCCATATTTAACTACAGAATGATTTGGGTATAGCTCTAAACGCTGTATTGATCGCTACAGCAGGCACGAAGGACGTTACACATTCAGAGATGTTTAAACACCAAACTACAGTTTGGGATATTTATTAAAAAGAAATATGTGGTTTTATTGGAACGCTTTGAAAGTCGTTAACAAACGTTACATAAGCTGCATGAATATTTTAGCTACATACAGATCTACTTTAACTTCAAACAGTAGCGTAATATTTCTACTCTGTTGTCTCTATATAAGTTATTCAAAGGCTGCGAATTTAGAAACCGCAGAATTCTAATAATGTTACTATTTATTTTAAATATTTTATTGTGATGAATACTGTCAGCTATGTAATGAAATATTGTGCTTCCTGTCCTTATCGAAAAGTAATAAATATTCTTTGTTTAGGCCTACTATCTTTTAGTGAGACCTTCAAAAATTAATTCTTCCAAATTTCTGTGTACTTAACCATTCTGTTGGTATAAGATATAACTCTTAACAAAATTTGAACTATTTTAATAAAATCTGAAAATTACAATCTTTAATTTTCTTATAAATAGTGGCAAAAATGTTATGAAAAAAAGTTTTATTAATTTAACGGTAGGGTGAAAATAAAGTGTTTTTTAGCTAAAAATTTTAAGAAATGTTTACTGTTTCTATTTAGTTTTCATAAAGCCTTATACAATTTATTTCGTTCGGTCTCAAAATTAAGTATATTTATAATGGTTTTAATAAAATGACATTAGTTCAGCGTCAGGGATTTGGAGGATACCCCTCCCCGGAGGGATAATGAAAAAGTTAGTGTCCAAAATTAATAAGAAATATTCCACCAAGAATGTAGTCTAAGAAATCTATTACAGTTAGCCTAATCAGTTATGTGAATGCAAAATATTTAATAGTGGTCGCTATAGCCATTAGGATACGACTTGCGAGTAAGATAGGCCCATAGATTTGTGTAAAACATTTGCAGTTGTGTAAAGCTAGTTGTCACATTTGTTTCCCAGTTTTTGAGATTATGCCCTCTTAGCGAGTAGGAAACAAGAAGCCTCCAAATATTTTAGCCTTCGGTGTATCCAGCTCGGCTTACTGATACTCACACTGTAGTAATTTATTCCACAGCAAATTGAACATTTTCTATATTAAATAGTTTTCTGTTAGCTATTAGAATTTTACATACGTAGATGTACATATTATTGTGCACAGACCTTCGATACGTATTTAATAATTTGTTCAAATTCTTTAATGTAGTGCTTCAACAATGAAATATGTTAAATTGAACCAAGTTTGAGACACACTACATATTTGCGTACCTCGTAGCGCGATTTTGAAATGTTTGTTTTTGAGAACCTGTAGTGACAATTTTTTTTTAATATTTGAATTAAAAACCGAGCTACAACAAGTAAACATTTAATTTGGGTATAATTTGAGTAAAACAAGTAAATTTAATTAAACTGCAAGTATTTATAGACGCGTACTCACAAAAACTAAGTTTTAAAAAATTAGTACACATTTAAGTCTATCAGCATCTGTAGATGAGATAAAATTTGTGCAGTTTTTTGGTACCATTTATCTTATTTACACTCTTACGTAAGATGTTAAGCATGGAGACAAGATATTAGTTTAGGAATTAAATTTAATCAGAACACTAGTTTTATTACACTCTGGCGATGCACTCTTAATATGACAAACTGAGGATGAGTTGCAGTATTCTATACATTGTTTAAAGCATATTTCCAATCAACACGATTTAAAAATATCAAACGAAAAAACAAAGACCATGGCTTCTGGGGAAAGTATCCAGCCAAATCAACATTGTTCTCAAGGGAACAGTTTGGAACAAGCTTTCGGTTTAATTATCTAGGTCGCGGTATCGGTATTGAGAATGAAACAGGACGAGATAAAATTATTGAAGTTTCAGATGATGTGCAGCATTATACACAGTACACTAAGGAATAAAACAAGGAAAGAAACAAGGATTACATTTTATAAAACAATGGGAGTGCCTGTGTTAATGTATGAGAGTGAATTGTGGGTGCCTGAAGGAAGATTAAAAAGCATATTCAAAGTTCAAGAATGAGTTTTCTGGGACAAATAAAGAGTTTGAGTAATTAGGACATTAGAAATGAGCTATAGGTATTCTCCATAAACGATACAATTCATAAATACCACCTGAAATGGTCGCAACATCTGGACAGAATGGGAGGATAGACGGCTACCTAAAGTGGCATTAGGTATAGATCCTTGAAACAAGGGAAGGAAGACCAAGAGTAATACGGCGAGATATACTGTGATGACAGAACAGGCCATGTGCTACTCTGTGAAGTAAAAAAGAAGAAGAATCTTTATGGCTTCATAATTTTTTTAAATTGTAGAACATTGTACAACATGTTAAAACAATAACAATAATAGCAAATAACGAGTTTTTTTCATTTTAATTTTCGTAGTTTTACTCACAGAAATTAAACCCTTCACCAGAACCTGCCAGAATTGCCCAAAAGAAAATCCTTGCAATAATATTTATAGATGACTAAAAACGAATATGTCGTACGTACCTTCCTTAAGATTTTGTCGTTTTGAAGTTAACAGCGAAACTGTATTAAACTAAAAATTTAGTCTCATACGTTAAAACTGAAAATTAATTTTTTAAATTAATTGACTGAAGATTATAGTCATACAGGCGTACCAGTCATTCTAAATAACATTGAAATTAAAAAATAATATTATTACTGTTTAAATATCTCACCTGTTTGAAAATAAATTATCTCAGACGCAACTAAAAAAACGAGGATTACAGACGCGGGTGTAATATTTTATGACAAATGACTAATATTGACATTTAATTAGAGTTGCGTCTGAAATGCAAAACTGGCATAATTCCAACGTGTATTTGTATTTGTATTCCCCCTAGTCGAAATTTTAGAGCAGTGTTTGCTGCTTAAACAGTACTAACATACATATTACACAGTAAATTAAAATTTACAGCAAACTTTATATTAAAATAAATTTAGACGATTCAACTGATATTAATGTTTGCGTATACATTGGGTAAACAAATATAATGAAAATTATAACAATAATAAACATAAAATCTAATATGCAATCTAGTTACATTTATCTGAACTAATAAAATTTAATACAGTAATGTAATTAATAAAATCTACTGTTTCCGTGCGTTTCTCAGGCAACACCACAAAATCAGATGTGTTTTTCCAGCCCCACGTCGGCTGTGTCTGTGCAAATCAGTACCTAGGCGAATGACTGGAGCAGTGTAGCGGCTCACGATACCTTTTTATATTCCCCGATATGTATCTTGGAAAGTAACTGAATAAAATATAGTTTTACGCCATTGCAGAACATTCTACATGTATCTCGGCTGTCCTAGCAGAGTCCAGCTGTAATGTGTGTGTTCGTACATATTCCTGCTACTTTGAGATGAAGGCAAATTACGTGACACTTATCACGCCTCAACCACCGAGGCTTCACCGGTCCGCGCGCACTGCATTCAAGCCCACAAGCAATTACGCTCTAGTGTTTTCTAGTAGTGTTGACGCGTACGTATTATGGATTATTCTGGAACGCTTGTGCTGTCTATTTAAACAACGACAGCTGCCACTTAGTTTCAGTTTAAGTGGCGATTTATTCCAGTGAGGTTCGAAGTTTTAAGTCGGGCGATTTACACAATAAGTCCCAAGTGCTGTATTAGTGAAAAGTGATTATAGTGTGGAATGCTTTATAGTTGACATTATTATTTGTGTGGGCATATTAACTTGAATTATTGTACGAGTATAATCTTATTGGATAACTTGTGATTACAAACTGTTAATTGTGATAATTAAAACTGATTATTAGTGATTTCATTGGTGTCTTGTATTTTGTTTTCCACTATACCATACGACGATCAAGTAGACCGTCGTAACAATATGTTTTTACCTGAAAACAGAAAGGTTGGTATTGGGGGAGACATTTTTGAAAAAGATTCAACTGATTCAACAATAAATTTACAGCGGTGTTCGCTCTTTATTTGTAATAGATTGTATATTTGCTCTAGTCCTCTTTTATTTTAATCATATCACAAAACCTGGTCTATTTCCTTCCATCCCTCGGCTAGACAAAATAGATTCTCTTGACCTATGATTTGGCCGATGATTCAGTCAGTTTACTTATACCCTGCGTGCGTTTTCAAATTAGATGATATTAACATAATAAAAATTACATATTGTATTGACGTAATAAAGACATTGCTGTTAAAATATATATAGTAGGTCAAACATGTTCAATATGTAAATTATACCGTTTTACTTATTCATAATTAAATACCGTCTTTTTTTTTGTATCGGCCATCTAGGGACCACATGCCAATTTCAATTCTTTACTCTTTGTTCTTTCCTTTTTTTCCAATACTCTTTCATCTTCTCACTGTGTCTCCTCTTCCTGTCTTCAGTCCACTTTGAACCTGAGTTTTTCTCTCTCCTACCCTGGACTCCCTCCATTTTTAACACTTTTGCCCGAAAAACTTCTCCTTCAGTTGCTTCTTCTGCGTGTATATTATTTTTTTCTAAATCTTTTTGGACTTCTTTTATCCAACTTGATGTTGACTTCTTCCCCCACAGATATTTGAAGATTTGCTTTGTCAACCTATTGTCATCCATTCTATATAAATGTCCAAAAAATAATAGTCTTCTGTTTCTCATCGTTTCTCTTATACTTTCTATACTTTGATATATTTCATCATTACTTCTTAATATCCAACCTTCTGAAGTTTTTCGTAGGCCTAATATTTTCCTAATAATTCGTCTTTCCAAAATTTCTAATTTGTCTAAATTATAATTCAATGCTGGCATTCTGGCTTCACTATTGTACAGTAATGCCTTATTTTAGCATTTTTAGATATGCACTTTTATTGTAAATATCTTTAGTTATACCATAGCCCGTTCCACCTTATGAATCCTTTCTTCTATAGCAGATTTTTCCAAGTCATTCTATTGAATTATCTCTCCTAAATACTTAAATTTTCGAACCTTCTCTATTCGACCAATATCTGTTACCAAGAATTTTGGCGCGTTTTTAATGTTTGTGAGAAATTTGGTTTTTTCTGCAAAAATTCTTAAGCCTGTTCTATTGGCTACGTCCTCTAAAAAATTAACTTGTGTTACTGCAGATGTCAGATGTTAAGAAAGTATAGCAAAGTCATCTGCGAATGCCAAACAGTTTACTTCAATACGTTTGTTCCTTCTTCCCAACATGATTGGTGATATTTTGCATTCCTTTAATTTTTCATTCCAAATTCTCACTACTTTCTCCAGGACACAGTTAAAAAGAATTGGGGATAAACCATCACTATGTCTTACACCTGTATTTATTTTGAATGGTTGAGATATTTTTCCCATGAATTTTACTTTTGAGACTGTGTCCGTAAGGGTTTCACGGATTAGATTTTCCAATTTAGATTTAACACCAAATTCTCGGATTATTCTATCTATAGTTTCTCTATCAACAGAATCAAAGGCCTTTTTGAAATCAACAAATGTTATTACAATCTCCTTTGAATTCAGTAGCCTGTGACGGATTATTGACATCAGAGTGAATATTTGTTCTGGACCGACCGTCTTCTTTATTTTTTGGTTACTTAACAAAAATTGATCAATTCTGGTGCGACTTATGTTGCGACCTGGTTGCTTAGCATATCAACAAACGGCTTTAGCGTAGTGCTAACCATTTCATTATCTTTTCTGAATGACATATGGCTTGACCTAATCTGACTCTCCTAAGCTACTTCAATAATGTGAAAGCAATCTATTATTACTTCCATGTTTTTTTTGGTTGTTGTTGGTTTATTATTATTATTATTATTATTATTATTATTTCATTTGTTATTATTATTATCTCCTTCTCTCTCACATATTATCATTGGTTACTGTACGTTAGAAGGTCAGTATGACAGATCTAGCGTAAATAATCGCTGGTCATCGCTGAAATAATGCCAATAAATCTGATAGCTGAAGATAAGAAGAAAGTCTACAAGGCTAAGGAAGAACTTGAGTTCATAGAAGCAATAATGATGGCTAGAAAACATTCCATCCGGTGCTGGCAACTAAAGTAGGATCAATAAATTCGAGTCAGATGGACGGTGAGTTGGTAAGAAAGATTACCGAGTTGGTGGATCAAAAGCTGGCGAGGTGGACCAATTTCTTACCGCGGATACTTCTCTGCACATCTCCGTAGGATAGGAAAGGTGGAAGATCCCTCATGACGAGATACGAGGCGCCAACCTGAAGTAATATGAACAGTAATCACGGAGGGGGATTCCCATAAGAGGAGCTTTTTAGTGGGTGAGAGTCCCATACAACGAGAACCAATCGGAGATCTCCTGATCGTGAATAATGCAATTTTCCTCCTCCAGAAAAAATGTTATCTTTATTGTTATTATTATTATTATTAAGGCACGTCTTGTACACGTATAAAAAAAGATTTCTTGCTTTTGCTGGCGACATCGAGCCTGCAATTTGGATTGCAAAGCACTTCGCACTGAACGTACGCTTGGACCACCGGCACCTAGATGTTGTAGCGGTGGGCTATTTTGAGAGCACGAATGCCGGTTGGTCTGGGGAATGTAGACGGCCGTATACATTTGAGAAGTAAAAACACCCAGAAATGTCTCCTACATCAATAAGTACTTCTTCCGCATCTAATTTTTCTTACCTTACACATTACGTAAAGTTATAGCTACGCTACAAAAACTTCATTACTAACGTATACGTTGGAACAAAACATAATAAGTAACTACCACACCACCGAACTATCAAGGCTCTTTATAGTTATGTTAAATGAAATACATATTCAGTTTTGTTATCTCAGTATTTATACATACATTCAATGAACTATTATGTTTTATGAAGAAAGTTGTGTTAGTGGTTATAATCACAAACAGAATTATCACTGTTGCACACCACTATAGAAAAATTATTCCGATTAGCGCTTTCAAGCTTCTCAGCTCATCGTCAGATCGGGATAGTGGTGTGCAACAGTGATAATGCTGTTTATTATGTTTTAAGTAATACAAACTTTATGTATGCTATTTCTGGAACACAAAAATAAGAGACCTATGTCAATCATATTGAAAGAAAACAAGGCCCTTCCATGTCGCATAAAATACTAGCCTCGAAAGCAAGAAGGTATTATTATTAAATGTCACATGTTTTTACTGCAGGACACAAATATTAAATTATTTAAGTTTGTACTGCGTAGCTTCAGAGGCACGTGTTACTAAGGACAAAGTACGGTGATTCCGCTGGCGGTCACTTTTAATTAAACGAGGTTGACTCAATACCGCCCCACTCAGTAACTGTACGTTATCATCGCCTACTCTCATAACGTAGCCTCTGTCTAACAAAAACATTAACCAGCCTCTCCCTATTCACATTTATAATAAAAACATTTTTTAATCGGCTACACAGTAACAGCTGCATGTGCGGCATTAACTAAAAATAGTAGCCTTGTGAAACGTAATTAATACTCAGGCCTGACCGTGACGAAATAAAATAGTTGTCTTGATTATTCATCTCTTCTTTCACAGCACTAACAAAGCGAAATAAAATGTTTAACACTACACGCATAGAAAAAACAGACACATTTAAGAAGCTAAAAATGATTCAAAACGAAATGAAGTACGGTTACAAAAAAAATGCGAACAACTGCAACGTTGAATTTATTGATATAGTGTCAATAAACTTGATAATGTTAAGCCTACTGCTATGCTAAAATTACGTTTTTTTTTTGTCCTAAGGATACTGTAGAGTTAATGAGGAATTCATGAAATTTTACATTGATATTTAGAGTGCAAAGGAACAATATTAAATAAATAGTTACAAAAATTCTGATCAAAATCCAGTTACAAAAAATCAATTACAACAATTACAGAGGACGATATTGATATAAGTTATATGATTAGGAAACTAGTAGAAGAATATGCAAAATAAGGTATCGAAATAAATACCTCAAAAACTGAGTACCTTATAGTAGGTGGTGAAGGTCAAGACCTAGAACTAGGAACAAAAGTGATAATAAATATTAAAAACTTCAAGTATTTGGGTGTAACAATGACATCGGATGGTGACAGCAACCAAGAAATAAAAATAAGAATAGGACAAGCTAAGACAGCAACAAAACAATTAAACAGTCTGCTTTGGAATCCACGAACAACAAAAAACAATAAAATCAGAATATATAAAACTATAGTCGAAAGTGTAGGCCTAGATAGAGCAGAACTATGGGAAATTAATAAAAGAAATAAATCCATAATAAGAGCTATGGAGATGGATTACTGGCGAAGGTGCTGTAGACTAACCTAGACTAGACTAGATAGAGTGAGAAATGTAGAGATAAGACAAGCGATGGGAATCGACCTTGACATTGTAGAAACTATAGAAGCAAGAAGAAAGAAGACTGACTTGGATCGGACACCTAAAAATAATGTCGGATGAGAGATGGCCAAGGAAGGTATGGGAATGGACTCCACGCTCTAGAAGAAAAAAAGGAAGACCTAAACATTCATAGAAAATGGACGTCGAAGATGCAAAGAATGCAAGAGGTCTTACAGAACAGGACTGTTCATACCGGCGCCAGTGGAAGCTAGGATGCGAGAGGTGGTGCCAGCCGTAATTAAATCGCCTAAAAAAAAAAAAAAAAAAAATTCATTTCTTGTAACCAACGGTTCTTCTCCTCCTAGCGCGTATCAGATTGGCATTTTATAAGCCAACGATACGCAATCTCGAAGCTTGTTATTCAGACGTTCTCTCCGGAGTCATGCATTTCGCAGCTCTACCTGCTTAACCTTATGATTCTGGATAGGCACGGTACAGATCCATAACAACACTGTTTTCGGTAGAACACACATATTTTCATATCTTTTAAAACAAAACGTTTCGCCCACACTACGATAAGCCATCCGCAATGGCTCGGTGGCTACGATGAGTCTCAGTCCAGCTGCTGAGGATGCCTCATCTAGTATGGGCAAAACGTTTTGTTTTAAAATAGAAAAAAGACGTGTGTTCTACCAAAAACAAACAGCATTATAATTAACGAAAACCACAAAAGTTTACGACCGAGATTATTGTACACATCCTTCCGCGGGAGTCAAAACCACAACTTTTTACGTCGGAAGATGAGATTCGGGCTTGATAAATACAGTGTTAGGCCTAACTCTTTTCGTCTTCTGTGGCCCATTAATAAAAAAAAATCTACTTTTACTAAACTTTCTGAAACCTGGAGTTTGTTATGAAAATTATTCAAATACCAAAATAAATATTAGTCATTAAAATATAAACACAGCTGTATTTGTAATTAAAATAAAATTGTATATTATTTAAAAAGATACGTATAATCTTTTTAATGAAAATATTTAATTTTTATTATTTCTTTTTCCTTTATTTTTTATTATGAGTATATTATTATTTGTATTATTTATTTATTTCATTTATTTGGTATATATTATTTATTTATTTACTATTTATAAAAATTACTTATTTAACTTTAGTAGGCCAAAATAAATAGGACACTACTTACGAAATCATGTACTTACCTTCCATTTAATTTGTAATGTTTTTAATTTGTAATTCTTATTTTCGACAATAACGTCTAATGTCAAAACACATAAGTACATGATATTTGTATATTATTTTTTTGGTAAAGGTTTAACTAAACATATTATTTATTTCTCATTTAGCTTTTATCCCGGCTCCTAACCAAAGGATATTAATAAACAAAAATTTGTATAATAATTTAATTTTGGTTGATCAAAATATTATTATTATTCAGTCGGTTTAAACACAAATAAAATCAAACGATCTCATATATAAAACACTGCATTCCTCTTTGTTCATTACCTGCTTGGATTCCATGTATTCTACCACCGGAAGTCAGTTTCCACAGAACCAAGACAGCGTACGTCAATGTGCCATAAATAAAGGCTTAAATAAGAGATGCTTCTCAAGTTACGCTGACTCAGCTAGTTGACACGCGCAAGTTCCGTCCAGCGAGAAATATCTGACGCTTGCAAATTCCTGACACTGGAAACTCCAGTAACGTGGTAATCAGGGGCGAACCTAGGATTTCATTTCAGGAGGGGGATTTGTTTCGACCATATATCGTTTTCTTAGAGTATTATTTTTCACATATTATAATGAAAATAGTACAAACAAATTAAAACTAATAGACAGATAATAATAGCTGTAATTTACTAATTTTAATAAAATCCATTAAAAACTTGCAGATAGGCTTGCAGTTTGTCTTGGAAGCCTAATAATACAAACATAATATAAATATGTGGATGTGGAATATAAATACTTTAAAGACAATGTTAAAATTAAGAAAGTGAGGGTTAACAGTATGTGTATAGATGTTGTGAATATAAATTTTACAGCATGTGAAATAATGTTAAATAATTTTGTTAAAAATATAATGATAGTCCGTCTTTGTCGAAAGGAAAAATAGAAAGAGAAAGGTAAAAAACCTAAAGATATAAATATTACTATATACTTTGTTAAATAAGTGTTTTATTTATCTTTCTTGATATTTTAAAAAATATGTGGATTATATATGTTTCATTATATGTTTACTGCATGTTTCATTTTAAAAAATTCGTAATATTTAAGTAACTTTGGTCAAGTAAAGCGCGTTAATTACGTGAGTACGTAGGATAACACTGTGTGACGATTTAAAACAAATTTTAAATAGCACAAAACAAAAAGTTTTTTTGTTCGTAATAACACATAATAAACTAATCCACCCCCTCGCTGTAGCAAATACCTGTACCAACAAGTGAAACCCCAGTACGGACACGCAAATTATACAGTTGTTACGCTAATTAAAATAATCATGGTACTAATCTCTAAAAAACGTGATAGTTACAAATAAAATACTGACGAAAATAAAGAAGCTGTGGTATAATTAATAGTAGCTAATTAAAGGTAAAATAATAATAATAAAAGAACGAACTACTTTTCTCTCGATGTGTAAACTACGCCAGATCCCTACTCACGGCCACAAAACCTACCCCCAGTCGTCGATGAATTGCGCCCAAGCCAACTGCTTTGCCATGCGTTGTCACAAGAAATACGTGTTACATTACAAAACTGTGTATAAATAAATAGATGATTCTTGGTAACAAGAGCAATAAGTAGAGGAGAGTGCAAATATGTAGTTAAAATGTAAAGGAAGTTATGTAGTTAAAAAGTAAATATATAAACAGTGTAGCCATCACATCTCTTTAAGTAAGTGTTTAACAATTAAAGTATGTACAATAACGAATCAGAATGTAACATTAGTGCAGTTTAAACAAAATGTGTAACGTGAAAACGACCGTCTGAAGGAAATCAACAACCACACTATGAGCATCACGTACCCAGAGACAGAGCATCATGCCTGAACTACCTACTTAGAGTCAACAGTTTAAAGGGAGGATCACAAACTGCAGCTAAGAACATCCAGAAAACACCACCGTAGAGGATCATGAAGAGGACCAGTCGTGGACATACCCAATACCCAGGTGACACGGAAGCATAACTTCTGTGGTTATATTTCTTCTAACAACCCAGAGTAAAGACCGTATATTTCTCGTAAAGACTCATATAAATATTGTAAATTGTAACGTAGTAATATGGATAGTTACTGTAACTAAATAATAGTAACCTGAAGATGCTTACAGGTATAACTAACCCAGTAGTAAATTAAACTATTCTTCAAATAGTTTACATAATGTCAAAATAATCTGGAATATCATAAAAAATAGAACCCGGATCCGTGGTATTTAATGTAATATACAGCTGTATGGTTTTGAGCTCATCATAATAATGTTTTAAAAAGAATGAAAGCATTTAGTAATGAATTTATTCATTAAGTAAGAATCATGAATGTTGGTATACAACCTGATATATCACAAACCTTATTTTGAAAGTTGTAATAAAGAGATGTCTTTGCTAAACCCAAGAGAGTGAGTAAATTTACGAAAATCTCAGTCAAAATCCTAAACTTTACAGGTTCCCAATCTGTTGGTAAGTAATCAGTAAATATAATGGCAGCCGGTTTAATTGACAAAGGCCAATTAAACTGGTTCCCCGTGTTATAATGTCAAGAAGAAGAGACGTTATAACTGGAACTGTTCGGACTCCTAACGTCACATGACTTCAAAAATCATCGTATGCGCCATGGCCTGTGTTTTTCGTAGGCCTCGGTTTACGGCCTACCAGCAGATAAAAGCAAACAGTTCCTTCGTTGCGGAATTAAATAAATCAGCTGACATGGCTCAATCGTAGTGTAAAGCACGTCATCACATGAATCCTATGTTTCAAGCTGCTTCTAACCAGCGGAAAATCGTGTCATCCTACTCTCTTTCAAGATGACTTCTTTTCATTTTTCACAATTTCTTTCAACATCTGCTATAGGCTTATTTATTATTGACTATAAGGCTTGTTGTTGTAGATTCTTTACACTTGTCATTGACCAAAATAGTAATTTTGTTTTAAATTGACAAAACTTGGAAGTCAGTTAATTACATTTCAAAAAAAAACACGCAGCCATTTTTAAATTTCTTGCTCCCACATTTTTTAAATTTTTTCGGATTTCGCGGGGGGATATATCCCCTATATCCCCCCTCTAGGTTCGCCCCTGGTGGTAATGTCCGGTAGCTTCTCGTCGACATTTACGCCACAGGTGATCTTATCTGGATATATAAATTTGCAGACGGCTGCGTCAATTCAATTCCGCGTACTGTTTACACAAGCGATAACAGTGGGTTTTAGTGTGTGTGCCTACACAGGGTGATACAGGAATAAACGAAAATATTTCAGGTGTTTATAAAAGCTTAAAGTAAGAAAAAAATATTGTATAAGCGTACTATAACTCCAGAAATGCTTTGTTTTCGAGTTATAGCAAGGAAAAATATTATACTTATTCCTATTCCAAAATAATAACAATAAAATACAATATCAAATGTCTGGAAGACAAGTAGGACAAAAATTAATGATTCCATATGTTTTTGTCCTGAAATATTCAAATAAAATGATCCCAGAGCTTTATCTTTAATATTTTTCAAGACAATTACTGAAAAGTATAAAACTTTTGCCCCAAATATACAATTTTTGTAGCAAGAAATCTGTGGACAATTTTATTCTGAAAACACTTATGTGAATAAAGTCAGCAACAGACAATTACAATTTTGAGAAAATCGACATTTATTGAAATCACGTGGTAGAAAAATGTTACGTTTCTGAATTCAACTCAAAATATTTGATGTTTCATTTACAAACACCTAATATATTGTAGCGTCACAAAACGTTCCATAAAAAGAAATCATTTATATAGTAAGTTAGCATAGGAGGAAAGTGAAGTGAACAGTATCGAACCCAAGTAGTCCCAAAAAATTGTGTAATTTTGTATAATAATTATTTCTATCAACTTGAAAAAACGACCAAACTATGACTAAGACAAAACCCCATATATATTATTAAAGTGAATAAGAGTGAAAAAACCATAAGACACTATAAGAGAGAGAAATAATGTCAGAATCTACCAGAATAAAGTCAATAATTATTAAGTTTTATAACTATGAATATAGTATTAAAAACTATTTTTTTGTGAATAAATGGACATGATCCATCATTATTATTATGTGATGTACATAAAATAGACGTATTAAATGACTTAAATACATTATTAGAAAGAGTTTAAGTTAAAATAAAAATTGTATATTTGCAATGACAAAAAAATATCAATGTGTTGGATTTGAGACCATACACCAAGATTTCATGAAAAAATTAATTATTATCAGATTTAAATAAAAACTATATGTAATTGTCAAGCAGACAATAGTGAACAATTTATCTTAAATAAAGGAAGCTGTCAAATGATTAAAAAGCAGCCAAAATAGCCAAAAACAGTGTTAACTAAAAACATGTAACAGGCATCTAATATTGTATAATTTATGAATTTAATGTTGCCAAAATGCAACCAAACTGTATTAGAAAGCTGTAATATGATATAAAGCAACTATACTAATATACCTGACCAACTTTAACATTGTAATAGTCAAGTCAGCAAAATATTTACTTATACCATGTATGGCTGAAGCCAATTATCCAGTACAAAAAGAATCATATCTGGCTAAAATACTTACATAACACTAACAAAAATAAGATAGAAAGGTACAATACATCAGAATACCTTAATAAGAAATAAACTCAGTTGAAAGTAAAGTCAATTCTAAAAGAATTTAACTAATTAGAGTGAGATTTTTCACACCATAAAAAAAATGACATCTCAAGACAATCAATGATGCTATGTCATCTTGTGATAAATATAATATATGTACAAAGTAACCAGGTATCACAAAAGATAGACAAAATAATAAACTCTGTGTGTATAGTGGTGAAATAATACATATATTAAGGAAAAAGACTAATCATTGTATTAGAAAACTGGCAAGAACCTAGGCCATGAGCAGAGGCCATATAAAATTGTATTTATTTGTGTTTTATTGATGATAAAATTTGTTTATTTTGTTGTAGGAGAGTAGTAGTAGTAGATGTCCAGCTTGTGAAGGGAACTTTATAACTCCACAACAATTTTTATTAATAATATTGAGTTTTTAATGACTACAACTCAAGGTGAGGGTTGTATATTGTAATGTTTTTTAGACTTAAGTTAATTAGATACCAATCATATTTAGTATCGCTAGATTCAGTAAAAAACAAGGAATCTAAATACATTAATGGCATACAAATTGTAAGTACTAATGTGAAACTGTTTGATAAATACCAGTGTAAATTTTGAAATATCCATTGTATGAAGAATAAGAAATTCGTTCTAAAAGCTTCTACGGAAGTGAAAATTGTTCTATGACATTCCATTTCGTTTATTCTCGAACAATCTAGAAAGAATTTTACACAAATATACCGGAAGTCGACGAAAACAGTCATCCCGATTTAGTATAAAAGCGAGACAAAATTTGACCGAAAAACACTTGAAAACTGAACGCCAGAACTGATGCATCTCACACAACACTGATCAACGCAGCTAAGGCGAGACCGAGAGGCGAAAAATCGACAAGACACGGCAGGAAGGTTTTTCCCGTACATAGACATACCCGACTGACTTAACCTCAACGAGAGTATACGCCAAAAAATATCGCTGAAATAGAGCAGCGACACGGCAAATTCTAATAGAAAGCACGCAGCCAGAACGTCGACGGCCCAGGAGGGTCCCAACATTTAATAGAGAACGAATTCTGCTGTGTTCGCATTGACTGACTAACGTGACAAATAATTCCCCCGAACGTAAACGAACTATACACTAGCCTTCCTCAAAACTGCATGGGGATCAGCGCTGCGGTGGCAGATTTCTGAATCAACGCTAAGCAGATGATTCGTAGTGGCGGCGTTTGAACGAGATTTTACTGCCAAACGTTTTGACAAAAAGTGCGGAAAAAGTAACGATCGAAAAAATTGACTTTAAATAGATTCAGTGTACACCCGAAGAGGCGAGATCGAGAAACTACCCGAAGGAAGTGTCCAGTGAGAGAATAAACGACCATTGGAACGTGAGTTTACCAAAATTAAAATCATTGTTACCTGGTTACAATTATCACACAGTTGTACTTTACACGCCACACATACACCTTCAAATCACTTAGTTTTTTTTTCTTGTAAGGCATCTAATTGATATGTCTTGGTAGTTCAAAGGAGTCACGTCCTGAGATTAAAGTTTTTTCACATATTAAACTCATGCTTGTCAACTGAGTCAGAATCTGAAATACTAGCCGATACTTGATTGGATATATTGTCAATAATAATAACTTGTAAAATTTTTTCTCTGCAATTTTATAATTTTTATGAATGATAGTCCTTCAGACGATTTGTTTGTTGTTGTTAAAGAATTATTAAACTTAACTGATTTTTCAAAGCTAAACTGACTTGTTTAAATTTTTTCGTAGATTTAAAAATTTTATCAATCACATTTAATTTTTCTTGGAACAAACGTTTCCAAGTGGCGCCCACAAAAGCATAGTTTTAAGTTGTATTACAGGACTACATCACTGCAGGGGATCCAGTCAACAGGGTAAGTAACAAAAGTGCGCGGAGGTAACGCCCGACATTTCACAACACTTTTACAAATACAACACCCAATCAAATTTATTTGTTATAATATTATAAAACATTTTTATTTTAATCTTATTTAGAAAAAATTTGATTTTGTAAAATTCTAGGTATGTTTGCTGTGTAGTGTAATGTTGTAATAAGAAAGAACAAATTAAGTAGTTGTCTATTAAGCCTACATCTTAACCAAACTTTGACTGCAAATCCGTGCTAAAAGAAATGAATTTACTGCATCATCAGTAAGAATTTTAGGTTGATATCAACATAGTGATAGTTGCTTCACTTATAATCAGTATTATTGTGAAAGTGTGAAGCGATTCGTGGTAATTCATGCACAGGAGTGGGCTACAGAATATGCGCTGCATACTTTGTGAGACTATCTTAGACACTCGCTTCACATTATATTAAATACAACTTGTGAAAACTTAGTGTGAAAACACTAGTTTGTGATGCATATTACGTTACCTAGAAATTCTTTGCAATCTATCAGCGCAAATAAAACTTACTGAAGAATATTTTCAGATCCGTCTTCACGTTCAAGTTATCGTTCAGGTGAAATGTAAATTCAAGGAAGAGTACCATTCTGATACAAGTTGTTAAGATCTCTTCAATGTACCTTACGGTCTAGAACTGTGCGTGTACCATAACTAAGTCATTATTCTGCAGCTGAAGCTCTCGCACTTCCACTGAAAATCTATACACTCTCAGAATCATAGCAATAGATGAATAAATAAGGCATTTTAAAAGAATTTAGGTTTATTTAAACATAAATTAAATTTTAATTTTAAATACAAATAAACATAATTAAATAAAATTAAATTCTTACAGTTATAGCATAGCGGTTATAGATTAAACTGAAGACTATAATCATCATTCTACTGTGGATTCAAATGTTCAGCATATATTTACAAAGCCAAATTGACTCTATCATACTAAAACTTCGTAGTACACGGCAAAATATCTAGAATTTGAAGAAAAAATATTTACTTTACTAAGGAATAGTATTTAACAAAAATCTTTTATAACTTTCAGCTGTTTTCTGAATAAATAACTAATATTTTGTGTATCATTTAGACACATAACATATTTTAATCCGAGACGAATTTCCCAAACTTTGTTGTTTGATTTAAATTAATTTTTCACATATGTGTTTTCATAATAAAATTCGCTACATATCTGGCTCAAACAGTTTTAGTGTTTACTAGCAACTTTTAAGTTGTTGTACGTCAAACGTCAGCAATTGTACGTCAGCAATTGTCTTGCAAATTACTAAACAAAAGCTCTGAAATCATTTACTCTTAATACTTCAGGTTATATAATATTTTTAAATACTTTTAGCAATATTTTTAATAATTGCATAACAAATTTCCTTACCTAGACCTTTTTGTAATCAATTTTGTTTATTCTTACGTTATGTTCATGTTACTGTATTTGGAAGTTACCATGTAATTTTAGAAAACTTTAAGAACAATGTTGGTACACTGTACATGTCTAATCAGATAGGGTTAGCTGTCAGCTTGAGCCACACAAAATACAAAGAAGATAGTAAACCTATACTACTCATCAGCTGCTGATCATAACTTCAGGATGTTGCCTGAGTACCGCTGAACACGAAATTGGACAACAGTAATGAAAAATGCATGTTGACTTTACGATCCTTGCCCGAAAATTGAAATTAAGATCTCTAGGTTAATAGCGAGGCGCCATAACCACTGGTTTACTAGACAAAATTTTAATTTTACATAGTCACTGGGCCGTAAAAATTTTTAGTCCTAATGCTTGGTTAAAGCATCATCATCACTACTCCACGTTACTTCCAAAACATTTCTAATAACATTTTACCGTTCTCCCATCCCTTAGTTTTTACGTTCTTTAGAAGTCTAAGCCTTTCAGACAGTTCTTTTCAGACCTTCATCTTTATCAACGTGCCCGCATTAATTTCCTTTAGCAATTGTCTTGTACTCGCATGACTAATTACGCTCCTCTTTGAACTTTTCGTGTAATTCCATTAGTAACTTAGATTTATCACTAAACCCGCATTAACCGGTCACACTTGCCATATTTTGTTTATCCTCCCTTTGCGAACTTCGCCTCTCTTTTATCTGCGAACATCTTTTATCTACAATATTTACATCATTTTCGTGAGCTGGTTCCTTATTACCGTTTAATGGACATTTAAAGTAAGTGTATGATTAGCGTAAGGAAATCTCTGATAAACCCATACTTCTAATTCTAAGTGAAAATAATTATCATCCAGTTTAGATCTGCTCGTACATCGGAGCTTCAAGAGTAAAACCCATCATACTCAACAGGCCTGTTAATGAAGATACATACTGTAGTTCAGACCTGTGATATTACTTGAGATATGTCGGTTGGGTTGGTTTGTAGGATTCTAAGTTGGTTAATGTTAACCATAAGTTGCTTAACTAGAGTTGTAATCACAATTTTCAGAATACTTTTATACAGCAAATGAGCATTAAAAATAATTTTAAAACATCAATTTCTAAACAAAAATTCCGACTTACTCGGGAGTGGAACCCGTAAGACACAAGGTAAACTTAGACAACAAACTGTATAGCCATTTTAAGGATTTATGACGCAATATTTTCTAACTTATGATTATAGTAAAGGTCTAGACCGGAAGTTATGAGTTTTTAATATCCCATGCAATATTGATCGGTGTGTGAAAAATAAAAATAAGAAAGAGACCATGCTGAAATTGTATAAAACGGTAGAAGTACCCACGCTTATGTGTGGCAGTGAAATTCGGGTTACAACAAAAGCACAAGAGACAAGAATAAAAACCCAATAAATGAAGCTTCTATGGAAGTTTCTATGAAGAGTAAAAGGACAAGCCGAAAAGATATGATAAGAAACGAAATAATCAGAGAACATTAAATAATTAATTTAAATTAAAAATAACATAAAACAGAATCAAATGGATCGAATATTCGAAAATTATATGAGAAAATATATTACCTTTAAATATAAAGCAAAAGGACGAGGAAACATGTGTTGACCGAGAAAAATATGAAAACCGTAACGAGCAACAATGCCTAAAACGTGAAATTGAGATGATGATGAGAATACTTTAATAACATATTTTATTTAACTGCATCTCGATCTCTAAATTGCTACCGACAATTTACTTTTTAATTGAGACTAATAATAATAGTGCTTATAAATCTTTATATTAATATGCTGAACAAGTTATTAAAACTTATAACGTTTACAACTACCATTTTGTTCTTATACAATATATCATTAGAACATTATATATCTATATACAATATATCATGCTGTATATATATACAGTATATCTTATACAATATTATCATATAAGTGTTTTCCATAACACTGATCTAACTATCAGTCTACTCTGACTCTGAGTTGTTTACAGTAATGTTCCCTTATCCACCCATTTTCCCAATTTTGCTGAAAGATATTCACGCATATTTCCTAGTTTTTGGTATATATTTGTTGATTTATGTTGTATAAGTCGATAAACGTTTTCGGGCATTTCAGCACATAAAAATCCAAGCCTTAATTATTATAACTCTAATAGTCAAAGTAATACAAATCTGGAACTGTAAAGGTATTGTGTTTGCCAGTTGTAATTACTTACGCTATTTTTCCGTTTAAAAAAAAAAGGCCAACAAAAATTGCGTGAGATTTTTTCACCTGTTTCAATCAAAACCGTTAGGTGGGCGTCACATATTAACGTGCTCATTCGAAGCAACACGTGTACAGTACCAAATTGCCTTTTCGTTTAATCACATTTTTTGTGTATCTCTAGAAAAGGTTTTTTAATTCCTGTCGAAAGAAAGATAAGCGTAGCTGTTTCGCCAACAATGGACACCACAAATCTCATCAAGAAACATTAAGTGTCACACGCTAATGAGTTTGTTTTCTTTCAAAAGTCTAACTTCACACCCACGAAATACAATCGTTTTCAGCTTCGATTCCTCCCTGTCCTTCTTTAGCTTTCTGTGAACACTTTCCCAAATCATATAAAACTTGTTGATTTTGTGTTGCCGACATTTCTCTCACATCCATAAACAATGCATACATGCCAGGCCTGACTTTTAGCACCCTAGGCTGACGAATTTTTTGCGCAGCCCCCCCCCCCGGTCTACGTTCCAGTTTCTCAAACAATAATTATTACCCACGATTTACTCATACGTTATAGGTTACTTATTATTAAGGAACATGTGGGCTGTATAAACAAAAATTCGTCTTGTTTTCACTTTAATCACGTAAATTTTTTTATTGCAATAGCATGAGCACACTGACTAATTATAAGTAACGAGAATATTACGAAAGTCCCATACTTTATACAAACCTTTACCTTAACCTTTACAAAAAATAAATCAAGACGCTAAGAACTAAAGTTTTTTTCAAATAATTTTCATGTCCATTATTAATTGCTGAAAATTTATGTTTACTTAAAATTATTTTTCTGGTTTTGCAGTTGCAAATCGATGAACTATTTAATTAAACGAACTGTTTTGCAGAAAATCATTTTCAGTTAATAAAAGTCCCAAGGATTTCATTTTTTTTTTGGTCCAAGGTAGAACATAAATCATTTTTCGATCGTTTTTATGAAAACGATCTTTCTCCTGTACAATTTATGACTGTCACGCTCAAAAAATTCGCCAGGCTAATAGAACGTTCGGGAATATTGATTTTGAGAACTCTAAGAGTCTACATGGATCAGAATGCTTCTTTTTCTTTTGCTCTGGTTTCTTAGTTTCGGTTTCTTCTATTCATAAAATTTACTTCCTTTCAAAAATGTTTTTAAATGCACACACTCTGGAGGAAACGATTGATCCCAAGTCTGAAATATACATTGTCAATAATTTGCTAGCTTTTCCTTCTACATTGGCACTTTTCTTTTTTTTTACATTGACAACATGAGATTTTTGTTGTTTTGTTCCTTGAATGTTTGCGCTCCCCCCCCCCCAAGCTCACTATGCTACAGCCTACTCAGCCTTATGGGAAATCAGCCCTGCATATATGTAGATTACGCACATGCCTTTATACTTACCCAGTGGAGTTGCGAATGATTGAAATACAGTTGTTGTGACCAGTAAAATTGACGTTTCATTAAAAAAAAGTTGCAGACCCTCTTTCAACAAAACATTCTTCTTACCCCGTCACTAATGTAGCACCCATTTTACAATATATGTAACATAACAGGTTTGTTTCTGTTATATCCAGTACACGTTTGTTTGTTGCAACTTTTTGTTTCAAATTTTTCCTCACAAGTAGTTTGACATTATAATTATAATAATATCTCTACCGCTCATTGTAACATGTATAGGCTACAACCATGCATGATTGTGTTGTATAATACATGCATGTATTATATTACAACTATTCAATTTTTTTCAAGATTACCTTTAATATATTTTAAAGTTTTCAAATGTAGACCACAATCTTTTGCGCCTGCTAATTCTTTATCTAACCAATTTAAGATATTTATAACAATTAGAATAATATCATTTTAACAATTGGCGTTGCTTTTCTAGCCTATGGAACTATGTTATTAGCAACAGGAATTTCTTCACCAAAATTCGCGTCCGTTAAGCGTTACGATAGTACAAGACATCCTGGGAAAGTTTCTGGAGTTAAAAGTAATATAATTGTTAATATTAACTTTAATAAGACTTTAACGGATCCCTCGGATGGTTACGTTGGGAATATCGTGTATATCGCTGTAGTTATTAAAAGGGAGCTAAGATATGACTCGTAGTTAATGTAGTTAAAAGTTTATTACAAATTTGTAAATAGCTTGCATCTACGTTTTCCTGACATCGTATCCTTTTCTATATAATTATTACTATTGATGGTACTTTCTCTTGTGAACTTACTTTGTTGTATCTCTCATACGACGTTTCGGAGTGTTGTTCTCCTTCTTCAGTGAGGTTTGTATACTAAATGTGCCAAGTTGTCGGTAATTTGTAACGGTTTTTAGTTAACAGGATGTGTGTGGGGATGGAGGTGGAATGGGATTGGGGCAGGATTTTGAATTGTTGTTGTGTTGTTTATTACTGTGTCGAATAGTGTGTTTGATTTAAATTGTAAATGGTCTTTGAGTATGTTGTTTGGTTGTGTTTTGTTGTGTTTGTATATTTCGAATTGTTCTGTGGTGTTGAGTTTGCGAATTTTGGGTAGGTAGTGTAAAATTTCAAGGTTGTTTTTTATGTTTGTGTAACTTTGGTCTTCTGTCTGGATGTGTGTGGCAAAATTGGATTGTATGTTATTATTGGTTAGTGCTTTGGTGTGTTCAGAAAATCTGGAGGAAAAAGATCTTCCTGTCTGGCCTATGTAGAACTTAGTGCAATCGTTGCATTTTAATTTATATACGCCTGTTTTGTTGTATATATCAATGTCTTTGTTTGTGTCGTTGATGTGTCTTTTGATGGTGTTGTTGGTTCTGTATGCTATTTTGTAGTTGTATTTTCTGAATGTGTTGGCAATTTTGTGTGTTTGAGTTGTAGTATGTGAGTGTGATGTATTTATATTGTTGTGTGTTGTTTTTATTTTGCGGTTTGTTGTTTTGTTTTGGATTTGTGTATGTAATTTGTTTATTAAATCCGGGTTGTACCCGTTTTCTAGTGCTATTGTGATGATTTAAAGCCAATTTAAATAGCACAAAACAAAACAAAAAATATTTTTGTTTGAAATAACAAGTGAAAAAATAATTCACCCTCACCTTTGTACAAAATACATGTACCATCATGTCAACCGCGAGTACGGACATGCAAATCATAATGTTGTTGAGCTAATTAAAATAACCATCCTAATTATATAAAAAAGGACGTGATAATAATAAATAAAATATTGACTAAATAAAGAAGCTATAGTAGGATTAATAGTAGCTAAGTAGAGGTAAATAATAATAATAAAATTACGAACTATTTCTTCTCGCGGCGGGAACTACGCCAAAACTCCCTACTCGGCCGCAAAACCTTACGACAGTCTCACCTATATCATCGCCAAGCCAACAGCCTTGTCATGTGTTGTGAAGACGAATACTTCTATATTGCAAAACTAGGTATTCGTGAATAAGTGTTTCGTGGTTACACAAGCCCCACATGTAGTTAAACGAAGTGAAATGTAAAAACAAAAGTTACGTAGTTTACATGTAAATAAAATAAAAATTAAGGCATAGCGGACACATCTCTTTATGAAATGGTTAATCTTTAAGGTATGTTTCATACCATATCATAAGGTATCATCAGTGCAATTTAAACCAAAATGTAAAAGTGAACACGACCGACCGGAGTGAATCAACACCAACAACACTATGAGCTCCAGGTAGCCAGAATCCGAGCCTCATGACTGCGCTAACTACTTAGAGTCAACCACTGAAATGGAGGAACACAAACTACAACTAAGATCATCCAGGAGAACCTACGGAAGAGGACCATGAAGAGGACAAGCTGTGGACCAACATCATACCCAGGTGACATGGAAGCATAACTTCCGTGGTTATATTGTTTTCTAAGAACCCAGAGTAAAGAAACAGTTTATTTTTGTAAAGACTCATACAAATCATGTAAATCATAACTTAATAATATGTATACTTTCTGTAACGAGATAAGAGTAATCTGAAGATGGATACAGATATAATTAATTCAAAATTGAACGAAACTATTCTTCAGATAGTTTGCATAATGTCTAAGTACTTTTAAAATTAAAAAAAATTAGAACCCGGATCCGTGGTATTCTGTGTAATATACAGTTGTATTGTTTTGAGCTCATCATAGTAACAGTTTAAAGAGAATAAGAGCATAAAATGCAGAATCTATCAGAATCTTTCATTTAATAACAATAAGAATAATTAAAGGTATAATTTTGGAATCTTTATTTTGGAAGCTGTAATAAAGAGATTGTTTTTGCTAAACAGAAGAGAGTGAGTAAATTTACGTAACCTTAGTCAAACTCCTGATCTTTACAGGTTCCCAATTTGTGGGTAAGTAATTAGTACTAACAATGGCAGCCGGTTTAATTGACAGAGGCCAATTAAACTGGTTATAATGTCTGTGTTATAATGTCTTAACAGGAGGAGACGTTATACTATGTATTTTATGGTGTTAAGTTCTTCTTTATAATCTTGTTATATATACCTTTTCTATAACTAGGAGTTCTCTTCTTGAGTTTATTCTCTAGTTGTCTTGTAGCCCTCTCATAGTTTATGCTATAGACGTCTCGGGGGGTCGTCTGCGTCGTAAGTATATGATGGAGTGCTTGCTGGAGAAAACATCGTCTTAAAGTCGTCTATTACTTGGATAACTCTGAGTCGATCATTAAAATTGCTCGCTAAGATATCTATGAAAGATCACTAAAACGTAAACGCAAAAGAAAGCTCTGAAATGAGCTCAAAAAGTGATCGCTGAAGATATCTACGATAGACCGCTAAAAACTCTGAAAAAATGGATTTTCTCATAAAATCCCACTTTTGTGGTTTCATTGCGTGTGTGATGTTCTTTATGGCCGTTTCTTCACATCTTCTGTGTAAATTCTGCTCCCTTTCAAAACTGCGCTACATTCGGCATATATTATGTAGAAATAAATGTGTGTGTGTGTGTGCGTGCGTGCGTGCGTGCGTGCGTGCGTGCGTGCGTGCGTGCGTGCGTGCGTGCGCGCGTGCGTGTGTGTGTGTGTGTGTGTGTGTGTGTGTGTGTGTGTGTGTGTGTGTGTGTGTGTGTGTGTGTGTGTGTGTGTGTGTGTGTGTGTGTGTGTGTGTGTGTGTGTGTGTGTGTGTGTGTGTGTGTGTGTGTGTGTGTGTGTGTGTGTCATTAGTTGTGGCATTTTCCGCCGACCTGAGACCGTACTGTGGCAACCTCAGTACTAGTGGCAACGTAAAACGCGTGCCACTAATAAAAGTTATATTTTCGCCTAAATTAAAATATTTTTTTGTAACCTATGTATTCGTAAGAGTATAAAACCACTCCTACTGTAACCTAGATGTAACGTTTCGGCATTTCAGCATTTTTTCTAGCTTTTACGACTACTGTTCCACAAAGTAGGAATATGCATGGTTGTGTGAGTGTATGCAAACCACCGCATCTGTGGCACGCACACGCCACTGTACTCATACGAACCTAGCGTGCATTCTTGTCATCATATAATTGCAATGTCAAGGTCTCCAGACAGATTATACAACGTTGCCACGCTGAAATTCGCAAAATTAGCGGGAAACTAAATCTAAACTGTCCGCTGTGTGCCATATGAGTGACGCGGAGTGCTTTGAGTAGTGTGGCTGTAACGAAGGTGCATTACAGCGTTCTTGGATTAAAGCCTTCTTGGATTACAGCGCTTTAACCCAATAATCCAAATGGAATCAAGTTCCTTTATACAATAAAAGTCACTGTAATTTTTGCTAGACACATTATATTTAAGGTTGCGTTTATAAACTTGTGTAACCGCCTTAACGTACTTTATATGAAGTATATAAAACAATAAGCTAGAATTAGTGCCGCAAATATATTACATTTGTTACGTAGGCAATAAACACATATGAAATTAGGTGTAATATACATTTTATATAAACCGTTTCCGTGCACGTGTGAAAATCAATTGTTCACCCACATGCCAATAACCTACCAACCTAAAAATTTTTCAACTCACACGTTGCGGATGACAATATCAGCTTTTGGTATTTTAGGATATACCAATGTTAACAGAGAAAAATAAAATGCAAGTAAATTTTAGAAACAAATCTTTAAAAGTGCGGCGACTGTACAACCCAGTGACAGGAAGTCTGCAGGTAAGGACTAAGAGAAGACAAAAGTGTGGAACTACCGTTATGGAGACAACCAATGGACAAAGAAAATTTTGTGTCGAGTACAGTGAAAGACAACAAAATATGATATATAACTTCTCATCCTTAACACTTTTAGCTAATCCCGTGACAAAAAAATAGACAAAAATTAATTTTGGTATTCTTCTAAAGAGATTATCTAAACATCAGTCGGATACAAACATCAGATAAACATATCTTTACTCATGTACTTAAGTACTTTATTAGCTTTGAAACAAACCAATTGAACTATGGAACCGTTTATGCACTATTACAATTGTTTATTTTTCCACACATTTTAGTACATGGAATTTTAATACATCATTTTACACAAAAATGATATACATGAAAGACAGAATATGGTATATAAACTTATAAAACGCATGAATAAAAACGAGAGATGCTGCGGATATTAACGTTATAAAAGACAAAAGTTATATCTCTTTTCAGGAAAGGAAACAAAAATGATGTATCTATTATTATAAAGGCATAAGTCTCTCCAATTGGAGTTACAAAATATGTAGTAGACCCCTTAATCAACGGCTGCAAACTATTTCCGATAACATATTATTAGAAGTACAGTTGGGCTTTAGAAAAGGACGTTCATGCATTGACGTGTATATATACTAAAGCAAAACATTGAAAAACGTCGGCAATTCAATTTAGAAACACACATAGCTTTTATAGATTACGGAAAAAGCCTTTGATAGAGTTAAAACTTTATGGGGATTTCTATAAGCCAGATGTATTTTGAGACACTCATTGATGCAATTAGGAGCCTATAGGCCTACTTGAACAATAGTACAGTATTGCAAAAGGATCAGTGTCACAACTGTCAAGAGAAATTGCGACGAATTAAGGTGTTTATTACGTATAATGAAAATAACAATTACCATAATCATAATAACAGTAAACGTCGCAGTCTATCACAGCCTACTTCTAACTCTTCGCTGACATTTTCTTAATCGCAATCTGGGTATCAAGGTCCAAGAAAATTTCATTCATAACAATTTCTTTTGAGATGCTGTTGTTTAATACAGCATACAGCACTAGTGTTCTGGAAAGTATAGCAAGCAACCTTTGTTTACAATGTACAGTTAATTATGAAGGACAGCAACAACGAGATGCTTAGTATACGCATTCCATTGTGATGTCGACAGAAACAAGATAAAACTTACATATTAGCGTAGTCGTCTCGGTAAAACAGTGGACAGCGTCATTCAAAGAAACGTTATCAGTCTCATTTTTTGCCACACGCTCGTTCGTTATCTCATCTTTCTTCTAAGCGTGCCCATACCAGAGCGATAGAATTTAACTTACAGCTGTAGTCGGCGGGAGCAGTCTTAGGACGTCATGTCCGTACTTTTGTGCTATTTCATCGATAAGAAATACTCTCTTTAATATTAGAATCTTTGATAATTAGTAGTAACGCTGGAAAGAGTGAGAGTGTGTGTGTGAGAGAGAGAGAAGGAAAGAAATAAAATGTGTGTTTGTGTCAGTTTCATAAAATAAT
Source organism: Magicicada septendecula (assembly GCA_034769895.1). NCBI lineage: Eukaryota > Metazoa > Arthropoda > Insecta > Hemiptera > Cicadidae > Magicicada > Magicicada septendecula. Next base: position 271,577,779 of record CM068371.1, read on the forward strand.
GGCTTTCCCGGGCAAATATTTTAATTACGTTATTACACAAAATGAAAATTACGTGCACACACCACACAAACCTCGCTCAGTCAGAAGGTTAATATTCGGAAGCATTTGTTGTCACAATGTGCTCTTAATTGCGTAGCACTTTTCGAACCTGCTTCTGTACACTAATCAGATTCCTCTGTTAGTAAGATGAGATTGGTGTTTCAAATCCACAGTTATCGCTTATCGTTTTCAATGAAACCGACCAATTCATGTGCAGAAACATCGCAACAACGTAACTACACTGACGTCAGATAAAAAAAATTATTTACTATTTATAACAGTTGCTTTAATGCCGACTGTCATTTTTTTTTAAACGGGGAGTGTAATGGATGGTACTAACCCGGTATTACCGTTAATCTCTGTTCTATTAACAGGAAGAAAGCTAAAAATGAACTAAAACAAAGGAACTATGCAGTAACATATACCAGAAAAATTATACAATGTTGTTTTAAAAATACGGAATAGATGTAGCAATTAAAAATGTGAAAGAGTATTTGGTAAGATAAGGAATAAAAACATAGAAAATGCCAATCTTACAAAGAAGCGGAGTTTTTCTTAATATAAAATGCAAAAAAATGTAACAAAGTGTACCTAAGCGAGACAGGACGGAAATTTGAATGCAGGTTGTCTAACCATAAACGAGGAGACGGTAATAGAACAACAAATTCTTTATATGCAAGACATTTTTAAAAAGAGAATCACAAATTTCTTAATCCCCTTGCAAACTATGAGCTTTCAAAAGTAGTTAATAATACAGCTGAAAGACGACACTTGATAGGAGGAGAGGGAAAACACAAGTACAAAACAATAGACTATACTAAAACACGAAACGTACTGCAGAGCCTTTGACCACAGACATCACTGCACAAAGAATCATACCACTGTGGCAAAACACACAAACAGTCGCATAGACTTCAAAAAGGCTCTGGAATTTGCACATCATAAATATGTCAGACTACTATAGATATACAACATTAGCAGTGACAGGCGTAACAAGAGAGTAACGCCTGCTACCGCAGGTAATTAACTTTCACCGTAAGGGGCTGGAAATTTTTGGCCAACCACGTGGTTCTGTCTGTAACAAGTGAGTCTAAGAATTTCTTTATTTAGGCTATTATTGACACAGTTTCCTCTGTGCAACAATAAGTCTCTTCTGAGCAGCAATTGGTGTCAATTCTTTCTCGCAAAACAACGTAGTGGACCAGAATACCCGCACCACTGACATTATGCAACGCCAAGGTCACACGCAATACACAGCTAACGGACTACACTCGTACGCAAATTTTTGTTTCGAATCTTAGTTGATTGCTCTATAAAGTGGACTGCACTGCCCCGTCACTTGTTTCCCTTATCCTATATGATTTTGTATTTCTGCTACACGTGTGCTGTCGTTTGTAACCATGCAAATGAAGAGCTTTTCATCTTTGATAGTATTCCATGTTGCGACAGGTGCGTCGCTAACGTTCCAAAGCTGAATAAATAAATAAAACTGTCCTTCAAGTACAACTTAAATAAAGCGGGTGATATAGCACAACCTTGTCGCAATTCCTTAGTGACTGAAGGTTCATCAGATAGTCTTGACCCTATCTTTGTGGTGCATAGTAATGTTGGTGTATAGCGCTTCCACAGCATAGAGCTTCCAGATCGCTTTACAGCTCTTCTTTGGGTCTATGCCTGTACCCATTACTTTTTTGAAGAATTCTTCGTTCAATTTTAAGAAGAGGTTCCAAGTTTTGAAAGCACTTTGTTTCCACTCCATACATGATCACCGGCCTGGTCACAATGCTATAATGGCGGACATTTACACTTCTAGAAAGGTTTTGCTTTCCGTTTATATTATTAATAATAATAACAACATTTTTACAAGAATATACTTTTTTATTTTTTTGTGAATTACTATGATTTGTTAGTATTCAACTATCATCATCTGATATAAAATTATATATAATATTTTATATCACTATCAATATAATTTTATATCTGATTATGTTAGTTGAATACTATCAGAACACTGTAATTCACAAAATAATAAAAAAAAAAATTCTTCTAAAAAATGTTGTTATTATTAATAATAATATAAAACAGTAAATAATATACATTAAATTGCCCAAAAATGCTATCTGGTCTAAAATCTTTATAAGACAGGTCCACTTATACTGTTAAATACTTCGCCTATGTCTGTAAAAATCTAAGTGGGTCTTAAATTTATGCTAAGTTTACAACCTTTTCTCCAGTACTTGTTATGACATAAAAATTGCGTTTGTACAATATTTTTATTTCTTAAAGCCAGTCTGATTACTGATATGAAAACATACGAAACTTATTTTAATCTTCTAGCCTATTTACTATTTTAGTATAAAGTTTGTGTTACGTTTGTGGATGGAAGACTGATTCCTCTACAATATTGGTTTCATTGGATCCCCATTTTGTACAATCAAAACAGTAATCCGTAGAAATTATGTGTGTGGATTTCTTGTGTTCAATAGTACATATTGATAAAATGGAGTATTAGTATAGAACTAGTTTCTTATACTTCAACAGCTTCAAATTGATATCACTTAAACAAGGAGCACTATTATTTTTTTGTGTCATCTACAGGCATCAACTCTTCCAAATTAACACTATGTAAACATACTAGATACATTTTGCTTTGTTAAAACTCTCTTCATATCCGTTATGTCAGCGTTGAGTCTAAGGATTTTATCATTCTTTCTCGTATATACGTGTACTTAAATGTTACTCTCGCCTTCACATCCGTGATAATTGTCTTCATTACACTATGGATAGCTGACTGATGACTATGAATGTAGGCCTAATTTTCAGAAGTTACAAAAGACCTCTTCTTTGTCTTTACCTCTTCTTTGTGTTTCAACCTAAGAATTTTATTTGCAGCAGTTATGGGTTTGCCATATATTCGATATATTTGCTGCCTCTTCGAACATTCGTAAGCTTTAAACTTGTTTACTTTGATCTTATTTACTACACTTAAAATTTCTTAATAGCGATTATAATTTGAAAGGTAGAATTTGTTTCGACTTTAAAGGAGAATAAATTATCAAGATAAGCCTGTGAATAAGTTGCTGAAGGTAGCCAATCAACGTAAGCTATACTATCAATCGGCAAAGAAACCGAACTTTGTTTACTTTAATCGGATTAATCAATTTCAAGTAGTTTCAAATTCTATGACAGCGAATAGTCGTTTCAGGATATCTTTTCTTAGTAAATTCTTTTATAGAGTTTGTGTTTTATTTAAACTGAACAACGTAGATACACATATTACATAAATGACTTATATATTATATATAAACTATTACGTTTGCTTCAGCGGTATTGCTAATGTGTAATTTCGTAATCACTCTGCTACACTAAAATAAAAATACCTTTATGTGACGACTGTGGGTTCTAAAACGTTTAGCAAAAAAAAAAATAGATACAATTAAGTGGAAATAGAGCCATGTTTTAGTGTCTTCGTGTGTTTTAAACTCAAATAATAACCTTCTGTATAATAAATTAATAACCATATTTTGATACTACAGTGTTGTATGGTTCATTGATTACATATTATATAATTTTATTGACTTTTACAAAACTTACAAAGTAAATCAGACTGTTATATCTCAAATATTTGCGTTTTGAAGAAACAGTAGAAGTGTAAAATGAGCAGCTGTTATTCAGTAGAGCAGTTCAGATAAACACGGAACGTTCTCAGTATATACACAAAACATTCAATGCCAGCAGCAATTCAAGTAGACGTAAACACAGTCTACCTTTTGGCGGGATTTTTAGCTGATTTCAGAGAAACAAATGAGTTGTTATGAAGAGTTTATAAATTGTGTAATTTCTAATGGAAGTAAACGTATGTTGAAATGATAAATAAAACACGTTACTAGCGTTTTCAAACTACACAAAATATTATTTAAATATTTTCTGCTACCATATGCTGTTGATAATATAATTCAGTAAATCTGCTTAGTAGCTCTATTATGTAATCTTGCGGACAATTATGAATTATTGTATACACCGCAAATGACTAAATTGGTCATCTCATTTAGTCAGTCTTACACAATCATCACAGAGTCATTACAGGAAAATAAAGGGTTAGTAACATGTCCTATTCACAAACAACCTTTTTATTTTAGTTTTGTAACTTTCATCTATCTGCTAGTCATGTTCGCTCAACAAACTCGTGCGATTGATTGCTTCTCTCACGCTTGTGTCCAGTGCATATTTAATTATTGTACGCTGCACTATTGTGACTCCATAATTTTCACTACGTTGCCTTGACTTGTTCCTAAATTTCTTTAACAAATTGTTGCCGTCTTTGATTTTTTTCCACTAATTGAATTTTATGTATCATTTGCAATTCCGACCTTTATTCCGCAGGTTTTGGTCCTCGCGCTCGTATCGCTCAGCATCACATATCGCACACCTCGCCTCCCAACATTAAATAAATTCGTTGGCTACATTACAGTTTTTAAAAACGTTTAATATACGCGATACGTTTCTTTTGAACTTTTTAAAGTTAGAAGAATGAAGACACGGTAGTGTATAAACAAAGATTATAAGGTCAACGGATTGTCTTTAGTCACGAGTCAGCTGTTGAAACAAAGACAGTTCATTCAGTGTATCTGGTGTCATGTAGAAGTTGAGATAATACACAGATGACTTTTGTAATCGCTGCTATTTAGTAATACGTACGAATTTGTTGTTGTGGCAGCAAGTTCCTTTTGGTTGACACCTGAGTGTTGCTGAGGTTTTGTAATCTTTATCGTTAGCGATAAATGTAATTATTGTTGTGGCGAGTATTTTTTGTTTGCGTTTGCTAACTGACAGTTGAGTGTGTTTGAGATTGTGTGATTTTTGCAGTAAGTGACACTTATAACTGTTGTTGTGGTCCGTTTTGTGTCACTTCCCCAGCCTGTGGAAACGTGCAAAAATCGCCATGATTCCCAAACCTCGTAAGCTGCGTATAGGGCTACTTACCGAGAATCATCGCCCAATATCTCTATTGCCAGTCATCTCGAAAGCGTTCGAACGGCACCTGCACAGCCGATATGCGCCCCTGTTGGATGGTTTCATTCGGCAGTAGCAATTCGGCTTTCGCAGAGAGCACTCGACGACCCTTCAACTCGTCAGGGTTGTTACCCAATTGACGAACGCCGAGAACAAGCGTCAGTCCTCCGTCGCTGTATTGCTCGACATGAGTAAACCCTTCTATCGAGTCTGGCGAAGGCCTTCTCTACAAACTAGCCCAATCCCCTCTCCCTGTCTCTTTCGTTCATCTTCTGCGATCGTATCTTTGCGACCGCGTCTGTAGAGTACGCGTCGTACCCATCCGTTCGACCGATCGTCGCAGGCATTCTTCAGGGATCTGTCCTAGGCCACGTTCTGTACCTTCTGTACACGAACGACCTGTCTGTACAGCCTGGAGTCATTTATCGCTCTATGCGATGACGCCATGTTTCATGCTTGCTCAGCGAACCTTAGTTTTGCCTGGTGCAACGTCAGCTCGTCCAACTTCCAGACTGGCTTTGGAAGTGGAGAATGGCGATCAATGTGGAGAAAACCGAGGCGATCGCCTTTTCTCGTAAATTTACTTCCCGCTTCCAGTCTCTCTCCCTAGAAGGGAGTCCAATCGTATGGAAACGGTCTGTAAAATACTTGGACGTCACTGTTGACTGGCGCCTAAGCTTTGAAACCCACGTCTCCCTGAGTCTCCAGTGTGCCTGCGGCGTCAAACCCTAAATATATCCCTTTCTCACTCATCGGAGTTCAGTGCCTGTGCGCACTAAACTCACCATCTATTTGATCTTTCTCAGAGCAATATTAACATCTGCAGCCTCTGCCTTTTGGGCATAATTCAGCCCAAACATTGTCGCCTGTTTGGAAGCTTTCCAATCCCAGGTCATCTGGTACATCTCAAACTCTCCCTGGTTTGTCAGATATGATGCTATCAGGCGAGAGTTGAAGGTTCCTTCTCTCACCGAATTCGTTTGGTCCCTACCCTTCAATATCTTTGCCCGAGCCTCTGTCTTCATTTCAAGGCGGGAACTTTCTTAAATTTTTAAATAAACTTTTAACTTGATTTCAAGGCCTTGTTTTCTGAGTTACTGCGATCCATTAATCTCTTGTACCGATGAGAATTAGAATTGAGATTACCGAAAAAGATCTGTAACGCTGTTTAACAGCTGACTGGAATAAAGTCTACACACCTTGTGATATTGACGCAGCAGCTTACTATCTAAACAAGAACTTGTCTGCTATTATTAAAAAGCACGTATCAGTAAGGAAATTATTGTAAAAGAAGGATCCAGCTTGGTTTTCTAACTAGACCTTAGTCCCTGACGCATACCAACTGCTTCGTTTACTTCCATATCTCTTCGTAGAGCTGAGTAAGGAGCGAATATCCAATTTTTACCCAATGCTATGAGCAGGTACGAAATCCTCCGATGTTGAATTAGGCGGGAAATGTACCGTAAAAGACACAACGTGCCGTTTAATATAGGCCTACTGTACGTGTGTTAAGTAATAGTGTGTCGATAATTATAGTACAGTAACACCAGCATGACAATAGTTCACGTTTAAAATATTACTTTACTGCTTCAGTTTAATTATCTGTGCGTGTGTTAATTAACAGTGTGCGACGATCATCTATTAATTATAATTTTATTCTTTAATATCACTGTAAGTATCAAATGTCTTCGTAGTTCGTTTTATAATATACATTTTTATTTAATTTACATTATCCGTGCGTGTGTTTATCGAGTTTGTTGTGTGATATTCATTTGTTAATTTTTTGTGATTTTTTTTAGATTTTCATAATCTAGTATTTATTCCCTTTTTATTTTTGGTTTATTAAAATCAGTGAGCTTAAACAATACTTATGTTCGTAGTGCGGTAAGGATTGTGAAAATGTAGATAATCTTAACCAGCATTCGAAATTACATCCCGAAGAAGTAAACAGTGGAATGCCGGTTTTGAGCAACTTGAAGTCACGTACACAACAATGTAACATCTGTGATAAACAGTTAAAGCACTGATACACATTTAAACGTCATGAACGCAAATCCCACGGTGCAGGGGTATCAGCACCGAATAAAGTTAAGTGCCCCTTATCCCTTATGTGTTCTTGCGGCAGCGATTGAACTTGAACACTTCGAATTGCAGCACAACATATCAGTAAAGTCTGAAATTAAAGAATTTAAATCCTTAGAAAGTTTCTTGGATTAAAAACAAGCCATTGAAAAAGAAACATTTTCAAGATACGTTAAAAAGCGTGGCTCCCATTCTGCTACCGTCAGCACAAAGAGACATTATTATATATGTCATAGGTCCGGGCAATTTGTGTCTGAAAGTAAAGGTAGTCGGCACTTAAAATTACAGGGAAGTAACAAAATCAATGCTGTCTGTCCGGCAAGCATTCGCGTCACTGAAACTGAAGATGGTACCACTTCAAGCAATACTTAATAAAATGTGCGATTCCGTGACAGGCTGTAAATTAAAAAGAATTCATTTATTAACGAAGCAAGACCTGTACAACATCGAGCACGCATATAATTTATGCTCGAAGTCGGTGAGACGTCAAGAAGATGGTACAAGGGTTGAAGCGTTGGTCAACGAGGTCATTTCCAGTGATCAGACTTGTGTATTATTTTATAAGCCTCAAGGGGTCGTCAGAGAAACTGGCCAAACTTTAAAAACAGACGATTTTGTTTAATTATAATGAACAATGCACAGAGTGAAATAATGAAGAAATATGGCAGTGTTTGTATATGCATTGATGGCACCCACGGTTTGAACAGTAACGGTTTTTAACTAATAACCCTACTTGTTTTAAACGACATGAGAAAGGGATTTCCATGTGCTTTCCTCATATTAAATCGAACTGACGAAAAAGTGCTTTCTTTGTTTTTTCAGTATATCAAGGCAGAAGTAGGCGAAGTTTTACCGAAAATGTTTATGTCCGATTTGGATGAATCCTTTTATAATGCGTGGATATCAACAATGCAAGCTCCGGCAATGAAATTGTACTGCACTTGGCACGTTGACAGGGCTTGGAGAAGGAATATTAGTTCCAAAGTAAAAAGCAAAGAGAAGCAGGGTTACGTTTATAGTAGAATAGTCAGGACATTAATGCAGGAAAGAGACTCTTCTGCATTCGAATGAAATCTGCCTGAAGCAATTAGGCGACTACTTGATGATAAAGACATTTCTGAATTCGGCACTTATTTTGATCAAACGTTCTCAAAAAATATTCAGTCTTGGGCCTACTGCCATCGACTTCAAGGAGGTCTGAACACCAACATGCATATCGAAAGAATGCATCATACAATTAAATATATATATTTACACGGCAAAAATGTAAAACATTTGGACAAAGCGATAGTTGCTCTAATGTCTTTCGTCCGCGATAAGTTGTTTGATAGTCCTATTATCTTAAGCAAAGGCAAATTAACTACAAAGTTGAAAGACATTACAAAAAGTCATAAGCCTATCAGAGAAATCGACAGTAACTCAATTATCAGAGAAGGAACAGGCAATGGGTGGAAAGTACCGTCGTCTTCTGGCATGAAAGAGGTACATATATTTAGTACATGAAAATGATGTGCAGTGAAAATGCAATTTGATCTGTGTAGACTGTGATGTGAGTATACATAAATATTCATGCACGTGTGTAGAACTTGTATTAAGTGGAATATGTGTAAACATATTCATGATGTCCTGCAGGATTAACAAAGCAGGGCGTAGTTTTCAGTCGAATTGTAGCAATATCGAAGACGATGGTGACGATCGGTTGTTTGTGCATCCGGAGAACGAAATTGATACGACGGAAAAACAAGAAATATTATCCCAAGTCAGCAAAAGAGAAAGTTTTATGACATCTATGGGCAATCGAAAAGAATCACACAAAGGGGATTGAATTGAATTAGTTAATAGTGTAGCCATATTAGAAGAACTGGAAGTGATTAAACGACAAAATTCGCTCTCGCGTTGCAGTTCAAAATGTGCTTAGCTGTTCGACTTCTTAGAAAAGAAATATCGTGCTACAGAGGAGAATTGATTCCACCAAAAAAAAGGAAATTAACACATGGTAATATTATGGTAAAGCCCAATGAAACCAATATACAGAACACTGCTCTGTCGCTGCTGCTGCAAAAAAATGATTGTTATAAAGTTAAACAGAATTTTAAATAATTTTTAAGTTTGTTAGTTGAAGTATCATTATACATTATTCATTAAATTATTAAATATTCAGCGCGTGTGTATTTAATGTGCATATAAGACTATGTATTTAATAATGTGGCATTTTGTTAATAATTATCGATGTGTTTTCGTTCCAATGATTGTCGGGCATCTGTGAACAATTCGATTCATACTGGATCAACTGCTTTCGAAGTGTGTACAGTCTTACGTAACTGGAGCCTATCAGCTGTGAGTGGAAATGACAAACGAGGTCAGCATTTTTAAACAATACAAACATAAATAAAGATTCAGTTGTACACGTCATAGTTTGGCGCGAAGGAAGTTCCGTAAAAATCGTGTTGCTCAATAAATATTTGTTTCTCAGTATGTGTCTGGTTGCCAGCTGTACTGAAACGCAATCAACCTGTACGAACATTTTACGGAAAGAAACGAACATAAGCGTAGCAGTCGGTATTCGTCAGGGGGTAAGGTTTAGTGGTTTACTACAGAGGTAATAAAATGCCTAAAGCAAAAGAGTACAGAACATAAAAAGTTTAAGAAAACGAGTATGATTCAGCATTGCGAGAATTTTCGATGTTCAGAAAGGGGAAGATGCTTCTCTGAAGAGAAATTGAGAATAGTAGTGTGTTCTTGCGCTCTGTTTGCATCAGAATAAATTCTGTTTCCCTGTTAGATAGAAATCTTTAAGAAGGCTATAGGGGGATATGTGGAGGCCATCCTTTAAACAAAATTATTGTATTTATTACTTCTACTCCATTCGTATTATTATTTATAATTATTGTATTTACTTATATATATGCGCATAAAATTTTCATTTGATTTTGATACTTCTGATGTTGAAAGTTTCAACCATGGGTACATTCAAGATATTCCAGCGTTTGTTTTTAGAATTTACTTTTTTGGAAATCTACATATAGGCTATAGTTCAGTAAGGGACACAAATTTGCGGAAGTTATGTACTTCGTACGACCTTCGGAAGTGGCTCATTCTTCAGGTCATATTTCCAGGACCTCGGTAAAAATACAGTTTTTCTTAAAGTATCAAGTTTAATTAAATATAAAATAGCTATCATATTTCACAGTACGGAGATACCCTGTAGTGTTGAACATATCATTATGTCAAACACAAACACCAGATTTATAGTTTTACATTAAAAAATAAATAATATTTTGTTTCAACAAGAATATGTTTTTTACTATTTATTACACTGTTTCAACAGTTTTATTATACATTACTATCATCTTCAGGAACAGAATGTGCAAAGAAATAGTTCTACAAATTTAAAATCTATTGTTTATAAAAGCTGTTTTTTATATAAGGCTATATGATTTATATGTTTTATGTTTATAAATGGTATATATATATATGTGTGTGTGTGTGTGTGTGTGTGTGTGTGTGTGTGTGTGTGTGTGTGTGTGTGTGTGTGTGTGTGTGTGTGTGTGTGTGTGTGTGTGTGTGTGTGTGTGTATACATTTTTCTATAAAAATGTATCAAAATGGCGTGTTTTCAAAATGTATACGTTTTGGCGTCTACCTGAAAACGAAGAGTATATTGAAATTTTATTGTAACATTATGTTCTTGTGAATATGTTATTTGTTTTGCATTTTATATTTCAATATACTCTTATAATAAGCAAATAATTTTTTTTGTACAAAACGCTGTCATTATGGCATCTTTTCATAATTACGACAATAGGGCGTCTTTTCAGTTTTCCAACAATTAAGCATCTGAAATGTATACTTTTTCGAATTTCGCCGTTTTTGCTTCCAGCGACGTTTGCCAGTTTTCAACCACGGGTATTGCACAGTTTTCGTTGACGCTTATTTGTTTTTATGAAAGAGTGACTAACTGCAGGCGAATGACCTGGCAGTTATTTTTGTTCCTTCGTTCACCCGCTACCTTTACATCATAATTTTAACTAGTAGTGTCAAATATTTATCAACAATTTTTAAACTTCACTATCCAATTCTATTAACCGTGGTAATATAATTATTTTGTTTTACGAAGCATGCCAACGTAGCGTACTGGCCTTTCGAATTACGTAAAAATTGACCACTTCTCGTCGGACCAAATAACGTAATTAACGAGGATGTTAATATTTTCTCACATGCATCGACACCGAGCGATAATGTAACGTTGATCTCATTTACTAGAGAAATTTCTTATGCAATTGGCAGTCAAAAGTAATAAATGTAATGCCAAACGTAATAAACATATACTAGTTATATAACAAATATAATCAGTTATATTTTTTGTCAATATTCATCATTATACATACAGTATTTCGAAGTAATGCTATAAAACATTTATTTGTATCTTTTTTGCGGTTAACAAAATTTTATAATTTTAGTTTGTAGTTCTGTAGTTGTTAATAGTCTATAGTTCTGTTTGGGATTGAGATTGGTAAATAGATAGATAGATAGATAGATAGACAGACAGACAGACAGATAGATAGGTAGATAGATGGAGATAAAGAGTGAGAGAGGAGGGAGAGAGAGAAATAGTAAAAGGATAAAAGTGCGTAATTAAGAGATTAGGAGAGAGAGGATAAGTAGGGAGAGAGAGAGAGAGAGAGAGAGAGAGAGAGAGAGAGAGCTAAATGGGAGTCAAGAGTCAGATACACAGACAATGGCAGAAAGCTACTGTACGTATTTTTTTGGTAATAAGATTTATATTTTTATTAGTAAGAGATATAAAGAAGGGGAGAAAGAGAGAGAGATAGAAGAAAGGAGAGCGATCAAATGTGCAAAAATGTACATAATAATAATTACTTCTTGTGTTAGAGACAGACGGAGAGGAGGAAGACAGAGGGTTGTGAGATAGGATAAAAGTTTGTATTATATTAGTTCTATTTGTGTTAGAGATTAAATAGCAAGATGACGCGAGACGCAGGCAGGGAAAGAGAGAGACACACACACAATATTAAAATGTTTTGGGTTGAGGGTACTAGAAGTCGTCGGATACCTGCTTTACATCTATTTTTATTTTATTTTTTTTTAGATTTTTTCTAATTTACTTGTACTATAGCTAAATTTATTGACCACAAATTACTGTACATTCAATTTAAAAATTGCGTGTAAAAATAATCAATAGCCGCTAAAAATTTATTAAACCATTCTTCTGCAGAAAAACACTTTTCTCCAAATATATTCAATCAAATACATCTGAAATATACTAATAGACATTCTGCTGACTCTTCTCCGCATATCACGCTTAACTTTAGACCATTAGTTCTCGATCGTTTGTATGTGAACAGCAGAATTGCGAGGACATACAAGATTAAGCGAATGGTTCACAGACAGAAGTAGGCCTATATACCCATACATTTGGGTATGTATGGGTACTCGCGAGTTGTACCCGTGCCACATATCTGCAACTATAGTGGTTCCTGGTTCCATATTATTTAAAATTACACAATTTAGTGAGTTTGCATCACGTTTATCCACCACCTATAGGAACAATTTCTTTATTCTCCTGCAAATGCTCTCAAGTACCCACCGAGTTTTTGTTATTCGGCCTCTGTTGTACTTCCTTAAGCAAACGCACTTTCATCAATTTCAGTATCTCCCGGGCCGCCAATTTTTGAGCTGTTATCTATCAACCAGACAGTAAGGATCTCCCTGAATTCGTTTATTAATTTTTTCGTAGTTTTCCTGTTTATGTCGATCTGTTTTGAAATGACTGAAATTTGATATTTCAAAATCCAAGTACACACAATACAGATAATGCAGGAACACGCGCTATTCCGAAAAAGTGTAAGCATGTATGTTTTTTGTAGCTCTGCAATTCCTTCTACCACATCTGAAGGTAACGTTTCTTTATCCTTTTACATTTGTTAACATATTACCATCACACTTTACACATTGTATTGATAACGGAAGAATATTTTAGTCTCAAACACATTTTCTGATACCCTTTTTTTTTAATGAAACACCGAAAATTATTAACACTTTTGTATTCCATTTCAGTAAGATACGGATGTGCACAACGCTGATGAATGAATGTTAATTCAAGTTTTTTCGTTTCCCTTTTATCCCTTAGTTTAAAGCGAAGGTCTTCTTTCATCGCAAATGACACACAATCTCAGGGCACTTTATATTTTATAATACTTCATAATTTATAATAAATGTGTTACATCGCGTTATAATCGTTCATTTAAGTACTAAGTAGGCCTGTAATGTGAGCGCTGATGTTGCCTAGGTATAAGTCTATGTAGGCCTACTTGTGCCTCGTATCAGGTTACTAATTAATGATGGCTACATGTTCATAATAGTTATATTATATCTTATAATGTGTATTTTATAATCATTTAAGGAATTTCGTATTCTGTTAAATAACCGCATTTAATTACTTTTGTACGCAAATTGTGTGTTAATGCTCGTACTCAAGTAAATATTACAAAAAAGTAATATAGTAGTTATCAAAAAGGAACTTATGAGAACTGTACAAACGTGACGTATTGAGTCGCATTATATATAGGATGCGACGTTCTGGCAGCGCGTTTAATTGATGTTTTATACAAATTATGTCATGTGACTTCTAAACTAAATGAAGTATGGTAAAAAATGTATACAGCTCCCCTCTGTCTGTATACCTCTCTCTCACTTTCTTGCTCACTCTCTCTCTCTCTCACTCCCCCCTCTCTCTCACCCACGCCCTCTCTCACTTTCTCTCACTCTTTATTTTCTCAAGTGTTTATGAAATATGAAGGACACTGGAATATGGTAAACTCATAGTAATGTTTATTTGGCTGAGACAAGATAAACGAGAAACGTGATTACATATCTGGCGGGAACGATGATGCATTTTGCAAACTGGCGTTTACGTCACACACGTCCGTCTTTTCTACAAACATTGTGCACAGTTTAATCTGAGTTGTGGTATCGCGAACTCAGAAATGGTTAATACACGTCAGCCACTGCTGTGTAGAGTGATAATGTGTTGTCTATTCAGCGTAACATCACAGGTCTCCAGCACAGAGACAAGATTTCTCATTCATCAGAATCCCTCCAACAGGACTCTCTACTCAAGGTCAAATAACATTCTTAATGTTTTAATGGCACAGCGTGTATGTTTACAAAACATACTACCTGTTTGGGCTGACACATATATACACATCTACGTCCGAACTCATGCAACTGTACATCAGCTGTCTGTTTTTACGTTTCCACAAAACATGTTCCAGAAAATCGCGTTATGTTAAAATAATATGAACATTTTATAGTAAAAAAATAATAATAATAACAATTTGTAAGCTTAAGCATTCATAACATAAGAGTTTTTCAACGTTCCTTTCTCCCCCTCCCGCCGAAGACACACGCACTTTCTCTCACTCACTCTCTCTCTCTCTCTCTCTCTCTATATATATATATATATATATATATATATATATATATATATATCACACACACAAATAAAATACGTATTAGACTACATCATTGTCTGATGTCCAATGTCCAATCACCTATCGCAGTGGTCTCAAGGCCCCTTTCAGTTCCGAGTCTATACTCTCTCTGCAGCTACTTCTTGGGCTGCCTGGTATTCTTCCTTCCTTGTGTTTCTACTCTAACATGTGTTTTTGGAATCTCAAAAACGTAAATAGGTCTACACGAAATTACAATCTGATCCCAAATAAAGAACTTAATTATCAATTACAGTACTTTCATTGCCAAATAAGAAAGAAAAAGATCATTGTGTAGGCCTATGTGTAAACGGTTAAAAATCTAATACACCCTCGGTCAAAAGGATGGCAGTCGGGAGCAATGGTTATTTATTTATGTGTGTAGTTACGTTGTTGTCATGTTACTGTACATCATTAAACGACGACTATACCGACAGCAAAATGACGACGACACGATAGGCCGATTCACTTAAAGCTGGGATTCATGAATACTAATTGTGACTACACAGCGGCAACGTGTACTCAAAACTGTTATCTTGTCTCACTAAAGGTATAATCTGATTGGCGCATAGATACAGTTTCGGAAAGTGCTGCGTAATTAAATAAGTTATTACATCAGAGGCTTCTGATTGTCATGCATATATTTGTGTAAATATATAATAAATTAGGAGTAGTAATTTAAATACTTGTTATACTGTTACGTATAATTTAATAATGAAAATTAGGTTTATCAGAAAATGTAAATAAATTATCTAAAATGCACATTATTACTTTCAAATATCACTCGTTTTTACGCGGACATAAAGCATTGTCTTCTTTTGTTCAACTTGTCTGGTGATTATATTCACATAACAGTTGTGACTACATATCCAAGACCGGAAAAGAATGAATACGAGTTTGTTTATTCGAACAGGACTGCGTATTATGTCTTCAACTGGCTTGTGTGCATAGTATACACAAGGCAGCTGATCTCTGTTATTACATAGTTCTCCTTGATAATACCACATCTGACAACAATTGCTGCATACCTTCATGCAACAATTTTGTTAGTCATCAGTACGAAAACTTTTATACATGACAAATTGTAGTAAGCAATTCGAACTAACCAGTTACACGGCCGTGAATTGATCACAGGACTTGTCTGGATGTTATCGAGGAATAGTTATTTCGGGACAAAAATCTCGTAACAAATAGAATTTTCGTAAGAATGTATATAACTATTTCTTCAGGCTACAAATAAAACATTTCCATGAGAGATTACTGTCTATTATGAAGCCAAGATATTTCATTTGCTTAGTATGATCAGTCACCAAGCAGCTGTACATGCTTGACATGTTTTTGACATGATGATTCATAAAAAACAATGCGAAAATTCAACCTTGTCTCTCAAAAAGAAAATCATATATTTTTTTACTTAAAACCGTACTGTATTTTACTAAATCAATACTTCAGTTTATCTAATTCGACAATCCTTTAACTGGGAAATAAAAAATACATACAATAGTTATTTATTTTTAATTTACTGTTTTAATAAACATCGTGCCATGGCTGACACTTTTTGCTACAGTCTATTTCTTGATGTATATAATATATTTAATATTTATTGAAAAACCAAAAACCAACGGGAAGTCATAACAACCGCCAACCAGCACACAGGTACTCCACAATTTTCAAAATTAGGAGGCTCATGATGGGAACACTAAGGGTAACGAAACATGTTCCAAATAAGGGAAAAATAACATTTTGAGGTAAAGTAAATATAAATTTTAAATATTATTTATATATATATATATGTATTTAATATATAAAAATAAGTTTTGTACAGTTCCATTTTGTGCTTCAAATTCTTTTCAAAGTAAAGTACTGGATTGTATATACTGAGACGATCGAGCGGGAGGGAGAATTACAGTACATTGCCATCTGTCTGTTGGCAGATTCACATATTCACATAGAGTCGGCTTGTGTGTACACTATTTGCGATGAGTACTGTTACGTGAGGAAAACGCGACAGTGATTTTCGTAGTGAATTTGAACGAAGGAATTTCTATACACACGTATTGAGTGTTATCGCGGGGCAGGTACATCGTACGCCCATCTGTCTTTCATTAATCTTTTATTGGAAGAATCTACCACATTTAAGCACTGTCTGAATGGAATTAATATTTAATGATTTTACTGTCATTCCTTGCGTTTCGTTAACGAGTCAGTTATTCCAATTCCTAATGTCATAACGGCCTAATTCCCTTCCAGAACTCAGGTAAGTACGCAACTGAAAGAATTGCTTCTTAACAGCATTAATTTTGTCCAAACCATCCGGAAATATAATAGTGTGAGGGCATTCTCTTACTTTTTGGTCACGAAAATCATATCCCTGGTACAGGTTTCTACTCCTTAAAAATTTAGGGACAGATTCACAGATATATTTCCGATTATTTACCACTTGCTGGCGACAAACCTTATTCTTTGGCAGAATATGACATACGTATTGTTCGTAATGAAAACGAAGAGTTTCAACACTCGTTACTTACAATCCTGGCAGCTTTCTAGCTAATAATCCTTACGCACTACACGGCCGAGGTTATCGAACATGAAGGAGCAGACTACGTAACATGACTCTTCGGTACCAGGATCTGATGGCGATCGTACAGTACGCAAATCTGGAAAACTGGACAGGTTTTTAACTATGACCTGCAATCCGAAATGGACAGATATAACTTCTTAACTTGGTGAAAATGAAAAATCTGCCGATCGTCGTGATAGGTTTCTGGAGTGTTTGTTATAAACTCAACTAGTGATAAAAATGATTTACTAAAAAATCACTCATTGTGAGCAGTTGTTATCCTACACATATTTATTATTTATATATTTATTATTGAATCCCAGAAACGTGATTAATACACTACCTCATGCTTATCCTAAGTTGTGTGCGGAGAAATACCTGACCCAGTCAGTTTTCCAAGGATTCATAAAATTGTTATCTCGACTATGATACATGGATCTTGTAGAGCTCGTAATCCTAATATTCCTTTCATGATTGATGGAATGTGTACACATAATAACCGAGAAACGTTTTACATTAAACTACTGAAAATAACAATGGTTATCCAAAGTACCGGAGAGGAGACGGAATTGTTGAAGTAAAAGGAATATATCATTTGATAATCGTGATTCGTTCTCTACAATCACTTCCTAATTCTACAGTACAATGCTCACATCAATATTGAAAACCTATTCCAATACATGTATAAATAATGTGACTCAACATGTATGCAATTCGTAAGAAGCGTCAGTGACGATCATTAACTGGATATGTTGTAACTATAACATACGCGAATATGCCATACTTTAGCTCTCATCAGATATTCTGTGCCTTCATTCAAAATAAATGCATGATCAGTCACATACAATCGTTCGCTTAGCTGTGCTTGAAGATGGATATTATAATGTGTATTAGGGCAGGGGATGAGAATGCAATCCAAGGACCTGCAACAAAACGCACAACATTGATGAAATCATGGTTTGATTTTAATCAATGCGATCCCTGTGCTTGTCAATTCCTGTATACTGGTATTTCAGGACTTTATGGATTCGCTGATAATAAATGGATTGCAGGAAAGAGAGATGGTTGCAAAATGATAGGGAGAATGTACACTGTCGCACCAAACGATCATAACAGATTTTACATACGTATGTTACTACTTCATATTAAAGGAGGAACATCACTCGCATGTCCACGCAGCTACAGCAATACATACGCAACTTATAAGCCATACAAAGGAGCGGCTCTTGCATGTGGGTTACTTGAAATTGACACAGATTGGCACAAATGTTGGGAGGAAATGCAGAGCACATACTGTACATGTCGTGTCAACTACGAGAGTTGTTCTCATTAATGTGCTACTTCTACAAACCAACATTACCTTTTCAAGTGTAAACGATTATCAAAATACTAATGTAGACGATACGCAGGCCCTTGAAGGAAATGCAGCATTGCAGGATATAGATTACATTGTAAGAAGTAATGGTTTGGAGTGAAGGAACATCGGCTTGCCAATACCAAATAATCCAATGCTTATTAACCCTGTACGCAATGTGAATGAAGAGGCCAGTCATGGTGCTAATATACATAGCAAATTAAATGAAAAACAGAAATTAGTTGTAATTAAAATTATGTGGGCCATAGCAGGCGAGACAATTGAGAAGCTGTTATTCTTAGAAGCCCCAGCAGAACGTAGCATGACCTACGTATTCGCAAATATTCTGAATATTGTTAGTGAACAGGCTCATTTAGCATTAGCAACAAAATGGACATGCAAACCTGTGCAATTCTTGGCTGCAGGAATTATACTCCATTAGTTATTTGATCTTCTTGTTCCAGTGTTGCCTTCTTCAGTTTCTTCCATTAAGGCTATGTCAGGAAACGCTACAGTTCTACACGAAGAGTCAGTTATTTTAATTGATGAGATGTCAACGATCTCTGCAGTAGCAGTATGGATCATTTACTTCGAAACATAATGAAGTGTATAGTTCGGTGTATACTTCGAGACATCCATTATTAAGTATAGTTCAGACGGATGGAAAAGTGATACTTTTAGTGGAGAGTTTAGACAGGTCTTAACGTTAGTCCCAAAGGCGGGACAAACAAACAAAACTTTGACCTTTATGACCATATAGTATTTGACCTAAAATATGTGTGTCAGTGCTAATTAACAACAATTTGTGGAGTGGAATGGAGTGGAAACTTCGATTGGGGAACAGAACTTTTCCTGTGATGGAAACACAGCATGATGGAAATATTTTCAATATTCCCAGCAGATTTATATGCAAGAAATATTCAGTTGTTAACCATATAGTTTGCAAAATTAATTGGATGGAAATAATGAAAATTATTTCAAATAATAAGTTTATAAATAAAATAAAATAAAATAATATGTTTAGAAACTCAAACCCGAATTATTGATTGTCCGTTAAACGACAACTGCAACCTGATCAACCAGAGCTGAGCTGTGTTTACTTTCAGGGGATTTTGACAGAGTAGGCCTACTGCAGTGTAGACTCGATCTATGCCAAGATGGTGATACGGCATACACAAAGAACGTCGTATACACAGAAATACTGTTAAAGAACGACGCAACCACCTAGGCTACTTTTATCACCGACGACTAACAGCGCAAAACTGGTGGGAATAAAGTTTGTTTCTGAGTTTATTGAAATATTAAATGAAAGGAATTCTTAATAAATTTGTGTCTCATTTCATTGAAATAACTTTAAACATTCTCAATAAATTGGCGGTATTGCCCCACCAAACCACCAGTTAGTTACAAAATTTTACGCTCTTCATCTGAAAATCGCATATAACTTAAAGAATCTAAACTAAAGTGTAAATTTCCGGTAAGCTACTGTCGTTGTACCACTGAATTTTCAATCATGAGAATATTTTTCTGTATTAGCGTTGTAATAATAAAACAACGGGGACAAAAACACAATTGTCATTATATTATTCAAAAATTGCACAGACTTTTTTATACGGAAAACTATCTAAAAATATAGTTGTCATTGACACTCTAACTAAACAATAATTTGAAATAATTGCACCCTTTCCACTAAAATACGTTCTTCGTTTGTACTTTACAATATAAGCTTTTGTTATATTTAATACAAAATTAAATAATAAATAAAAATATGCAAAACACAATGCGCTTATTAATCAGTAATGTTCAGAATATTTTAAAACATTTGCTCTTATTCGTTGGAAAAAATTTAAGAAAAGTAAGCGTAATGGTTATACCACGCAAACTAAGCAAAGACCCGCATGACAATGAGAAAAAAATTCTTGTAGACTGTCAACAACATAGTATCAGCCGTAAACAAGTTGCAAGTGTCTTGCTGCTATGAGTCAGTTTTGGCGCTCTTTGCCCGAAGAAAATTGGCAACGCTGTATACACACGACATGAATACGAACGTATTGTGGCAACGTGTGTATGGAGTTCACGAATTATAATAAGCGTGGCACGGTTGCCACAACAATGGATATCGAGTGTATCCATAATAAGTTGGTGTGTATACAAAAATTAATAAAATTGTCAAAATCAGAGGTAAAAGATCTATGTTGTAGCGTGTTTAACTTTGACGTTGCCACTTGTACGTGTGTATGAACTTGTGCCACTAATGCTGAGAGACGTGTGTGTGTGTGTGTGTGTGTGTGTGTGTGTGTGTGTGTGTGTGTGTGTGTGTGTGAAAATGTTTAAGAAACAGGTAAGAAACTCTGTCAAATATTTGACTAGGAAAAGAATATAGTCAATCCATTGTTTTCCCTGAACAATAGGGAAAACTGAAAATCAAGCCATAGAAGCATTTAACATGTGGTGTTATAGGATAATGTAAAAACAAAATGATGAGGAAAGAGCTTCCTCTTTTTTCCGAAGAGCTCCCTGTAGTGCATTGCCAACTCAACGTTTTAGATTCTGCCATTCTCTCTCTACATCATTTTCTGTTGGCGAATCCAAAAGATACTTGGATTTCGTTGTCCATGACGTGTCCGTTACTTAACTAAATATCACTATAATATTGACGACTCGGAACACAATGTTTTTTATAAGTAAAAACGTAAAGTTTTACCTTACAGCCTAAACCGGCTTTCACCTATAGAAGGCTTCATCAGAGGCTGTCGTTAGTAGCGCTGCTCGTCTTGTTGTTGGCGACAAAACTAGTAACAAAACAGAACACACACTATCAAAACGCATGCCCAAAGCACAAAACAAATTCGATCTACCCGGTGTATATAAACTAAATTGTTCAAATTGCAGTAAATTCTACATAGGCCAGACAGGACGTAGCTTCAAACAGAGATACATTGAACACACAAAAGCACTCCACACCACTACAGAATCTACCTTCGCAAACCACCTCATTGAAGCAAACCACACATATAAAAACATCGACAATAACATGAACATACTACACGTACACACAAAAGGCCGAAAACTAGACACTCTAGAACAATTAGAAATACACAAACACACAAAAACAAATAAAAACGACATCCTAAACGAACAGACACAATTCAAATCGCACGCATTATTCGAACACATCTCACCACACACACACAGCTTCAATCTTTCGAAACACTTTCTCGTCGCCAACAACAAGACGAGCAGCGCTACTAACGACAGCCTCTGATGAAGCCTTCTATAGGTGAAAGCCGGTTTAGGCTGTAAGGTAAAACTTTACGTTTTTACTTATAAAAAACATTGTGTTCCGAGTCGTCAATATTATAGTGATATTTAGTCCAAAAGATACAATTATGTCATATCAATACATTACATATCAATTATGTTGGCAATTATGTATTCTCTGTTGATATAAATTCTGCACACTTTCTTGTCCCAATAGATACATTTTTTAAACTTCTTCATGTGTTGTTATACCTTGCTTCATACCTTGTTAAACTTCTCCATACCTTGCTATTCTACCACTTTTCCCAAAGTGTAAATGTTGCCAACACCAAATAATGGTCTGAGCTAATATCACATCCTCTATAAATATGTACATCCTGCAAATGTGGTTTCAGTTTTTCATTTATCAAAACATAATCTATAATAGACCTAATCCTCTTGCACACCATGTATATTTATTTCTATCACACTTCCTAAAAAAGGTATTTGAAATTTTTAAATTATTGGAAATTGCAAATTGTCTCAGTTCCCATCCATTGTTATTTAATTCATCAAATTCACCTATTATATTTGGAACTGTTGGATTTCCCACTCTTGTATTAAAATCACCACAAACCATAACATGATCATTTCTGTTTATTTTCTCAAATATTTTCTGAAGTTCTTCATAGAAACCTTCTGTTTCACCATTTCTTCCCTCTGCTGGGGCATAAACACCAATTACTGTTACATGTCCTCTGTTTACTTTTAACCTTAACACAATGCTTCTTTCATTTATAAATGTATAATGTTCTATTACAGATTTCCATTTATTTGCCACCAATATTGCTACCCCACAACTTGCTCGTCTGGACTGTGGTACACCACTATAAAGAATTGTGTAATAATTTAAATATTTTGAGCCCTTAAGTTTTTTCTTAGTTTCCGTTACTACAGCAACATGTATTTGTTTCTCTACAAGAAAATTTTTCTAATTCCACTTTCTTTTTCCTTCAAGTTCTTGAACATTGAAGGTTGCATCTTTTAACCTATCCATAATACCTAATCTTTTATCTGGTTTTCTACTGTGAAGAATTCAAGTATAATTAATTACTCTGAAAGAGTTACCAGCACTTTGCAGGAGGTGACATGACAGGACTGCTATCTTATGGCTTAATCTAGCCATCATGTGTACCATCCCCACATGACAGGTTGCTCCATCCACTCATCTCTGACCGTTAGAGTCTTCATCCTTGTTACCCCGGGCACAGGCCTCCATACCATCCCTGGAAATTGGGGATGGGATATCCATATGGATCTTCAATGTTAAAGTTTCTCCTTCCCCCCTTTGATGGCCATCCGCCTTTAGGAGCAATTTCTTAACCCAAGGGCAAGAGGGTGCCCTAACCTCTACCCCCAAACAAGCAGAAGGAAACAGCTTGTATCGGCTGTCACTCAGTCTCCAGAGCTGCATTAGCCGTCCATATCAACCACCATGAAGAGGTGCGGTTGGATATTTCCCTTCATAAAGGAATGAGACCATAAGGCATTACTCATCCTCTCAAATATTTTGGGGGACATTTAATTCTTAACAGTAAAACCTGCCAGAGTAAATCCTTCTGCCAGTAAAACCTTTCCTACTGTCTACAGTTACCTTTACCACATTACATACTTTACCCGCTTCAATCTGGGGGGCAGAGGGGGGCCAAGAAAATTTTGGGGCCCGTTGGCACTGCCCATGATGATCATGGACACAAAGCTTGTGAACTCAACAATAGAATTAAACTATATACAACAGATTATGGAGGCCTACATTACTAGTGTAATAGGAAAGGTTAGTTGAAGCATCAAAAAGAAATTCCATTCCAAATATCTTATTATGGGTGCATTCAGAGGTGGCCCTTCTATACATGTGAACAAGTTGTCATCTAGGGTCTTGGATAGACAGGGGTCTCGCAACTTCAATATACTAAATGTGTAGAATTTTCTTCCACAAAGACTAAAAATTACCTTCATACAAGTACATAACATTTGGTGGTGTATAATAAACTACTGATTTAGGTATTACTTTTATATAACACTCGGGATCATCGGACACTATCTTAAATATTGATAGTTGCAGTTTAAATACAAAAAAGTTAAGATGTCAAGTTTTTACTGCTGACCTTGAAGATAGGCAATCTAAGTCACAGGTTTTATATTACAATGTCTTTTTAAATTGCATTACTTGACAACAGGTATGTCTGTACCCAAACAGGCTATAGACATATTACACAAACAGGCTTCCTACTGATGTCCACAAACAAAAACAAAATAGTCTGCTTTACATCAAAATTTCAAACAACCTAATGAACACTTTTTATTAATTCTTTCCACATTAATTTTACTACTTTCACGTTAGTAAATATTAAAATTAAAGTTTCACTAAATAATTCAGTCCAATTTATTTTTACAAAATCCAAAATATGTAACTAATATTCTTCACTCCCAACAAGCTGTAGAGTCTTTGATTCATGATGGAAGTCCTGGATACCAAGAATTATATGCTTAAGTTGGAGCCTCTATATCGCACATGGACATGTAGACAGATCACACACACACACACACACACACACACACACACACACTAGCAATTTCAAGGAACACAGAGACAAATGCCCCTCCCCTTGATGATCCAAAAATACACTGAATAAAGTGATTTCCACAAGTTTAATTATGATATTTCCAGTTAGTTAAAAACTAAAATCTCAGGCAGCAAGAAAGAGGATCTCGTAATCAGAAAGAAGAACTTACTTGTATTTTAATAGATGTAACCAGGACTCACCAGATGATAATAAACCAATTATAAGTATAATACTACTGACTCGGAACACTAAGTTTTTTACCAGTAATAAACCAATACAGATTTATTAAAAGTTGATAAATATTTGTTGCAGACAAGGAATTATATCAAGTTAATATTTATTTTGTTATATTCATTTTTAGGTTTACTGTAGTAAAATACTTAATATTGTGTCTCCCAGTACTTAAATTCCAATTAGTCAATAACCATGTAATTTATGAGTCTGCATTTCCAGAGCATAACAAACTGCAGATATTGGAAAGTGAATTGTTTTGAATGTGTATTTTAACTGTAGAGTCAAGCGTCAAGCTCACATATCAGTCTTCTGTAAGAAATCCTGCAGAAACAGTAACAGAAACAAAAAAAAGCCAAGAAGAGCAGGATTTAAAAAAAACATATATACTAGTGTAAACCTTCAATTTCTGGATTACCTGATAAACTCGCTTTCTTCTAGATTCTAAAAATCACAAATGCTACAAATTGGAGGGATTAAAAAACTGACCAGAACTTTGGGAATTATGAAGAGTGAATTCTGCTTGGAGCTGAATTATATAAGAACAATTTACTTGTTTTTGATTTTGTTGTATAATGTTTTCTGTTTTACACTTTAGTTATTTATAACTCGTAAAGTAAGAGAAATGCTGCCATTCATAGGTTTTACTGTTGTCATAAATATAAATAGGTTCTTAACCCCACAGCGATACACTTCTGGGGTAATTGCCGGTCCCTCTAATGTGAACACTGGAATTTTATGTAGATTGCAAAAGATACAGTTAAAATAAATTGTCAATTACATTATATGATTGAATAAAGTATAACACATACCTTGTGTCGGTAGAGTTTCTTTTAAATGCTGAACTCACATACACGCAGTATCTTGCCTGAGGTCGTGATGCTGGATGATGAGATGAAAGGGGTTAGGGGCGTTGTTAGGGAAGGCCTTCCAAAAGGGATGCTGTGGATGTTGCTGCAGATCTTTACTAATGAGGCCACTAGATGTATTATAAAACACTGAATTGACATGAACGATTTGTACTCATGAAATGTTCACGCGCACTGTTGTCAGCGAACTGAAGTTAATTGAATGTAAAAAAAAAAAAATATTAAATGAAAACGTGAAGTAAGGTGATGCCACAAATGTATTGTATAGGCATACTTTGCCCTAACAACCTCCACGCATGAGATGTAAGTACTGATTTGAATTGTTCTGTCCTGTAGACTTTACTTAGCCCCCACTAATGGGGTGATTGGTTTTGACCAATCAGGATACATAAATTTAATTGTAAATTAAAATCATGTTCAAACAATGTCTTGTTACATTAATAATAGTAAATAAAAATATGATTATATCTATATGACGCAAACTAAAATAAGTACTGTCCAGATTTCTAAAAGAAGAACTAAAAACCAGATCTAGATGTGGGTATCAAGATCAGACAACTTTCTCAAATATCCTAGCAACATTTAGAAACTCACATCAGAGCTATCTAATATCGGAGTGTTTTTCAAATCATACCTACACTACCAGCATGGCAGAACATTCATTTTTGGCCTTACAGCGACTTAAAATTTATTATTTTAAATTTACAATGTGTGATTGATTAAACAGACTTGCAATCACCCATGTCCATCAGGGTACTACTTCTTCTATGTAAGCCAAAGAAGTAGGCCTACTAGAAATCTCTGCAAGGAGCTACAATCAAAAACTTTCTTTAGCCTTACTTTCAATCCATTATACAAGTAGACTGCTGTTTGGTTTTGTAATCTTTTTATTTTGAAAATACAAATCTAAATGTTTACATAGACGTGCATACAATGTCTGTTTTTTGTTTTAATGGCCATTCCATTTTACAGATTATTCCTAATTTACCCATACAATATTAGTGGCATAAGTTTCCAAACAACATTCTATTTCAGCAAAAAATTTCATTTATAGTTATCAACATATGTAAATTATGTATGTCAAACAAACATGAGTTAATTTGTTAAATTTTTTATTGTTTGCCAGTTTATCATAATGTTAAAACTTTATGGCCAGAGTTATCATCAGTAGTATTATTTTCCATACTGTTGGTCTGTGGTCCTCTTCTTGTAGAGCCAAACATTTCTACTACAGACATGGCAGTCATCTTCAGTGGTCTTCTTTTCTGCTTCTCTGGCAACTGTGGTAGTGTTGTAATTTAGTTACCAGTGGAGTAGAATGAAAGACCACTGAAGATGACTGCCGCAGCTGTAGTTGAAACGTTTGGCTCTACAAGAAGAGGATCACACCCAACAGCCCGGAAAATAACGTTACTGAAGTTTTCCAATTTATTTTAACAGAATAGAGAAATGTGTGACATATGTTTTTTTTAAGTAGGAAACTGTAATGTTTATTAGAAAAAAAACAGCTGATCTGTATCACCACTTCTTGGGATGTATGGAAACATCAGTACAACAATGGAAATATGTTGTGTGTGGAAATATCATTAAAATATCAGAACATGCCCCCCCAGTCACAATACCTGACTTTTTCCTTGTGTGTGCATGTGCGCGTGTGCACACACAAACACAAAATAAAACACATAGCACTTGTCTACTTTTATATGTCCAGTACAATCTCTTGTACATATTTTTTTCAATTCTGATCTATTTCTTTTCTTCCATTAGCAGATAAAAACTGGATTTAAAGGAAAGGTCCATAAAGAAAAAATTAATTTATTTCTAAATTGATTCATCTCTCATCTGTGAATCCATCCTGTGCATCTTATGTAGATTATCTGCTATGCTAACAGTGCCATATTTACAGCGGAAACTGAAGATGATCTATGAATGCCTCCATAGAAATTTAACAATGTGTATTTTGTTATGGTGATTTAAAAATTAATATGGTGATCTCTGTAGATAATGTTAAAACAAAGAGTATGCTACAATGCCAACAAGGTGCAAGTTAGCAGAGCCAACAAATTTGTGGAGTAAATAATGTAAGTCAACTATTTAAGGTAATGATAACAAGCTTTAGTTCAATCGGCAAAGAAATAATACAAAACCAAATTGTCAGGATGTATGAGTGATGTTATCTGGGACAATGAATTTTTAAGTTTGGAAATAAAAGCAAGGATATATAACAGTACAGTGAGATCTGGCCTGACACTGGATAAAAAGCAAGACCAGAAAATATGACATTAGAAGACAAACACAAGAACCTTAGATGATTGAGAATGATAGGCAGAAGATGGTGAGATAGAATAACAAATATCAATATTCGAGAAACATGTAGTGTAATAGACATAGTGGACTGGATACAGGAAAGGTGACAACTCTAGAAACCTGACAGGAAAAATGATGACAGATTAGTCAAGAGGGCGCGAAATAATTGTCCAGAAGGTAAAAGACAAATTGGACAACCATGAATGTGATGGGGTGATTGTATGGAGTGATACAGTTGGTTATAAACATGAGAATCTCCTAATGAAAAGAAGAAGAAGAAACTGATTTGTTTCTAACCAACATATTGCCAGTAATACTTGTCTACATATTACGAGGCATGAACTCAGCTGATGCGTATAAACAAGAAATTTTAATTTTAATTTTATTTTGTAAAATATATATTATAACTTATATGAGTTCTACTGTAATAAAAGCCACACGTTGTTGTCGTCACTTTAATACAGTTAATTCTGTATGTACTTGTTTTTTAGATTAATTTTTTAATCTCACTTTGCTTGACTTTGAATTTAACACTGTTTCGTTACATAATTTTTAACTTTTTTATCTAACTCAATTGATTTAATTTAATTGGTTTGAGTCAATTATGATGTAATTGTTTAATTAAATATTAATTATATTTGATTAATTAATTGTTGTAATCCCCGTTAGTTGAATGTAAACAGCTTTGGAGACCTCTCAAAGTTCGTTCGCACTTCCGTTGAATTATATCATCTGTGTATGGTAATGTGTAGTTTTGACAAAGTTATTTAAATAATTCAAACCTTCACGTACCTTTAGTGTCATATTGGAAGTTCAGTTGGTCTCAGTTTGTTTGTAAATGGTTAATTTTTCATAAAACAGTATGACTGCACTGTTTGTTATTAAGTGAGCACATTTGAATTTTACCTGGGCGCCATATGGAATTTCTGGTTAATATTCCATAAAAAGAATGTATTTGAATAATAAAATAATTATTTTTGACTGAATTTAAATTATTTATTGATTGAATGATTAAAATAATATCATGAATTAATTTCCTTCTTATCTATTTATTTGATTCTAACTGTTGGCGGTTCACTTGTCTAAATAGTAGCCAACTTAACTGGTTGACTGCTTTGAATTCGCAACTCATTAATTGGTAAAATAGAATTAATCCCTGTTTAAATAATTACTGACAATGTTTGTTAGTTCACAATTCATTTGTTTATTGCTCACTATTTACTTGTTCCAAATTAATACATTCATATTAATAATGCTAACAGATTACAATTCATCCGGCTTTTAACTATTTTAACCCAGTGGGTTTGCAATGATAACTCTAATAATAATCAATTGTTTGTTTACAAATATGTCATGCCTCAAGGGTGACTTCTTTTAAATTACAGGATAAAACGCCAATCCCTTGCGATACAATGCTATTACAAGAGTTGAAATTAATAGGTTAGACACCTTTAATCTTTTAAATCGATTGACGAAAAGTTCGTTTAACCTTGACAAATTTGAGGTTAATTATGGTACTGCTAATACATTAATTCTTATATTCGGAATAGTATAATTCCTCTAAATAAAATAAAGACAGTGCTTAGTACTTATGGTATTATTGTTTTTGCGTTAGTATACAGGTGTATTATGTTTTATACTACTAATATTTTATACATAATCAATGTAAATATATGGCACAGTACTCCCTGAATTATAATCTCATGGATTATTTATTAACACGCTTCACGATCTGGTACACTGATCGTGATTTCACTGCACTGTTTACGTGTATGAATGATTATATATCTTTTTGAATAATTATTTACTTGGTTAGGTAATGTACCTAACCTTGTTCTGTTAAATCGCACTTCTGGTAGCACTACTAGTTTCAATGCACTTTACTATATTTAAACTTCTTCACTTGTTGATTAACAAATTTTGATGATAATTTTGGTCTGGATTCATAGTTGCTGGTTGAGTGGAAATTGACAAAATGTGTTTTGTTTACTCTTGCGTTTGTATATTGTAAGGGTACATATCGTCAACACACACTAATGAAGAAACATGATAAGAATAAATTATTAAACACTTAACACTATGATTAAAAGGGATGAATCAGATATAAAAGAAATTGGTAATTAACATAATAATACGATCAAACATATAAAAGTAATAATAAAAGTAACCTCTGATGAGAGAAATGTAGCAAGCAACGAACCAAAACGTTGAAAACAATAATACAATGCGATTTAACCATAATAACCCAATAGATGGTAAGTGAGAAGGTAGAACCAGCCCCAACACCAATGAAAGGATATATAAGTCATAATAAAATAAGTGAGAAAATCGAACCAGCCCCAATACCAGTGATAGGATATATCAAGACAAACAAAAAGAAGTGAATAACTAGAACCAGCCACAACATCAGTGATTGACCAAATAAAACGAAACCAGATGAGGAGGTGAAAACCATAATATAAATGGAATGAAATGAAATGAAAGGACAAAAACCAGTAATGTAGAACAAGAAAAGGAGAAATGTTACAATCCAATAAAGTAATGGAAAAAGAAACCAATGAATGATAATTGTAAATGATAATTATTAGTATCAACCAAACAAGCAATGTAAATGATAAGTGTTAAAATTCAATAACTTAAATTTAAACAAAGTTCACTAACCAAATAAATAGAGAGTAACTATGATAAATCTATCTAATACGACACGAACTTGTTAATATTATAATTAAACCTTGTAAAGTGAGAGTTAGAGAAATAGTGAACATTGTAAAATGAGAAAGAGAATTTAAAGTTAGGTAATACCCACTAGTAACACTTAAATTAAACATATAAAGTGCAAAGTGATAGTGTAAAACCTCAAATTAAATAGAACCCTATTGATAGGGATAGACACCAAATAATCAGTGAAAAAACACTAAAGATTTAAGAGTGATCAAAAACCATCAGTGAGTGGTAAAAATAAGTGAAAGCTGATAATGGGTAATCACAGAAAGGACTGTGCCACTTAATAGCAATTATCAAGTGAACACAAGTGTATTAAGAACAAAATGAAACAAAGTGTAACAGACTAAGATAATAAGTATGTTTTAGATAATAGTAGTACTTACTACTTGTCATATTTTAGGTTGCAAATCTTAATGTTAGGTAATGATTTGTTAAATAGTATTATTGTTCATGTACTCAAGAACGAATGACTATCAGTGTAACATTCATGTTTTGTATGGTAATAAGATAAAATTTTATTCACGTTACGTAGATGACACGTTTATTATTTTTGACGGAACTTTGAGACAAGTTGACTCCTTTAAAAATCTTTTAAATGAAATCAATAATAATATTCAATTTACTTTAGAGACCGAGCGTAATAACTCAATTAACTTTCTAGACCTGACCCTCACTAGACGAATGGACACATTGAAATTCAATATTTTTAGGAAGCCTACTGCCACTAACCATACAATACATGCAGATTCCCACCATCCATACTCTCAAAAAATGGCAGCATATAATAGTCTAATCCATAGATTGTTGACAGTCCCCCTTGACAATAATGATTTCCAGACTGAGCTAAATACAATAAGATTTATTGCAGTTTCCAATGGTTACAGTAGTCACATCATTGACAAATTGCAAAAGAAGCATAATAACATTCAACTTAAGCCCCGTCCACTTAATAAAACACCGAAAAAATGTATATCTGCAAAATACACATACATCATGCCAAAAATTTTATCCTCAGTGATGAACAATATTGGTTATACTATGTCTTTTAGAACCAATAATAAACTAATTAATATACTTAGACCTAAACTGCCCTTACCTATTGAAGAAAAAACAGGCATTTATAAACTGGTTTGCAATGATTGTAACAGCTTCTATATAGGTCAGACCGGAAGAGGTTTTTACAAACGCTTCCGTGAACATTTACCAAAAAAGACACACAATTACAATGATATAAAATTTAATTACACTCGTCATCTGACCCAACACAATCACAATTATACAGATTTTAAGTCCAATCTAATGCCTTTGCATATATGCAACAAGGGCCGTTTTATGAATGCCTTGGAGGAGCTGGAAATTTGTAATGCATATAATAATGATAGCAGTCGTGATTGTGTTCTGAATGAACAATTGAACTTTGTATCTAACCGCCTGTATGATACTGCTTTGAGATTGCTCAACGAATTCCAATCAGTAGCAGACAACACTTGAACGGGTGCGCACCCTACATCACGTGCACATAATATGTTTGTTTCTGCAATTTTATTTTTTGACAAACGCAGTTTTGTGTGATATGTGTGTTTTTGGTTTTTAAACGTCTGATGATGAGGCATACGCCTTGAAACGCGTAACGTAATAAGTTTGAGAAGTCACACGGCGGACCGCATACAGGTAATCACTTAATATTAGACTATCAGTGTGTTAATACACAGAATACATGATTTTTATTCACAGAAATAAGAATCCAATATCATTCATTTAAAATGATACATTAAAGAATGTTTTTTATTGACAAACTGATAATAATAAAAAAAGATATTAATATTAGATAGTAAACAGTTGTTGAAAATTCAGTTATGGCTTAAAGTCATTTAGAGTTAATCATAACAATATATCATTGTATTAATATGTGTAATTCATGTTTATGTTTTTAAACATATTTAAAGCGGTCCAGGTCACTGTATGATAATTATATATAATTTACCTTGTAATTTCCGTCCAGTGACGTTGAGCGTAATTTGTATGGTTATGCGTTTCAGGCCATGTGGCCCATCCTCAGACCATCACTCCGAGAGGAGCTCGTTAAACAATAAAATCCACACATAATAAATAAATACATAAAATATATTAAATAAACCTATAAAGGCGTTCTATTACCTTAACACGGTGCACCGCGTGTAGCATGTCTGAACTGCCCGCGTGTAGGCAGTTCAGACATGCTACACACGGTGCACCGTGTTCGGGTAATAGAACGTCTTTATACGTTTATTTAATATATTTTATGTATTTATTATTATGTGTTTGTTTTGTGTGGATTTTATTGTTTAACGAGCTCCTCTCAGAATGATGGTTTGAGGATGGGCCACATGGCCTGAAACGCGTAACAATACAAATTACGCTCGACGTCACTGGACGGAAATTACAAGGTAAATTATATATATTTATGTTTTTATTTTTTATGTCAGGTAATAATTATAATTCATCAAAGAGTATGAGGAGATGAAGAGTATGAACATTGTGAGTAATGACATGGAATAATAATTATGTTTGATGAATAGGAATATGGCTATAGGAATTATACAGACCATAAACCTAAATGTTATGTTTTAAGTAATAGAGAATATGAAATAATAGTTCAATTATAAATAAAGGCAATAATTAAGAAACAAGATAAATTCAGACAAATCTAATAATACTGAAAAAGCAGTTAGGACACAATAGACAAGCCATAATATGGAAACTAATAAAATAACATACAATTATTAGAAAACAGATACAAAACCATTCAACAAGTAAACAAATCATGTGTAAAACAAACCAAAACCTGTACAAAGGGAAAATAAAACGTAATCTGTATAAATTAAGAAAAAATAGCCAATTAGTACTTAGGCCTAATGCAATGCCTAACAGTAATACACCAAAAACTACAAATGGTAAGAATTTAACTATGACATTAGCAAATCAAAGACAAGTAAACAGTAAATGACAATTAGGGAATCAAAATAAGAGAGAAATGTTAAAGTAATTGTATAAAATAAGAAAGGAATGTAATTAGATAATATCAACATAACTATCCAACTGTTAATACATCAGTAAACCCAACCTTATGGGATGTTAAATTAATCTTTGAAACAAAATACAAACAGTGGTGATAATATCTCATACTTAAAAAAGAATACCGAAGATTAATAGCAATCAGAAGATATTTAATCATTTTGAATGAAAATTCAAATATTCTAACAATGGTCTTAAGTCAAGTTTATCCAATCAGAATCTATTAGTTACCATGACAACGGAACGTTATTGATGATGTTTCCGTTAGGAACATTTAATCTTAGAGTGATGCTTACGAGGAAGAGACCCCAGGCCGTGAAGGGGTTTTTTCAAATTTTATTTAAAAAACAGTCAAAGTGACCAGATTTCATGAAGTGAATAACCAAACTACCTGATGAGGGACTAACACATTCAACCCAGGCAAAGGACCAGCTTAATTAACTCCAGATTAATTAAAATTGACCAACTAACATGAAAAAGACGCAAGGCGTACCTGAAGCCAAAGATGATTGAAGATTGAAGAACCAACATCGATGGACCCAACCTACTTCAACCATCTGACACTACACCTCAAAGCAACTGATGATAAGTATTGCTGAGTTAACTAAATTTCTGAATTAAATTCTCTTTAAATTTTCTCACTATACTGTGAACTCTCACTATAACTGATGGTATTATTTCTTTCAAAGATTAATAAATAAAACATATTTATCCATACCAACTAACTGAATATAACCTATGTACTAAACGAATAACCCCGTCTCACACACTTTTTTAACATCACAGCATTGAATTTAATGTAAACCCTTTTTCATAGTTAATTACCATGATTGTAAGGTGGTGTACTGTATTTAATTATCTTGTTCTAAACTTTTTTGTCGTACTTAAAAGAATTCATTGGCAATTTTATTTTGTATAAATAAGAAACAGCGTCTATCATGGCGACTGACTAACTTTACATTGCCAACCCTGCTTTCTGCGGAGTGAACAATTAATTATTGCCGAGGCTAAAATCTATTATATTAATCACATTTGTATAAACATTAATGAAATTTAACAAGTTATAAAGCCAAATAAAAAGTGTGAATCGTTACTAACTGTGCAGTAATTATTTCAAGTATATTATATATGTTGTGTTTTGTAGCAGTGAGTAGAATTAGCCAACAACATTTTACGTTGGTAACACGTTCCCCCACTCAAGCGAGATTCGAGTTCCAGCCAGTTGGTGAACATTTCGAATCAAATACTACAGTACAATAAAACAACAAAGATAGAATCTTTTAATTGTTTTCTGGTAAAACAATTTGGCGCCTATCGGGAAAAAGTAACTAGTGAGTAGGGACAGGTAAGGACACACAGGCTACACA
Organism: Magicicada septendecula; assembly: GCA_034769895.1. NCBI lineage: Eukaryota > Metazoa > Arthropoda > Insecta > Hemiptera > Cicadidae > Magicicada > Magicicada septendecula. The sequence goes on from CM068371.1 coordinate 271,612,753, forward strand.
AAGCGTGTATAACACAGCGCGCATCCTTCGTGCGAATTAATAACATATCGCAAATTAAACACCGACAACTCAAATCTAAAATTCAATATTAAACTAAAAGTATAATTCACATACGCGTTATTTACAATATATACTTTTCTTAGTTATTTTAAGTACAAATTAGGTTCTACTATTAGCATTGTATAGCTCGTCTCTTTCTCATTATTTTGACATGACTTGATGCCAGTTTGGTTATATTTTTCATTAAGAATTTCTATTTTAATAATAGCCTATTCTAAATAATCCATTGTTTACAGGCGTCGTCTTCTAAACGTTGCAGATCCGACTTTTAACTTTTTTCTTAATATTTATTTAACTATCCTTAATTTCTATTCTGAACATAATTAATTGATTGAAATGAACATATTATTATTTATAAATGCTGTATCCAGCTGAACAATATTAATTATTGGTACACAATTCTTGATTATTATCGATTATAAACTTCCTTACTTGACTATTCTTATTTCAACATTTTTTCTTATTTCCTATGCTTATACTATTACTCATAGTATGGTGATTTACACCTTTATTGTTATTATTATTATTATTATATCTCCCTATGTTTTGTAGGGTCTCTACATGATTCTTATTTTCATGGTTTGTTTGGGTCATCATTTGTTTGTTATTATTTCAACTTTCTCTGCATTATTGACTTCACATAAGTTGTGTGTCTTTATTTTGAGTTTTCTATTTATATTAGTTAATACTCACTGAGTAATTTCAATTCATCTTAAGCCATTCTTTTGGTCTGCATATTTCATTATTAGGTTTTGTTCCTTGACTAATAGCACATCTTTTAACACATTTGATATTCTTATAACATTATTTAATTACATTTGGTTATTACTTTGATAGTTCCATTTAGATCATCTCATTATTATAATGTATACAATTGGTTCTCTTATCATCTTTCATAGTTCATTATGGACAATAATATCTTTCTTTATATTTGTCCTTCAAATCAGTACTTCGACATTATTCAGCTAATGTGCTGTTTCTAATAATACTACATGTTACAAATATCATTCTTGTCTATTTTTATTTTACTTGTACCATTTGACTTCGTTTATTAAAGGTTTTACTAAGCTCACTTAACAGTCTATTTGGGAAACTTGTCTGGTCAATTCGTCTCTGTCAAATTGTCTGTTTATGTTGTAGTGTCATATTATGCAGATAGTAGATTTACTATTGTTCACTTGAAGGTCTTAACTACTTTCATTCTTCAATGGTTTATAATTTTAACTATTACATTCTTCCTTGTTACCTATACTTGTTTCTTACTTATATTTATTTGGCATCATTCACTCTTCTTGTGGTTTTAATATTATGGAACGTTTTGTGACATTACAATAATACAAAAGCCTAGAATCTGATTTTTGAGCCACTCCAGTTTAGTGTACTCCCTAAATAATGGCAATATACTCCACTATATAGTACCAAGTTATCTATGTAATATGAAATTTAAAATACTGTATGTTGTTAAAGTGGAATGCTGTGATTAGGTAGTCCTACATATATTTAAGAAACAAAACTATACAGGCTACTAATACTATTTTGTAAAGTGATAATACTCTTAAACATTAACATAATAAATTTTCATAGTACTAAATTACACGCATTATTAAAATTTTGTTGATGACCAACCAAACTAATTCATGAACCTCACTCAGTATAGCTCTGTACTCTGAACTCCTTCAATCAGAGTTCATTAGTTGTTAAGCTGTGAGTTTATACAGTTGCCTTAATATTTAAATCGTTCTGTAATATTAAGGCATTAAGTCTATGTTGTTTTGAAGCAGTATATATATATACATATATACAGGCCCGGACTGGCCCGCGGGCCGGTGCGCCCTTAGTTGTTAAGAAGCATAATATGTTAAAAAAATGTTAAGGTAACATAATTTAATTAATGAGATTAAAGATATTATACCGGTTCTGTTCTGAATGCGACAAAAACAGGCGATCACGGCGCCGCGCCAAAGGAGGAAATGCTCTCAGTGACGTGGTCGGTGGTAAACCAGCTGACAAAACAAAACGCTGGCATCCCCACCCCTTCAGTTCTCCACAAAAGACAATATCGATTAGCTCACAGTCTTGACAGTCAGTCTCAGTCAGGTGCAGTGCATTGACCCTCGAGTCGTGGTTTGTTTGTTTATAGTGTCTCTAGTCTATTCAACCACAACCAGTTACAACTCTACAGACACCTTTCATTCCTAAAGTCGCACCTATTCAGGTAAGAATTTTATTATTTAGTCTAGAAGTCGCTAGCGCACCGCCGATACCGTGTAATTGCTTGCGTGATTCTTAATTTGTAAGTAAAAACCTGCTATTTTTTTTTAACAAAATTACGTACATGATGGAAAACAACATATTCTTATAACAAAACCTGGTGGCTACAACGGTATCAGAATCAGACTTAGTTTATTTTTACAAATTTTAAAAATTTATAACTTTCTTTGATAGTTCTTTGAATTTTCTTGTCTGCTGACTGTATGATTCAAAAAATAGTTTAAATCATAAAATTAATGTGACTTTTGCACCAGATTATAAGGTGAAAGCATTTGCGTTTAAAAGTGTTTATCGGTCCCGTTCCTTATATAGTTTGTATAGTCAAAAGGTTAAGACTGTTTTTTTTTAGGGCACAATGGAAGGGGGTATGCCGAAAAAACGGAAGTCAGGAAATGAATTCAGAAAAGAAAAAGTCGCTAGACAGAGGGAAAAGGCCACTCAGAACTTGCCCAAGATAACCAGTTTTTATGTTCTACAACCAAATTCAAGTGCAGCAGCAAACGATACTGAGAACGTTGATTTGAACATCACGCACGCACACTAGTAACTCAAGACAATACCGTACTCAAAATGATTCTCTTTTAAAAAAAAATGAAGTGTTAAACTTGGACCATGACATTGACAAGTACTTTATAAAACCAAGCCAGACAGACTCAGACATTATGTCTTTCTTCCAATATCATCCTGTTTAACGTGACAAATCTTCTAAACGACTTCCTTTTAGTGAAAATATATTCAGCGTAGATATTGATGGCGAAATATTCAAACGCAATTGGCTTACCTACAACACTAGTAACAGTAAGTTGTTTTGCACTATTTGCTTGGTCTTCACAGATGGTTCGTCGGTTTTCTGTCAGGGGTTTGACCGCTACAGACATTTAACACAAACTGTAGAAGACCATGAAGTGTCAGTAGCTCATAGAGACTCAGTTAAGGCGAAAATTGCGTACGACAATAGATCGACCATTGGTAAGCTGGTGTATGAGAAACAGCTTCAAAAACGGGAAAAAGATGTACTTGATCGAAGGCAAGTTGTGTCTGCTGTTATCAGTGTTATTAAACTAATAGGCAAACAAGGTCTTGCTTACAGGGCATCAGAAGAAAGTGCCTGTAGTCTTGATGACCCTTCACTAAACCATGGAAACTTTTTGGAAATAATTCTCCTTCTATGTAACTACGACAGCAATTTGGATAAGCATGTCAAAAAGGTTACTGAAATGAGTAAAGCGACATTGAAATCTGCAGATGTGAATTCTAAAGCAAGATGAAGAGGAAGTCAAATAACATTTCTAAGCAAAACCACCATCAATAAAATAATGAACATTATAAAAAGTTTGATCCAGATAAATATTGCTAATGAAGTAAAGGAAGCTAGATCATACTCAGTTCTCATGGACACAACAACAGACATCTCTGGTTTCGATCAGTGCATGATTGTACTAAGATACGTTTTAGAAACAGAAGTGAAAGAGAGGATTATTGGCTTAAAGTGTGTGCAGTCATCAACAGGAGAAAGTTTGTTCACTGCGTTCATTGAAATGTTAAATAGCACAGGACTTGATATCAACAACTGCATTGCCAACTCGTTTGATCGGGCTGCAAACATGAGTGGTCAGTACAAAGGTGTTTCAGCCAGGCTTCAAGAGCAGGTCCCAAACCACATCCACACGTGGGGTGCTATACTCATTCTTTGAATCTTGTTATGACAGATACGGCCCAGAGTGTAACTGCTTCGATATCATTTTTTGGTTTGTTACAGCAAACTCAAGTGTTTATCAGAGATTCCCACAAGAGACTGGATATTTATTTGGAGCAAAATCAAAGTTTCAGGTTAGGTGCGATTGGAGCAACCAGATGGAGGTCCAAAAGTTACGCCACTTCTAATATTTTTGGGCGTTATAATAACTGGATGAAGTTGGCGTGCGATGAAGGAAAACAGGCAAAAACCGTGTACATTGAATTGGTTATTTCTCTTTCTATCGTGGCTAACTCACAAGGTTTCAGCCCCAAAACAAGAAACGAAGCAAACAGCCTTCTTCAAAAGTTTCTGTCATTCGAAACTATCCTTATGGCTATGATGTTTTTGTTAATTTTCAAGTTGACAACACCTTTGACAGACTATCTTCAAACGAAGAATCTTAACTATGCACAGGCCTGGAACTTGATTTCATCAGCTCAAGACAGTCTGAAGAATGCCAGAAATAAATTTCCGGACATTCTTAATGCTGCAAAAAATTTTGTCAAGTTCATGACAAATGTTCTGATTCGTAAAGTTAAAGAGACTCCATCCTTGGATGAATACTGCAATAACATTAACATCGAGAGTGAACTGCCTGCCAAAAGACAGAAGAAAATAAAAAAGATGCCAGATGAAACAAGCGACGAAGTCGAAGAAACTTCATTTAGTGGTTAAGAGAGTTTCAAAGTTAATGTGTTCTATGTTGTGGTTGACCAAATTAACCACAGCATAGCAACAAGGTTCTCTGATCAAAACAGATTTTATCAGGGTCTTTCATGCTTTGATCCTCAAAGATTCTCCGAGTTAAAAACTCATGGAATACCAGAACAAGCATTAGAGAAAATATGCTCTCTGATCCCAACCATTGACAGAGGAAAGCTCTTAGAAGAACTCGAATCGTTTGTTGAACAGTGGCCAAGTATTAATTTGTGATTAAAAGACCACTATCAGGACCCTAAGAAAACTCAAGATGAAGAAGACTTCAACATTTATTCCAGTTTAGCATCGGATGATGAATGTGAACAAGCAATCATGTGTAGTGACAGTGACAAAAAACCTTGTCAGTCTTGTGTCAAGTGCGCTTATAAGTTGATATATGAATACAACATGTACTGTATAATGTATCCGCAGCTTAACAAGGCTTATAAGTACCTATTGACAATACCACTGACCCAAGTAAGTTGCGAGCGTGCTTTTTCTAAACTCAAACTTGTCAAATCAAGAATTCGTTCGCCCATGAGCAACGACAACCTAGAGGCTCTTCTCCTGATGCAGTCAGAAAGAGAACTACTCACTGTGATTAACAATAAAACTATTATAAATGAACTTTGTTGCCAAAGCCAAGAAATGAAGCGCTTACTGTCCTTCTAATAATAATTAGAAAGGCTGTCCTTCTACTAACAATTACTGGCCTTCCTCACTTCCTCTTTCTTAATAAAGAATGCAATAATTACCATTCATATCTTTGATAATGCGTATAAATCTCTGATTTGTCAATTAATTAGTAATATAAATAATTAAAAGAACATTAGACGTTTCTTTTCTTAAACAAATTTTTTTGTTTAGAATAAAAGCCAATCAGTCAAGACAAAATGTACTATACCTTGAGGATTCTTGTTTGTTAGTAGTTAGTATACTATATATTAGATTAATCCATTTAATACTTTCTTTAAGGGATAATGTGGTTTTTATTTACATCTCTATAAAACTTTACTTTGCAAATTTCAAAAAAATAAACTTTTAATTTTTTCATTAAAAAAATACTAATTTTTGGCATTTTTCAGTCAAAAAAGGTATAACAAAGGGTTTTCAAGGTCACAATTTAAAAATGTTTCATTATTATTCCATAATTCATTATTATATTCCCCCAGACCCCACGGAATGCGCCTTTTGCCAAGTCAAGGGCCGCGCCCTTTTAGGGGTCCCAGTCCGGCCCTGTATATATATATATATATTATAACGATACCAGGTCTTTAAACAGTTATAACGATACTAGGTGTAAACAGTTATAACGATACCAGGTGTTTAAACATATATAACGATACCAGGTGTAACTGTAATAAGAGTAGTAAATTTATGAGTAGTTAAAATTTCATGTTTATTGTTTAAAACGCATTATAAATAATAAAACATTGTTAATAATCTCCGATCAAGATATCACTCATTATTAAGTGTTTATCTCTTAAGATATATGGTGTTACACACATTTAAAACCTCTTACATCTAGACATGTTAATAATCTTAATCTAGACATTTATTCAAATTGATTTAATACAAGAAATAAAATTTAAATGTAATTAAGTTTTATTTTAATTGAATTCATTTAATTCAGATCTGACCTCAGTTTGCTCAGTCTATACCAATGTTTTTTAAAAATAAATTTAAAATTATATTAATTACTCTTAGACTGGCATTTGTTTCGTATTCAAAATTTAAATTATTCTTTTCTACAAAATGCAAATATCAAATCATTTCAATTATTTTTCTTTGATAAAAAAAAAATACTATCTCAAAATTAAACTCTTTTTTTTTCTTCTATATTTATCTATATGCGATCGCTCATTCTTACGACTAAAACATTTACATAAGACTCTATTACATTATTTACCTAATTATAAACTTCTTTTTTCTTTTTTTTTTAATACATTGTCTCTTTATATAGTCTTTATAAGCTCTTTAAAAAAAGAAATCATTTATAAATGCATTATGCATGTCACCTCGAGTTTTGATGACCTTATGACTTATTGACGGGGTCCAGCGTTGTCCAGAGTTGGGTTACCGTTACTCCTGGCTTGGTGTGGTCCTGGATATATCCAGAGTCCAGCGTCGTTCTCCAGCAGTGTGTGGTCCGTCCCAGAGATTTCATATCGGCTGCGAGGTGGATCTCGTCGGCTGTTAGGCGTCTAAAAAGCATCTCCTAACATCCAGCATCTTGCGTCGCTCTTTGTAGCTTCTCTGTAGATACTCTTGCTGACTTAAACGGTCCCGGTATTCTACGTTTTCCGTACTAGTGTAAACATAATTACTGAAAACATCTTTATTCATTCATAGATGAGACTTATAACAAAATAAAACTGTTCTGCCGACGGACAGCGTGTCCGACTGCAACAGTGTCTTGAAATGAAGAGAAGGGCTTTCAGTCGAACCCTTAATTTATACCCTCTTGAGATTCCGCACCTGTTGGTTCCGAAATTGTCCTGTCGAGACCTGCAGATCACATGATAGCCCCCACTCCTGAACCTTTTCATCTATTTGCAATTTTTTGCAAATGGCAATGTTTTGTACGGAATTGAGATAGCACAAATCATAGATAATTTGATTAAGCACTCACTATATTAATTTGAGCGTCTTAGTGTAATTTGCGTATTTTTGGCACACTTATTTCCCACTGACTTCGCGTAGTGTGTCCTACTAACGTCATTTTCTTACTATGGATAACTATAAAATTTACACACACTTTGGTGCCTTTTGTTTGTTTATACACTAAATAGTTTTCACACAGTGAATTAAAATAATTATTTTAGTAATTACTTGGGGAGGGTTGCTGGGATTCCTGTCTGTACATGCATCACTAACACACACAAGATACACGCGTAACACACATACAATCGAGCAGGTGTTCCTTGCCTGTTGGAACAGGTTAATTTCTCCCCTAGTATAACAATGAAACATTTTTACAATCCCAGACATGTCCATTTACCCCAAACTTATAATAATTTTACATTTATTAAATCAATGCTCAATACAGCATATGGCTGTATCTTTGCAATATATTGCGACAATACAAGCATAAGCTGTAATGCGCATATATAATATAAAATAAATATTTAAGTTAATTTCAATAATGTATAATAGACGAGCAGGTGTGAGATTGGAAGCTGGCTTTCAAGCAGTAACCAACAGGTAAACATCATGGGATTACCGCTGCATGTGTGTGCGTGAAGCCTGTTTGATCCTGAAAGTTTGCAACCCCACCCTAAGTCAATGCTAAATTAAGAATATAGTTAATATTAAGCAAACCATAAATGTTAGCGAGAAGGTAAAAACTTCTAAAAATGTCTAAAAATCAGACACAAGTGCAGTGCGAATTTTACGTAATTCGGACAATAATTCCGAATTCAGTGCGATTTTTAAAGCATTATAATTACACTAGTGGTGCGAGCATCATGATAATTGCACATCACATAGGTCATTAAGTTAGACAATATTTTAGCACCGTGAAATCTGCGTTAAACAGTGTGATTGGCGAAAAAGTGCAATTATGTGAAATGAGACGAGAGCGGGGGCTATCATGCCATGGTTCAACTGTCAACAGGCTGATTCCTGAATCAACAGCTGCAGTTTTCTGGGTGGATATAAATATGAGCCCAGGAGAGACGAACTCTCTCTTCTAAATTACCTCAGTCGTGGCGGTAAGCTATGTCTGTCCGAGACACGAATTTTTTAACTACTTTGGACTACACTAGGTCTAACAACAGTATGATCTTTTTTTTAAGCTTAACTTATAAAGTATTATGGGAAATGTTTTAATTTAAAGTATTAATGAAAACAATAATTAAAAAGTACCATAACAAAGAAATCGTCGGACGTCTACAAGTAGTCGACAACTAAGAACATCAACTCCTGACAGAGGACGAGAGAACGACTAGCAGAGGAACGAGATGCAGAGGACTAGAGACGGTTCTATGATAACAGCTACAGATCCAGAGCAACACGTCGTCATAATCTACAGCAGCCAATGTACCATGAAGGACGAGGGACGAGAGGACGAGCAGTAAGGACAAGAGGACATCCAGGAGGATCGAACTGACGGAATCACTGGAGGACATGGGACAACTCTGCAGAATTTAAGGTGATGAAAAACCAATATATAATTATCAGAGAGAAAGACATTGAAAGACTAATAAAAAGAAAAAAAACAAAAACAAAACATTTTTGTAAGAGTAATAATAAGTATGTAGATAGAGATAAAACCAATGTAATTTATGTGTAATCAGAATATTCTTTAATTATTTTTCTTTAATGAATGAACAATCAATGTAACGATAAGTTAAATCCTTGCTTGGAAAATGAACAAGTAATTAATTTATTTAACTTTTTCTTAGTAAAAGCACATAATGTAGAGTCATTGAAAATAATCAATTAATTGTGTTAAAATGATTATAAAGCCGTAAAAAGGTATAAAGAAAATATAGAATAAGAATGTATTAACAATTTTTAAAAAAAGCACACATTTAGACTGAGTAGTCAAGAAATCATAGTATAATGAAGAAAGGTTTTAATTAAAATTTATAATATAATATCTAGAATATAAGATATATGTTTGTGATGATAACGCGGTAAGTAAAGAGACTTTGAAACCATAGATAATGGATATCGTATGGCGAATTAATCATTATTTTTATATTATTATTTTTGTTATGTTTGTTTAAAGTAATAAATGAAACATATTACGATTCCTAAAAAGAATTACTCTTATTATAATTACACCTGAACCCCAATTATACACACACGTTGTTAGTAATATTATATATAAATGTTATATGAGTGTAAACACAGCACTAATTCAAAATACATTAAATACAGCAACGTGTACCGTTGTATAAAATTGGCGCTCCAAGATCGTGGGGCTCCACAAATTTAAATTATATTAAATTTGCAACAACGTTTATATCGTTGTATAATTTTGTCGCTTCCAACATGTGGCTCGATACATTTAGCAACGTGTACCGTTGTATAAAATTGGCGCTCCAAGATCGTGGGGCTCCACAAATTTAAATTATATTAAATTTGGAACAACGTTTATATCGTTGTATAATTTTGTCGCTTCCAACATGTGGCTCGATACATTTAGCAATTTGTATCGTCGTATAATTTTGGCGCTCCAAGATCGTGGGGCTCCACAAATTTAAATTATATTAAATTTGCAACAACGTTTATATCGTATAAATATGTTTATATATATATATATATTGTTACGTGACATTTTTACCATGCCCTAGTAACATAAATATACCATGATTGTATTACTAAAAAGTACCAGGAGACATAATATATTAAGAAAGACTTAATTGAATATGTTTAATTTTAACTGTTTATTGTATGTTATGTTTATTATAATTAAAGTAAGAACTTACTTATAAAATTTGTTTTTTTTTGTGCAGACTGTAAAGTTATAAACACAGTCAGTTAAGAGGAATTATAACATATTACTAATAGTTATTAGTAATCAGTTTTTGTCACATTTATTAATATTATGTATACTAGTGTTAATAACACTAATGTTAGTCTTAACAAGAAAGTACCAAAATCATAGTCAGTCAAATTATGTGAATAAGATTTCTATTAAAATAATAAGGAAACAATGTCAGTTTATGTTAAAAGATTACCAAATGTATAAAATAAATTTAAGAAAGTGAAAGGTACAAAAAAGAAATAATAAATAAGTTTGTAACAAAAATAAATAAAAAGTGAATCATTAACTCAGGAAATATAGATCAGAAAATAGTCAAGAGTGATGTCAAAATGATCAGTTTTTTATCAGAAGAACAAAGAAACAAATAAAAAGAAGATAAGAGCTTTTATAAAAAAGGTATATCCTTTTAAAAGAAAATGACATATAAAATAGTAAAAGGTTTGTTTATATTATTCTTATGATGTCACCAGGGTGATATAAAAATGTTACTTGGAAACCAAGGAGATATCTAAGAGAGGCCTTAGCAACATATATGTGGAAGAAATATAGATTATTCTAAAAAAACTGAATGCAAAAAGGTTGATTTAAATACCTATAGTGAAAAATAAATTATAATATATGTGATATCAGTGCATCTCCAGATAAACAATTGAATAATTATAAATAACAAGATTAAAATAGAAGAAAGAATTGCTACAACACTCTAAAGAATTAAACCAGAACATCTCTGAAGAAATTGGACCAATTGACACAGGGAGAGAAGTATATTTTGATCTAAAATTAATCTGAAATATTCCCTGTTAAACCTGATCTAAAGATTTCAAAAAACTTTGAATACGCTTTTTATAAAAAACCATAATTAACTGTCACTGAGAACATTAATGATTAATAATATAGACATAAGCATAAGCAACCAGTGATGTATAGTGCTAATATAATTTAAAGATATTTACGTCTAAAAAAAACATTTTTATAACTTAACCTATACACTGAACTGTTTTACACTTTTAATATAATCCTTTTAAAATACATTGTGACTATTTCTCATCATATGTATTTTGGTACTTTCCCTGTCAATACTGTTGTTATATCGTAGTCGAAAGGACCTACAGAACATCATAATTGTATTTTATTTATTAAATACATAATATCAAATGTTTTAAAAAAGCCTTGAGATCTAAGAGTTACTGCTGCCACTCTGAGCTTATAAAAATACAGCTGGCCAAACTATGTTAAAAATTATGTTTTACATTTAGAACAAATTAAAGAATCAATAAAGGATTTGAGTTTACAAATTACAGAAAAAGGTTTATTTGTTTCTTATTTCACGAAAACAAAAAGGGTATGATATTCTGAACAAAATATCTGATACTGTGAGTTGACCTCAGTAATTAGATTAAGTTGGCAACACTCATCAATTGAAAATCTTAGCAGGTGTCTTTTAAAAAATGTGGTGATGAGTACCTATTATCATATCCATTGCTGAAAGAAAAGAATAAAAGAGAGTTCATTGCAGAATAAAGAGACCACATACTATTTACATAAATTTGAACAAAAATTTATTATTGATATTTCACCAATACAATTTTATTTGCAAACGGTGATTGCAAATTGGCGCTCAACAAACATCCCCCTGAACAGATACTCATCCTTAATTTAATATTAACAAAAATATATACAAATAATAACAGAATTAAACAAGACACAAATTCAGATAAATAACCATAGATTCGAGTCTAGATGTAACAAATTGGCTATCCTAATAGTGAAGCTAAATAAAATATAATTTAGAAAGAACGATTATTAGAATTGTACAATATAGATTCGAGGGTAACACGCTAGCACACGTTACAATATATATATATATATATATATATATATATATATATATATATATACTGCATCAGATCAAACTATTCTAATAAGGATATTGTGAATGTGTAAAAATCGATACAAGTCTATTATGGAGGAGATGAAAAATTATTTATTATTATATATAATATTGTTTATAAAGATGTATAATGTATTTTAAATTGTCATATATTGATAGTATATAAAATTGTTTGTATTGTTCGATTAATATAAATCGATTTTACTTGTTTGCTGCAACGTCCTCCTCTCGTCTCGTTGGTCCCGTCTCGTCGTCCTCTTCTACAGCTTCACTCCTTCCTGGTGTCCTCTTCGTCCTTGTGTCCTCTTTGTCTTGTCGTCCTCTTCTACAGCTTCACTCCTTCCTGGCGTCCTCTTCATCCTGGCGTCCTCTTCGTCTCGTCGTTAACTTGTACAGCAAGCGGCTCCAGCGGCGATATTTCACAGAGTCTCGTAGTTATGGTTGACTGCTTCCACGATATCTTGTAGTGTCTTTAAGTTCCCTAAGCGGATATCTTAACTTACACGACACAGCACTGTATTATATTTTAAATTTTATCTAATTATTTACCTTCTCGGTTCTTATCGCAAAACTTCGTTAAGAATTTCAAGGTTTATAATTTATTTTATATAAGGTATTCCTCTATTCCTTCTTGGTTCTTACCGCAAAACTTCGTTAAGAATTTGAAGGTTTATGGTTTATTTTATATAAGATATTTCTACGTTTGTAAGAGAACAACTCTCTTACCCGGGCACAACTTCCCCTAGCAACATCGACAGACAGACTGTGTCCATCCTAGCTCTGCAACATATGAATCTCACTGAATTTGGTGTAATTTGATAGGCCAAGCCCAAGTCACATGATTGATGGAACGACCAGATACACAAATTTCATGAAAAACTTTGTATAATTTTGCATAGTCCTGCATGGAAATTATCTACAATTTTTATAACCCTATCATTGATAAGAGTTACACTTGAGTTTTGCTTTTCTTAAAAAACCATATTTCTAAAATAGTTACAAACCTCAGAGTATACACAAATCGAAGCTATTTACTTAAATAATTCCTTGTCAAATTTTCATGTAAATCGGTTAACTACCACTGCCGCTATAGTGATCGCAGATTATCACACCCGCACATGCGCAACAATTCATACAAAAAATACATGACAATATAGTACATCTTTTTATGACGAATTTGGTGTAACCTATATGCTTATCAATTTTTAAATACAAAACTTATGACTAAAAGACAAAATATTTCACAAAACAAATTTAAACAAGAAAATGCTCGTCATTCATGTACTCTGATATAACCAGCATATCTTATCATCCTGTGTTCTGTTGCAGGATTAACCCCTCCATGTGTAAAAAAAAAATTTTATATGGAATACAAAATTTTTTTTTTTTTAAACCTAAATTGACATAATTTCTTCCCAATAATCATAATCATCTAAATAATAACATAATAACTTCAAAAATCAAAATAACTGAGTAGCTTCTATCAAACAACATTTCCCCAACTGTTACTTTGACAGCCCTAATTGTAAATAAACAACCGCACATGGCTGCTTATCACTAAACATTCCTGAACACTGATAAGGATGTCAATGTCAGACGTCATTCGGCCATATCTACAGTTCAACCAAACATTTTTCAACATGATTACAATTATTCTTATTTTACACATAATTTTATACAATTTCCTACCAGTCATTCCACTTATATCCTGGCATTCTAGTTTAATTATTTGTATTATCCTTATTTTAATTTTTAATTTATCGCACAGACTCATGCCGCGCAACCTTTCTCATTTTTTGATTGCTCTTCGCTTGCATTTGTTTTGGTAATTGCTGATACATTGCTTTGATTTAATTTTTAAAGGTTTATATGTAATGCCAGTTGTATTACCCAGGCTACACATAATATAATCTCCTTTGTACAATATGAACTCATTGTTTGATTGAAATTTCTCTGGTATCATCTCAAACATTATTTTCATCAAGTTTTCACAGTGATGAGTATCTAAGTGCACTTTAAAATTTTTTAATGTCTCGGATTTGTCTGCATACGCATTCAGAAAAGACGAACACATAGTGCTGTACAGTGAATCTCTGACTGTATAAATAACACCTGTATTACATTTCATATGTGGTTGAAAACACTCAGACAGTTCTGATCTTCTGTCAGAATTAACCTTACCTGTGTGCTTTTCCTCAACTGCACCAGCTTCAGGAACAAAACCACTTTGTTTACCCAAGTATCCATCAAATACCTTCTTTAAATATTCATTTTTACAACTGTATGTACTTCTCAAGTGTTTATACATTTCATTACTGACTGATAAAACATTACCAGAATGGATCTGCATCTTACAGACACGGTACAGCAAATAACATTTATTGTTTTTAAATACTCCACCGTTTACCCGTTGATCATACCAATCTGGATAGATGTTAACCAACACTGTGATAAGGTTTTCCCTATTTCTCTTTTCATATTTATTTAAAATATTAAATGATTGTTTTCGTTGATCAGCTGTTATCTCCTTATCGGGCACTCCACCGTTACCCGCTATCTTATCTATGCGATTACCAGCTGGTTTCTGTATGTTGACGGGACTACATCGGTCAACCGCATTGTCACATTCACTTTCCTGCCTAAGAGAATAATTCAACTTAATTTTGGCTTCACATTCCCTGCTGTGAGATTTATTCCTTTCTAAGGCGGTCTCACTACTACTACAAATTAATTCTAATTTATCAGCTATACGTTTTTCAGTTGACTCTAAAAGTTGTTTACTTTGTTTAGCCTGGTCCTGACCGGCCGTATAAATTTTTTTATTCTCATCATGAAGTGATTGTAGCGACTTATTTTGCTTCAACGCTTCGTCTCTACCGACCTTATTTTCTTCTGAGAGCTTTTGTATATTAGCTAGGATTGCCGCTAATGTATTCTGTAATTCTTGTGATTCGGCCATATTCATTTATTTATTTTTAAATTTATAAAATATATAGTTTTTATTTATAGTAACATCAATATTTTTTTATATGCATTATTACTAATAATGTTCGTTTATGTTATTTATTATTATAGTCCAGTCTCTCAATCAAATGTAAACAAGCTTAATCTAACATAAATACCAATAATAATTCAATCTCCACATTGACAATTTACTACTATTGTTCAAATATCTGATAAGGGAGAGTATTCAAACTTTTATCTACACTCCCTGATAACATAGAACAGCACATATAAATAGTTCAATGAATTTAGTCTCTACACACTCAAATAAATATTTCTTTTTTAAATTAATTCAAAAATCGTGCCCAACGTTGGCAAGCGCCAAATATCCTTATGCATCAGATCAAACTTTATTATTCTAATAAGGATATTGTGAGTGTGTAAAAATCGATACAAGTCTATTATGGAGGAGATGAAAAATTATTTATTATTATATAAAATATTGTTTATAAAGATGTATAATGTATTTAAAATTGTCATGTATTGATAGTATATAAAATTGTTTGTATTGTTCGATTAATATAAATCGATTTTACTTGTTTGCTGCAATGTCCTCCTCTCGTCTCGTCGGTCCCGTCTTGTCGTCCTCTTCTACAGCTTCACTCCTTCCTGGTGTCCTCTTCGTCCTGGCGTCCTCTTCGTCTCGTCGTTAACTTGTACAGCAAGCGGCTCCAGCGGCAATATTTCACAGAGTCTCGTAGTTATGTTTGACTGCTTCCACGATATCTTGTAGTGTCTTTAAGTTCCCTAAGCGGATATCTTAACTTACACGACACAGCACTGTATTATATTTTAAATTTTATCTAATTATTTACCCTCTCAGTTCTTATCGCAAAACTTTGTTAAGAAATTCAAGGTTTATAGTTTATTTTATATAAGATATTCCTCTATTCCTTCTTGGTTCTTACCGCAAAACGTCGTTAAGAAATTGAAGGTTTATGGTTTATTTTATATAAGATATTTCTACGTTTGTAAGAGAACAACTCTCTTACCCAGGCACAACTTCCCCTAGCAACATCGACAGACAGACTGTGTCTATCCTAGCTCTGCAACGTATGAATCTCACAGAATTTGGTGTAATTTGATAGGCCAAGCCCAAGTCACATGATTGATGGAACGACCAGATACACAATTTTCATGAACAACTTTGTATAATTTTGCATAGTCCTGCATGGAAATTATCTACAATTTTTATTACCCTATCATTGATAAGAGTTACACTTGAGTTTTGCTTTACTTAAAAAAACATATTTCTAAAATAGTTACAAACCTCAGAGTCAACACAAAACAAAGCTATTTACTTAAATAATTCCTTGTCAAATTTTCATGTAAATCGGCTAACTACCACTGCCGCTATAGCGATCGCAGATTATCACACCCGCACACGCGCACCAATTCATACAACAAATACATGACAATATAGTACATCTTTTTATGAAGAGTTTGGTATAACCTATATGCTTATCAATTTTTAAATACAAAACTTATGACTAAAAGACAAAATATTACACAAAACAAATTTAAACAAGATAATGCTCGTCATTCATGTACTCTGATATAAACAGCATATCTTATCATCCTGTGTTCTGTTGCAATACATATATATATATATATATAATTTGTGATGTTTTCAATTTGTTTCTTCTGCAAGTAGTATAATTTTGTATATTCTTATATATATATATTGTGACGGCAGCGGTATGCGAAAATCTGCTCTCCGGTACCAGTGGTGGACACAGCGAGCCAATCCAACAACGTGCTCGGAGTGAGCCAACCAGCGATCCCGGTTAGTGCATAAAACCCGGGCCGACAGAAAATGTTGACTCTTCATCGCTACACCATCGGACGCACTTCATCTCCTCTCCTCTCTCGGACGACATCGAGGCGGAGTCAGCCAGAAGGAACAGCCGAAGAATAGAACCGCCGCCGTTCTTGCGTCTTCGCACTCCCGTTCCGCGCCAGCGATGGATTTTACTGGGCCGGCAGCCGACTCTACAACCGGTGCCGGAAGAAGAGGAGGACTGTAGTACGCCACGAACAGCGGGCGCAGCCGCCGAACATCTTAGCGCGGCACTACCAACATCAGCATTCTCGCCACCAGGTCCTTTTTAGGGCCACCAAAAATATTAGAGTGTACGATTGTCGCCATTTGTCATGCGGCAAGCCTTTTGTCTGGTGACAAGTGGCGCCCAACGTGGGGCGACGATCATCTTGCGGATGCAAGATCCAGCCACGCCAGCAAGCTACCAGCCGGCACACCAATCAACATGGCGCCCAACAGACACCTCCACAACATCTGGAGAAGAGCAGTAGGCTGTCTACCGGAGAGCATTCAAGACCCGGTGGAGTTGTGACGGCAGCGGTATGCGAACATCTGCTCTCCGGTACCAGCGGTGGACACAGCGAGCCAATCCAACAACGTGCTCGGAGCGAGCCAACCAGCGATCCCGGTTAGTGCATAAAACCCGGGCCGACAGAAAATGTTGACTCTTCATCGCTACACCATCGGACGCACTTCATCTCCTCTCCTCTCTCGGACGACATCGAGGCGGAGTCAGCCAGAAGGAACAGCCGAAGAATAGAACCGCCGCCGTTCTTGCGTCTTCGCACTCCCGTTCCGCGCCAGCGATGGATTTTGCTGGGCCGGCAGCCGACTCTACAACCGGTGCCGGAAGAAGAGGAGGACTGTAGTACGCCACGAACAGCGGGCGCAGCCGCTGAACATCTTAGCGCGGCACAACCAACATCAGCATTCTCGCCACCAGGTCCTTTTTAGCGCCACCAAAAACATTAGAGTGTACGATTGGCGCCATTTGTCATGCGGCAAGCTTTTGTCCGGTGACAATATATATATATATATACATACACCAGTTAAGTCAATGGTATAAAGTTGTGGAACAGGCAACAATAATAAGAGCTAAGTTGTCATCTTTAGTTTCATTGTCAATATGGATTCTGAGTCTCTCTAAGCCTAAGGCAGCCAAGATATAACACTCGAACCAGGGCACTGTACAAACTGCTGCCAGAATCTTTGATTGATGTACTTCACTTTAAATCTTGGTTTGATGAAAGTCAGAATTATTTCTCCATAATCATGTTCTTTGCTGCGTCACACAATGTTCAGATGTAAATTCTTCCTGCACACATTTGTGTAATAAACAGCCACACAATGTTAAGTGTTAGTGTTCGGCCACACTGCAAATTTCCCATGTGCAAATCTGTGGCCACTCTTTTGTTTGCCCTGGAAGCATAGATCCATGGTGGTTTTGGCACTGCCACTATGTATTGTTGGCCACATTTGGTAAGATGCTGTGGCCGAAGCCAAACATTTTTCAGAAGCCTGAGTCTTAGCTAGGTGGTCAATCATAGTTTGGTAGCCATTCTTGATCAAAGTAAGGAATGCTACATGATATTGTTTTTCAAGTAGGGAAGCACAAGTGTGGGGATTAATGAAGGTAATCTGCAAAGTGTTGAAAACAGCATTTCTTTGTGTATTCCTAAATATATGATACAACAATTAAAATTGCTACTAGCAGTGATTGCAATAGACATATGGACGCCATCTTACAAACTCGCTAATAAGCGGGTAAATAGTATTAAAAACTCGAATTTGTTTTAATTGCTGTTGTGGAACCTTTTGGGACTTACCAAAGCTTCTGTCCGGTGCAAACCTCCCCGTCCTTGGACTCCCAGCGGGAGTTAACTAGGTTATGACTATCTTTCTTAATCTTAATGGCCAATAGATGCATATTGGCATACTGAAACTTATCAGAAATGTTCCCCATAATAGCATTAGCATACTTGTGTTTGAACTGAAAGACATAATTGAACAAACCCCTCTGTTGTAGTCTGTGATCTGTTTGAATACACTACTTTACATTTTACTATCTCGGTATTCAGGTACTAGTATAGAAGTCGGTAATTATTTTCATTCAAGGGCAGAAATCCATATCCCATACCATGCTGTTCATTATACTACATTTAGTCCAGTCGCCAGAGTAAAAATAATGGTAAAATTTCGTAAAAAATTGAGGCAAAGTGATATTTGGTATAGTTATTGAAAAAGGTCTAAATATCGGTTTAAAATCATCTTTGCATGTTTATAAGGTCAGGCTTTAAAAAAAACCTTATTTAAGGGCAGCGCGCGGTAAAATCGATAAAAACGTTTACATTCCGTGAATTTCTTTTCTTACTACTAAATAAACCATTGGATCATGATAGTCTTCATTCTTTTTGTTTAAAATAGTTCAAATTTTAATAGTAATAAAATCAAAATAACAATTTTGTTATTATTTCATCATTAGGAGTATTAAATCGATAGACGGAATGGTCAATTTTAACAAATCTTCCTCTGTTGAATAATATTATTAAATATGTGTATCTTAATATACATAAAAGTCATTGTGTGTATTTATATTTCACACCTCCTACTAAACCACTGGACCGATTTCAACAAAACTTAGCACAAATATTTTATGCAACGGGAGAACCAACATAAGATAGGTGTTTTGGGCCCTGGGGGATGTCAAAAATGGAAAATATGAAAATACCGCATGTAGGGTATCAAATTAAAGGGGATTTCAATGCAAGTAACAATTTTTCATGCATATAAGCACTATTGAAAATTCTTGGGCCCTGGGGCTCAATAAATGGGTGGTTTTGGGGGAGGTCAAAAATGGAAAATATGAAACTGGACCGATTTCCACCAAACTTGGCACAAATTTTTTACGCAATGGGAGAACCAACATAAGATAGGTGTTTTGGGCCCGGGGGGATGTCAAAAATGAAAAATATGAAATATGAAAATACTGTGGGGTATCAAATTAAAGGGAATTTCAATGCAAGTAACAATTTTACATGCATATACGTACTATTGAATACATTTGGGCCCTGGAGCTCAATAAATGGGTTGTAATGGAGGGGTGTCAAAAATGGAAAATATGAAATATCATATGTGACATGCATATACGCACTACTAAAAATTTTGGTTTTTAAAAATTTTGGGCTCAATAAATTAGTGGAATTGGCGGAGGGGTGATGTCAAAAACGGAAAATATGAAAATACCGCACGTGGGGTATCAAATTAAAGGGAATTTCAATGTAAGTAACAATTTGACGTGCATATAATTTATCATATAATTCTAAGGCTGTTTTCACAATTAATAAGTCTGCATCTTCGTCAGCTTGTTTAACGTTAGCTTTCTTCTTCCAAATATCTCGTTAGAATTTCAATAAATCGAGTTTTATTAGTTTTATTCGAAAGAAATTGTTCTTGGGTCAGTGTGACACACATATCTTCATAGAATAAAATATCTAAAGAGGAATTTTGATTGGTACGGCGATAACGCTCCATAGCTTTGATGCTGTTAGAATTGTTTGTATAGCCATCAAAAACTACAGTAACTTTTGATCCAAAGTGTCTCTTGACATAATTTACGTATCTTTGAAAAATACATTTGAACTTGTCATTTTTTGACCATACTACTCTATGCAATAACATACCACCATCAATGACGTAAATGCAATCTTCAAGGTTAATCTCAGTGCGGTCCACTTCAAACATATCATATAGTTTAGACTTATCTGTTTTCCGAAATACACCTTCGTAAAACATAGATGTTGGGTACGGTGCAAGTTCATAACGCATGTAATCTTTTAATTCGTCGTCACTTTTTCTTGCTACACAAATGCGTTGAAATATAAACATTGGATCTATAGGGACAATTTCCTCTTGAATTTTCAGACTACTATTAACACTTTTTAATGACAGTACTCTATTTTTTCGTTTAAACGAAACTTTATGGAAGTTTGTACCAGCAATTTCTTCTAACCCCTGCTTTTCCAACCTCAAAAGCATTATGACAGTTAATATTATTACCGCCAGTAACTCCAATAGATATAGACATTATTGAATCTTGATAAGGAAATGTCTCGTGACAATCAAACCAGGATTTTATTTTGAGAATATCTTCAGTATCTCGTTTTATTCGAGAATCTCTAGCATCTACATGCTGATCGGAAGTAGAAAATTGTATACCACAAAAATTTTCTACTTCTTCGCAGATATCATGTGTATATGGCATCGCTAAAATCCATTTATTTGCAGTACTGGTAGTTACTCCCCGTCCAATCATACCACCATCAACTTTCATGACTCTCATTAAGTCCTGTTCGATTGTCATATCAGTATGAGTTCCTGACCAGAATTTCTCAGTTCGTCTTGCAGTACAAAATCTGTTATTTATAAAATTTTGAAGTTCTTTAATTTTTAAAGCGGTAGTTTCTGGAATTACATTTTGGTTTTGCATTGAGGTGAAAAGTTTTTCAGATTCTTATATAAATTGATTCATATATTGTACATATAATAAGGCTGATTTCGTATAATTAAAATGTCCAGTCGCATAAAACTATGGCAACATTTGCTGAATAACTTGTAATTGAATTTTTATATTACCCATTTTTTCAGAGCGCGCAAATGCTTTTGCAATAGAGATCATTCGTATGTATTGTATCCATAATTTTGCAGTTTTACCGCATTCCTCAATTTCAATAATTTTTTCTAGAAATTTACCATTTAAGATGTTAAAAAAATTATGATCTTGTACTTCTTTGTAAGTAAGATTGTCATCTAAAAATTCTTGTAGTAAAGATTTCATATTTGAATATTCAACTTCTGAAAGATTCATTTCCTCAATAATCTTTTTACACAAAACTATCCAAATTAATGTGTGGCCTCGTACTGCTCTAGCATAAGCATGGCCATCTAACATCTTATCTACAGTTCCTGGCGCATAGTAACAGCTTAATGCTTCTTTTAAACCGCTTCCTGCCATCACATAACCGATTGAACCAAGAAAAGACATAAGCAGATGAAATCCTCCAAGTCGAACAATTACATTATGTATATCATCATCAGGTGAGGATTGGACCATTTTAAACGCTTTCTGATACAAAGGTTGATCGAAAGTAACAAAACAATTAAATAGATTTAAGTTTTCACTAGTTTTACAGCGTATTTTAAAACGGTGTATATTGTACTTTTGTCAGTTGGAGGAGAGTGTACAAAAGGCAAGCAAACAATTCTAGATAATGTATACGTCATATTTTCCAAAAGCTTGGACATAAAGGCATTCCAGCCAGTAATGCCTGGTTTGGTCACTCCATAAATCCAAAGCAAGTCAGCATTAGAAAAATCTATATTATTAAAACTCGGGTTATCTACTTTTTCAAAAACAATGTTTTGGAGTGCATGTGTATTAATATTTTCAAAAATTTGGAATGGTATTTTGTCAATTTTGCTAATGTCTTTTGCAGTAGGCTTAACTGTCAATCGTTTTAAGGGAACTTTGTTATAATAACAATCTCTGGGACTTACAATCATAATACCTCCCATACTATGAAAAGTATTTTTCCCGTCTATAGTATTGATGTTAATATCTGAATTGTCAAATGCCAATTGTGCAAAACAACCAGATCTAAATGGAGAACGTGGACTAAGCAATACACTATCCTCATAAAGTGTTGCTTCTTTGTATGATTAACACACTCCCAGATGCGACAATATATCTATAATTCGTTTTGAAGCAAATTTCCTGTGCAACATTATAGACAGACCAACTTGCAATGGTGATAGAAAGGTTCTAGGTCTTATGCAACTCATAATTGAATGAGTAATTGCTGTGCATTTTGTTTCATATGAACTAATATCACCTTTTTTATTTTTTAAAATTATTTCTTCTATCAGAAACTGAAGGGATTCTGGGATATTCTCATTAATATTTTGGAATATATTATCACTTGGAGGATAAAATTCTGTATTACTTTTCTTCAGATTAACATCGTTTCGAATAATTGCTGCTGTAGATTTTAAGATTTTTCTTTTTTCTTCATTTTCATCTTTTTTTGAGGCTATCCATGTCTACGTTTAATTTTTTTAAATGGTCAAAAAATGGTGTCAGAAAGGCCAAAAAATTTTGTTAATTAACCACCCGAAAGTATTTTTAATAAGCTTTAATTTAAGCCGTCGTACACCTTTGTGCCACAATCTTGCCGTACTTTATGAGCACTCAAAGTTTTTTTGTGAATTGCGATTTTTTTTAGGTAATATTCGACATTTCAATATGAAATTTTTGGGGTTTATAGTACTCCACAAAGGTTACCTTTCCCTCAAGTTTTATCAACTTTCATTAATTTGTGTTAAAACAACAGCAATTTGTTTATAAACGCCATCGCCACTTTATTTATTTATTAACTATAATAATAACATCGACTTCCGTATTAAGGCTAGAAATGTTCTTAATTTATTATAGAATACTGAAAAAAAATCACATTAAAATCGGCTTGTTAGGTCCAAAGATAAAAACGCTATTTTGCAACTTAAATTGTTAATAAAAAAATAAACGGGTTGTTTTTACACAAAACTTAACTATTAGCTCAACTTGATCCCATTAACCAATTTAGCACACAAAAAATCGACTCCCAAAACAATTCACATTTGATTTTTATTTTGACTCCACTACACGTGCTCACAAATAAATAAATATTAGCATGTATAAAAAGTGTAAATAAAAACTTTAAACTGCAATTTTTTTACCTGTTTTATATGATAAAAACAAAAATATTTGTAATGTTTTGATTATAACCTTTGAAGAAATATCAACTGCGTTACTGCTCCGTTCTTGTATAGCAGATGTTTGTATGGCACACCACAACAATGGGTGTTGCGCGCGCAGCTACATTTACAGTTGCACACTCGAGGGGAATAGAACGCCGCGCCGTTTAAAAATTTTACCTGTTTTCTAGGGTCTTGTTTTTAGAGTATAGGTATAATCAGGTAAGAGAAATACAGTAACATGAATAGATAGATTTAGTATTGTAGTAGCTGTAACGTTAATTTCAAGTACTCAAATAAACCCACTTAAAAGATACATGTATGTAACGCAAAGGAGGCACCTTTTTTTAGTATACACAATTTTTATTTATTTTTTTTAATTTCGAAAATGATTTTAATTTTCATGAGTATAGTTTTTGATGCAGAACACTTGCAGCTTTCAAATACAATTTTTTGTATTTCGATATCTCTATTTTTAAGATTAATAAAGGCAGATAAACTCTGAATTTTCGAGTAAATTTAAAATACGTCGAAATACTCACTTTTGAAAAGGTGTTTTTTTTTAAATAACAACTTCAAAAGTATTTTTCATTATTATAAAATAAAAAGTTTATCTCTTTTAAAGGTAAATTAGTAAAGAACTACTATTTTTTTAAATTTTATTGTATAGTACTTGTAATTTTGTGGTTTCACTTCTTTTTGTATCTACAGTAAATATTTATACACTATATTCTTTATGTTCAAATAAAATATTTATGTAAAAATCAACAAATTTTGAAAGCTATACTGTTCCCCTTCAAAACTAGCCTTTATTTAACTGGCTATGCTTAGATTAAAGAAAGTTATGATATTTTTGAATAGACGCGCCTGGCTAATTTAGCGAATTACGCAAGATCGGGGGCAAACGGTCTTTTTAAAACGCAGCGCTCATCATTACCAATTTTCAGGAAAACAGTTCCATTAACGTAAAAATATGTAAGGAGACTTTCTGAAGGAAATTGTTTGCTCTTCAATATACACCTTTTTATTTCTTCCAACTGTACATATTTACGGAGTGCTTTAAGAAAATCTGTCTTTACGATTTTTCCAGACCATTTTCAGAAAACCCTAGAAAGGTAAACATGCAAAGATTTTTTTATATTAATTATTAACGTTTATTTAACACGTGCACCAAATATTGCTTTGCCCCAATTTTTTATCAAGTCAAAATCTCTGGCGACTGGACTAATTAGTATCCCAATGTCAATTCCCAATGTAACTAAAGAGTACTTGTGGATATCCTGAATAGGGGTCCAGAGCCATCTTGATTTACTTACAGTAAGCTTGAAAACTTGTACCTTTTTACTTGTATGGTATCTGATAACAGGTAACGTAGTTGTTTTGGCACATTTTCCTGTAGGAAATCACAGTCCCTCAAGCATAACTTTCATGAAGTACTGTACATTGAATTGTACTTACATTAGTAAGGTCAAATGTCTGATACATTAACTTTAATATCAACAATTTGTACAGTTTGATGATTACAGTAATTAGAAGTGTGTATAAGATCCAATTCACGCATTCAAAATATAATTCACGGGTGGTCGGCAGATAAAACTCAGTTTTTATTATTAAACATTAAGCAGTAATAAAAACTGAAACACAACACAGTATTTAAATGATGTAATACTAATTAAACTTGCAGCCGCGAGTTCCAAAGGATTCGTTTGTTTACAGAAAAACTATATATTCTTCACAAGCGTGTTGACCTTTATTTGTGTTGGTATGTTGTGAACGTCGCACATGTTTTGTGTTTAAACGTTTCTTTACCGTTACTGGTTTTTCTTTCACACAAGTTTTGTATTCATTGTCTTAGATACATATTCTCTAATTAGTCAACATTTTGAATTCATATTATCTTCAGATTTTGTTGTTACTTGGTTTCAAATTGTTTATAATTAAGGTTAGTATCACGTGGTCTTCTTAACCTAGCTAACTGAGAATTCAACGATTTTTGTGTTTCATTAAGCAATTTATTGATGATTTCAGCGTTAACATAAATAATAATTGTTACAATTTAAGTTTGTTAGGGCTATGTAAGATGTTTATATCTTCTTTGAGTAACATCTAACTTGTTTTCTGTTGTAATTACGTAGTATTACTTGTAGCGCATTCAAACTTGATGTTACGAAAGATCATTAAATATTGTAAGAATTCTTGTACAGTGAGTTTTAGTAAAATATAGGTAAAAAATCTGCTTTTTATTGTAAACAATCTTCAGAGATAGTAATAAGAATTTTACGTGGACATAAATTATAAAATTGAACTAATTTGGATATATTCATTTTTAGAAAATTCAAAGTTCTTGCAATTCTCAAATTATAGGTACGGTATAATGTTTCAAGTGGCGTTCTAATTATAGTTAACTATAAATGTAATCTTTAATTTATATGAAATAACCAAAATACCAAACCCTATTGTGCAAAATACAAAAGATACCGTACACAAAACAAGCAGAACGTTAGCAAAATACAATTTTTTGTTGTTGTAATTTGATTACCGAAAAAAGATAATAGTTGTCTAAAAAATAATGTTTCTATATGAAATTGTAAGTAAACTGAGGATGCAAAAGATATTTCAATTATGCGTTCTGAAATTGTGCATATAGGGCATGTAGTAATACAAAACAACAAGAAATTTCACACTCATGTGACTTGAATTTCAATACTTAATCCTTTCAGCAAATTAGAACAAAGAATAAGCTTGTTCTTTGAAGAATGGCTAGCATATCAAACTATCTGTCAAGTATTATCGTAATAGAAACAAAAACTATTAGGAAACACATAATCAAATGTTGTGTTGTAATAACAAACTTCGTTAAATTTTCTTGGGGCTGTTAATCTTTGAGGTCATCATAGTGTGTCATAATTGTGAATATTTTGAAGATAATTGTAATCTTATCTTGGTTAAATAAGTAGAAGCAGTGATCCATAAAACATAAACAAACAAATTTGGCATGCTATCCAGTAATGCATATCAGCAGAAGATTTCACGAATCATTAGCTCATAATTAGTCTTAATAAAAATAACTAGTCTTTTTTGTCAAACGCGTTTCGGCATCGTGTTCGCCTTCGTCAGCTTAGAAACAGACTGCCAGTACTTAGTAACGGTTGTTGTTTGGAAGGTATAGTGGGGGTGGTGTGTAGAGGATTATACCTTCCAAACAACAACCGTTACTAAGTACTGGCAGTCTGTTTCTAAGCTGACGAAGGCGAACACGACGCCAAAACGCGTTCGACGAAAAAGACAAGTAAGTTTCACAAGAGAAAGTTTCTATATTATATAAAGTATAGTGCTGTGAAAGAAGATGATGAACAAACAAGACAACTAAAAAATATATTGCACATAAGTTAACTGTTCAATGCTTAATTTTTCAGATGTTATCTAAGGGAGAAAATCAAGGGCTACTTACAACATGTATACTTTATACATTATTTTCACTGACACTAGCACAGCTAACAAACGACACTGACAAACTGTTGAACTGGTGTCTTGATAGTAAATTTCATAAGACAGAACCTGGTCCAGAAGGGGAGTTGTTCAAACAGGTAAGTTTTAAAAATTGTGTGTGTGTATGTGTGTCATTTTGTGTTTGGGGGTCATTAGGTGGATTATGTTATTCATGTGTGTGTGTGTGTGTGTGTGTGTGTGTGTGTGTGTGAGAGAGAGAGAGAGAGAGAGAGAGAGAGGAAATGGTATGTAAATGTGAAAAATGGAAAGAAAAAGGCATAAGTACAGTTTTAAAGTTAACTTAAGTAAGGCAAGTTGTTGAATTTGGACCACTCCTTTCCTAAACATTTTCAAGATATTCAAAATCATTAGAACTTAAAATCTACAGAGTGTAACATAAAAGGTGTCATTATACACATTCAGATTCTGTGCTTCATTATAACAAAAAAGTTCGTATAAACATAGGTCCGGAAAACGTTTTCTGTATGCCTCCATTTTATATTTTTTAAGGAAAACTTTATATCTCAAAAAAGGATGGAAATACTGTAAAGAAATTTGGTACACTTGTTTACGTTAATATTCTTTAATAAAAAAAATCATATTTACTTTGTGATCACAAATTTCAAAATGGCAGCCACTTTAATTTTTTTGATCGCTTACAGCTATGTATATTTTAAATTTATAAAATTATGGTTTATTAAGTGAGCCCTTACTTGTGAACACAATGACCCATTGCTTGTTCAAATATAATAATAAATAACTGAACTATGGTGTTTCCAACATATCCATAAATTCTGTCAACTTCTGTGTGTGTGCACCTGCACACGCATGTGCGTGTGCAAACCTTTGATTTATCTAGTATAGGAAAAATGTTAAGTTTTACTATTTTTTTCTAAATTAAATTACTAACAGTATAGTTTATATGAAAGTGAAGACTTAATTTTTTAATGGAATTAATAACTTTAATGTATTTAATTACAAGAAGTATTTACACATCATAATTTGAATCACAACAATTAAAACATGATGCATGTCAACAATGGCTTGTTTTGACTTAAATACATCTGTTTCTTTTAGTAAGTCCAGTTATAACACGTGCAGTTTAACTAAATAACATCGTCAGTTTCTTTCCTTAAGAAAATTCTTAAATTGATTTGTTTGTGCTGCTTTCCTCATTGTTTATCATGTAATTGTTAAGCATGGCTAATTAGAGTTTTGGTGAAATGTCACATTTGCCACTACTTGTTCATAAACAATAACTACAGTTTTTATTACCGGTAGGCTATCTCCTTTTTGTGTACTTCCAGTTTTTAAGAGAAAATAATTTTTTTCCTGTTTGTACAGTCACCATAAACAACACAGCCAATGAAATATTTTTGTTTGGAAGTAAAATCCTAGTTATATACACCGGTAATTTTAGAGATACACAATTTCCAGATAAAGTAGCATTTTAGTTTGAATTATTGTAACACTGATAGTATATTATTTAAAACAGAAATAACTGTTTTCATAAAATAAGCAATTTTGGCAATAAAACAATTCCAGAAGAAAATGTTAGTGGTGTGCGTGCGTGCGCGTGCGCGCGCGCGCGCGCGCGCGCGTGTGTGTGTGTGTGTGTGTAAAATACTATGTTAAAGTTGCATTATTTTATGGAATGGTAATTATTAAGAAAGACGAGATGTATCTGGAAATTAAAAATATAAAGGCCTTAACTTTAAAAATACTTACATACAAATCTTTAACTGAGAGTTACTTAAGTACATGTAGCATTGTTTGTTAACATGATCACCTCCATTGTCCAAGTACTTATTAAGCCAGGAAATCAGCATTTAGGATGCTGTCATACTACATTGGCACTGCAGGTATCTATTGTATCTCCCAGGGAGAGCGTTAAAATTAAACCTAATATATGACTTCTGTTTTTAAAAATTGTTACTTACAGTATAATAGAATTTTTTTAAAATTGTTTAAAGTACAGAATCATTTGTGCATAATTTCATTAAATGTTATGATATAAATAAATGTATAATTTTAAAAAATGTATAAAATAAATATTGTATATAGGGTCCATTCATATCTGAGCCAGTTTGCCAACGGGCTTGTGACCTGGTTCAGGGTCGTGCAGACCTGCTCAAATGTGTATGGGGGGGGGGCCTTGAGGTTGGGTCAGTGTTAGTGGTTTGACAGATATACTGGGGAGCCCAACCAGTCTATCAGTGCGTTCGTACAAAGTCTGAGCATGTGGCCAACTCCTCACTGGCTCATCATTTTCAATGAGTATTTTTTAAGATTTCTGTATTTGTAACTTTTTAAACTAACTTGTTCTAATTTTTTTAACCCATTATTGTAAAATTAAAATATGACTTTTGAGGATAATAAGCTGTTTTGTAAGGGTTAATTGAAGTTTACTGTGCATGTCGTTGTTTATGGGAGGTAAAATGTAAGTATTATTCTAATCGAAATATACGAAACATTGTTTTCAACTCACTCATATAAAAGTGTAACCAAAACCCAGTGCTGACAAGAATTATATTATTGACAAAATAAATTCCTTGAGGGCATCTGTCTCAGGGACGAATTTTCCAAGTAACAGTGCACGTCAGATCTTTGTAACTTCTTCCCGTCGTTAGGAATCTCAATGTTATGATTAACCTGTCTTCAGCACTAATGGTATCTCTTATATGTGTTTACTTCTCGATTTTAGGTTGTATTAACACCAATAATCAGAAAAACTTACTATCCATACGCAAAAGGTTATTGATCTGCAGGCTCATGAACTAGTGGAGATCGTAATAGGTTCATGCTTTATCTCTCAACC
Organism: Magicicada septendecula; assembly: GCA_034769895.1. Taxonomy (NCBI): domain Eukaryota; kingdom Metazoa; phylum Arthropoda; class Insecta; order Hemiptera; family Cicadidae; genus Magicicada; species Magicicada septendecula. The sequence continues at coordinate 271,642,830 of CM068371.1, forward strand.
TGCTTCATATATATATATATATATATATATATATATATATATATATAAAATATATTTCAATCACTTTCTGCTACAGTCCGTTTCTTGATGTATATAATACTTTAATATTTATGCTAAATTTACCTCAAGATGTTTTTTCTACAAGATGGCGAAGGCTGAAGATGAGAGAACAGGAACTCTCGAAACATGTTCCAAATAGAAAAAACAACTTGAGGTAAATTTAGTATAAATATTAAAGTTTTATATATATATATTGTAATAAAATAAATATTAGTGTAAGTGTGTTGATAATATACTTATTATGGAGTATGTGACTCCGATGTAATCAAGCCCCTCTGTTTGGACTAGCCAATTTGTAATAAAATAAATAAGATTGATGTGTGAATCTGTAAGTTGTAAGGTGTTTAATTGGTGTGGCTCTCGACGTCTTACTGGCCTGAAACACTTCCTTAAGTTTCCCAGCTGGTCGAGTCCCAATGGTAGCAAGACCGGTCGAGTAGCGTAAAGTTGATGAAGAAATATATATGCTTGGCTTCGCCGAACGTTTCAAAACAAAATTTATTGTTTTGAAGGAAATTTAAAAAAAAATTATGTTTATAAAAAAAAATTATTTTAATTTTATTAATTAATTAATTAGGATCAATTAATTAATATAGGGCTGTGAAGTTTTAAACAGTGTAATGCTCTTCTGAAAATTTTTATTAAAGTTTTAGTATAATTTAAATAATCTATCACCACTCATAAGACTGTCTGTAAACCAATCGGTATTTGTTTACCTTTCTATTTTTTAGGTTATCTTCACTTACGGGTGGTAAAATCCTTGTAGATTATCAATTAGAATTATATTATTGGTAATTAGTATTATTGAAGAAATAAAGAACTATTAAGTATTGAAAAGTATTAATATTTTATTAAGTAATAGCAATATTGACTCTTATCGATTAGTATCGATTCTCAGGATATCGAAAAAAGTTACAAGTATATGATATAAAAATTATATAGGGTTCTTTAAACAGCCAGTTATTACCAAAGTCAGAGAAATCGGGCTAATATTTAAAAAGTATAACGTTACAATCAAATTAATAGTTATTAATAAACACAGACATTGAATAATAATTTGTAAATATAATAATTGTTTTCACCAAACAGCTGTGATGAACCACGAAGAGGCACTGGAATTGTCAAAGAAAGATGGCTGCCGTCAAGTCGATCAAAATGTGACTCGTCCCTGCTGCGTTCCAAATAATGTATTTTGACGCAATATTTCTGTTCTCGTGTCCGCAAATCTCTTGTTATATGTTGTGTAGTGACTGGTGTAGTGATTCTGGGTTGTATTTAGTGTATCTGTATAATTATTAGTTCAAACACTTTCTCCGATTCCGTCACTAATTTGGTTTAATGTATTATACAGTTTTATAGTGTTTTATGGTGTTTTTCGGAGTAGATTTATATTGTTCTGTGTTATGGAGTGTTACTTGATCGTTTCTGTTATAATATGATAGTTTCAGAAGTATTTTACAAGTCACTCGCGATTTCACAATAACTCGCTATACACTCGCTTTGTATGACGATTATAGGTTAGGTTATTCACGTTTTCAAAGGTATGTCATGTTGACCGTTCAACTACCAATAATTAACTAACTGTTTCCTTCAGTTTCAATTAAACTCTTAGCCCATATAATATTATCCTTAACATTGTTCAAAAATATTTTCACATCCTGTGTACATTTTACTATTTCACTATATGAATGCCTAAACTTTGGTTATTTGTCAATTTTATTCACTAGATTTGATTTAAATTAATCTTTCAGTTCATTCTGGTTATTTTCAGATTAAATAATGCCATTTTATAGTGTTTTCTGTCCAAAAAATAGTAATTTTACTTTCAGTTTGGGTATACTCTGAAGAGTCCAAAACATCAAAATTTACTTCCTGTCATTATATAAATTCAGCCATTTTATCAGTTATATTTAATATTAATAATCCTATATTGTATTAAAAGGTTCCTATTCCCTTATTTTCTGGTAATTAATTGAATTAGTTGTATTCTGAAACATTATTCTGAAATATATGACTCCCATGTCTAAATTTCTGAGTTTAGTCATTTTATTTTTATTTATAATTCTGAATATAATTTATTAAAATCTCTCTAAATGGTATGTGCAATTATATGGCATGATCTCAAGTTTATTTTGTCTAAACCCCTTTTGTTTATTTGCTTTTAAATGAGTAATTTCTCTGTTTTGATGAAGTTTGGTTTCCATTCTTTTGGCCTATGATTTTTTTTTTTAACAATTTTTCTTACAAAATAATTTACAAACAATATATGATGTGTGATACCCTCTCTGACTTTTTACAAATAGTATTATAAATTAAACATGTTTTCAAATTACACAAAAACAATTAGTATTGGTTACAATACAAACAATAGTTAACACAAAATAAAGAACATTTTTTTTTTTTTTAAATAAATGGTTGTCTTCAAATCAGACATTTTGCAACAAAATTCCCATTTCCAACATGGAAATATGGTTTACAACAAAGGTTTTGTACTAACTAACATCTTAATTACTCTCTACTATTTACAAGTGGTAATTATTTTTATAGTTCTGATGTTAGTTGTTTCAGACCCAAACAAATGGCCTTATATCTAAAACATTTTTAATCATTCTTGTACTATATACATTAAAACCTTATATTTATATTCTTATTTCTAACTATTATTATAAGTAGGATTCTACAGTTTTTATACAGTCTTTTATACCTTGTCTTTGGGGAATTGTACCCTGTCATTAACAAATAAATAGTATGAACCGTTCACAAAGCACTATGAAATCTGTTTTTCTTTTTTCATGTAAAACAAAAATGTTATTTTAAACAGATTCATGTCTTATGAACAACATATTGTCACCGTACATATTTTAAGTCATTGAAAAATGCATATTTCATTGCATCCAATGTTTGTGATTGCCAAGAATGAAACACAAGGTTCATTTTTTATAATACCCAAAACTATCACTGGTTCACCTTCACTTATATATTATGTTAATGCTAAATGGTCGTATAGTCTTATTAACATAATAAATTGGTTAGCGTTTTTTCAATGGAGATTTGTTCCATGGGTACTATATTATTGTTTCATCTTAGTTCACAGGAAACTTTTACTTTGTTCACTTCTCTTTCTTAAATTTATATACATGTGGTTTTTATTTCGTTATACTTTTGTTTTTAGATATTTATTTTGGGGATATAGGGATTTGGGTGTCTTTTATAAGAGCATGACGTCTTCTTCAGGATGCTGCCCTCTTCTTCTTTCTTCAGTCTTCTTTTCTCCTGCCTTCTCCATCTTCTTCTTGTTGCCATCAGGTTTCTTGGGATCTTCTCCATCTTCTTCTTTATTACAGAAATACACAACCTGTATTGGTTGATCTTGGCTTATTTTAGGGTTTCTCTTCTATTTATTCTTCCTCGTTGTGGGTTTGGTCATATTGTGTACTGCTTTGTTATTTACTATTTTACCTTCCTGGGTTATACCTTGAAAACCTTTGGTTATGAGACTGGTCTTGGATGACTCATCACTAGTAACTCCTTTTATTTTAACTTGTATTTTCTTTATAATAATGATTTCTTTCCACAGTTGCTATGAATTAATCTTTTTATATTAAACTTAATGCTTTCTTCCAAATTTAAATATTATAACTTTATTATTCTAATGATCAATTGCCATTCAATATTATGCATACATCTGTCACGCTACAGATTGCTCTCCTCCAGAAGTAATTATTTCAGACATGTTTATGGATGAAATAATTTCTTATGATAATTTCATCATTTCTTATAATTCATTTTCTTCTCCATTTTTATATCGACTTTTTTATAATTAGAGTTTTATTAATTTTATATATATGGTTACTTGTCTTACTACTGATCCTTTTCGGATAGTTAGTGTCTTCTGAGATATATTATAATTGTAATACATTTTCTTTCTATATCAACTTCGTGTTGTATCCTTGGGATATTAATTCCCTAACATTCCCTATCACGTGGGCTGGGGCAGATCAGAGGGGCACTGTACGCTACTTCTCTGCTGGCCATACACCACTTCTATAAATTGAGTACAGGGGCATATCCATCCCTGCTCAAAAAACATAATGCTGCTGGAATTATCTTCAGTCAGTCATCGAATAAATAAATAAAAAGTAGTCTCATTTTCGACTAATAAAAATATCTTTGGATTCTCCACTTCGTAGTCTCTCAGATTATCTCACTTTCTATCTTAATAAATCTTCATAATCATTATTATACTCATTATATATATATTTTTTCAAAACTCTTAACTTGTCTGATATATTTATTTTAATTATGGTTGAAAACCTTTCTTTTAATAATTCTGGTTACTGTTTACAGTGTAACTCTCTTTCTTCTTCATCTGAATTCTCTTTATACTTTCTTCTGGTTATTCATAGTATTAGCATGGTCTTTATAAATAGTCTTTCGTATTCATTATTTGAATGGTCTTAATATATTGTATTTAATTTTTTGACATTGTATCTTTACATTAGATATACAGGTTGTTATATTGATCATTTTGTTTAAACATTTTGGTTCTTTCCTTTCTCTTAGAAAGTTATTAATCCGTCTTCGCATTCATTAGCATTAATTCATTTATATTATATTTCATGTGATATTTATTCTCTTTGCATTTCATATAGGTCTTATTATTATCATTTGTTCAAAATCATCTTCTCCATCTTCTTGGTATGAGTTGTTCTTCTTTGCTCTTAATTAACTGTTTTCATTATCGTTTCATAGGTAATTAGTCTCTTTGCTTCCAAATTATTTCCTTCTCTGGCATATTACACTCTTTCTTGTTATTCTTCTCTACTCCTTCAAATGCTATTGTGAATATCTAGCATTTATTCTGGATAAACGTTGATTCTCTTTTCTGAATTAACCACTTTATTTTCTTCTCAATTCAATCATAATTGACACATAATTATTTTTTTGAACTTGGTTAGTTTTAATGTAAAATTCAAACTATTCTTTTTATTTAATTGAACAATATTCCTCATAAATCCTTGTAATATGTTGATCTTATCTTGTTTCAAAGTTCTGACGTTCTATCAACATTCAAATTCTGTTTAATTCATTTATTCCCAGAATTGTTTCATTCAGAATTGTTTATAGTAGTGTGATTTTACTATTATTTCTGAAAGTTTTGGTATTTCTCCAAATTCAAATTCTTCTTAATTATTTACCATAAAGTTTTTCTCATAAACTTAGTTATAGTAAGTTGGTCTTACTTCATTTTTAAATTTTTTGTATATTAACTTCAAAATTCCTTTCTTCTTAATTCTTCAAAAATGTTTTTCTCATAATTCAGTGGTAGTAAGCTGTACTTACTCAGTTTTAAATTTTCATAATTAAGTTCAAAATTCTCTCTCTTTCTCTTTCTTCCATAAAGTTTTGTTCTAAATTATCAGGTTGTAGTAAGATGTACTTACTCAATTTTAAATTTTTATAATTATATTTCAATTCAAAAGTCTTTCTTTTTCTTTCTTCCATAAAGTTTGTTCCAAAATTATTAGGTTGTAAGTTGTTCTTACATATTTTTGAATTTTTTCAAATTAAATTAAAAAATTCTTCTTCTTTTAATTCTCCAGAATGTTCTTCTCAAAATATTAGGTTGTAAGATGTACTTACATTATTTTTGAATTTTTAAAAAATAAATTCAAAATTCTAAAACTCACAACTCATTCTTCATAATATTTCTTCATAGAAGCTTGATTGTACACTCCTTTGATCTTTCCTGAAACGATTTCCTTCAACTCATATGTATTGTTATGCTTATCATTTACCACAACATATGGGGTTATATTGTACTCTACACTGGCCCATATTATTTATACTTTAATAAGTTGATCTCCACTTTTTCTTTTCTTATAAATTTTCTTTTCTTTTATATACCCAGGAAGATGGACGATTTTCTTTACGTCGTTCCATTGCTCATATTTTTATTTATAATGTGCATTTTCTTAAATAGTCTTCATTCATAAAACCCAGTTTTGTTTCTATGTTTATTCTCCATATCATTTCCTTTCAATGATATTTATTTCGTCTCCTTCAACGTTGTTTTTCGCCGTAGTCGGTTATCATGATCCGTCCCTTTTCTTGATGTCGTGTGGTATTTGTGTCAACCAGGGTCCATCATCTCAGTTGCTCTTATAAAATTTACCCTAGGGCGCGACACTCGGTTATTATTACTGTTATTATTGTTATTACTAAAGTTATAATTATAGTAATTTCGGTTAGGTGGGTAAGGGCTGTCATCATTATTGTTGGGATATGGATTTCTCTGACTGTATGGGACATTATTATGTTGGTATAAATTGTTTCTATTGTATGGATAGGGGTTGTTATCCCTAACGCTGTTAAAACTACTGCTAAACTGGTCATTACGCGGCGGGTTGTTAGGGCCGTCGTAATTACTGGGCTGGCTCCCTCTATCATCATATGGTATACACCAATACTTTTGTGGTCCATGTTTTGTATTACCTGACAAATATATGTGAGGATCTTCATCTGGGTTATCACTTATTATTTGTTTGTCTGAAACACCATAAGCTGGTTTACCATCACATATCCACTCTGAAGGAATATATTTTAGTCTAACCGTACCCTGGAACTGTCCTAAATGGCACACTAATGGAATACATTCTGGTGATTCATCTGTGCCGTCATTACAGTCTGGTACGATATCACATTTCCATCTTTCTGAAAAACATTGTCCAGTCTTGCGCTGAAATTGATCTAGTCCACCTGTTGTATTCTGTTTATTTCTGGTCCTTTCCCATTGGTAAACTACTGCTTTGTGGTAAATTATTTCTGAAATTACTTCGATTCTCCTTCTATAATTCATAAAATTCATGATGTCTTTGTCATAGGTAATTGGGATATTATTGCCATCAATTAACCCATGTTTCATCATCTCCAACTCTTCCTTAGTTTTTATCAAATTTCTTGGATACATTTTCCTTTTCCTTGGTTTAATATCTTCCTGGCTTCGGTTAGTTTCAATTTCAGGTACTACCATTACTAGTTCCTGCGTTTTATCATTTATTACTTCTTCTGGTTCTGGTTGACTATCTTCCTGCGTTTTATCATTTATTACTTCTTCTGGTTCTGGTTGACTATCTTCCTGCGTTTTATCATTTAGTACTTCTTCTGGTTCTGGTTGGCTATCATTTTTTATTTCTTCGGTCTTCTCCTTTCTTAATTCTTCCTTTTTTAATCTGTCCTCTCTTCTTTCTTTAATCCATTTTTGATGCTCCTCTCCCCTTTTTAATCTGTTCTCTCTTATCTCCTGATTTACCTCCCTTAACTCTTCTCTTAGAATTTGATTGTCCTCTCTCAATTCTTCCAGCTTCTCCCCCATCTTCTCTTCCAACTTCCTGTTGTCTTCCTTCAACTCTTCCTTCAATTGTCGGTTGTTCTTCTCTATCTTCTTCCTGGTTTCATCTATTTTCTGATTAGTATTCTCAATTTTATTAATCAATTCTTCTTTGGTCGACTTGAATTCTTCCTTGAACAATTGGTTGTCTTCCTTCAATTCTTCTAACTTCTTCCCCATCTCTTCTTCCAACTTCCTGTTGTTTTCTTCCATCTTCTCTTCCATCTTCTTGCTGTTTTCTTCCATCTTCTCTTCCATCTTCTTATTGGTTTCATCAATCTTCTTACCCAGGGACTGGTTGTCTTCCTTCAATACTTCCATGTTCTTGTTCATCCCAGTCAACTCTTCTTTTGTGGATTGGTTATCCTTCTTCAATTCTTCTTTTGTTTTTTCTATTTTATTTCCCAAATCTTCTTTTAAAGACTGGTTATCACTTCCCATTTTCTTACTCAATTCTTCCTTAGTGGAGTCCAATTTCTTATTATTTTCGTCCATTTTCTTGTTCATTGATTTGTTTTCTTCTTTTGTGGATTCCATTTGCTTACTTAACTGTAAGAACATTTCCATTATCCTATCCATTTTACTCTCTTCCGTTACTTTGGATTTTTCTATATGTCTTTCCTGGACATTTACTTCCCCTGTTTGCGTGGGTATTTCCGGTTGTTCCTCTTGTTGTTCAGTTTGTTTGGATAACACCGGTGGCAATGAACTCTCCGCATCTACTGGCGTTGCCTCCTTATTGTCCATTTCCAACTCTATTTCTTTTTCGGCCTCCGCCGCCCGTTTCTTAGATGTTGCACGTCGTTGCATTTTCCCTTGAAATTCTCTGGCTTTGTAGCTGTTGCCTAGCTCCAACTAGTGATTGTGCAGAATGTATTGGCCTTCCAATCGCTAATTAAAGCCCCTAAAGTTGTGCGCCAATTTGTAATAAAACTGATTACAAATAAATATTGATGTGTGTATCTGTAAGTTGTAAGGTGTTTAATTGGTGTGTAATTGGTGTGGCTCTCGACGTCTTACTGGCCTGAAACACTTCCTTAAGTTTCCCAGCTGGTCGAGTCCCAATGGTAGCAAGACCGGTCGAGTAGCGTAAAGTTGATGAAGAAATATATATGCTTGGCTTCGCCGAACGTTTCAAAACAAAATTTATTGTTTTGAAGGAAATTTAAAAAAAAATTATGTTTATAAAAAAAAATTATTTTAATTTTATTAATTAATTAATTAGGATCAATTAATTAATATAGGGCTGTGAAGTTTTAAACAGTGTAATGCTCTTCTGAAAATTTTTATTAAAGTTTTAGTATAATTTAAATAATCTATCACCACTCATAAGACTGTCTGTAAACCAATCGATATTTGTTTACCTTTCTATTTTTTAGGTTATCTTCACTTACGGGTGGTAAAATCCTTGTAGATTATCAATTAGAATTATATTATTGGTAATTAGTATTATTGAAGAAATAAAGAACTATTAAGTATTGAAAAGTATTAATATTTTATTAAGTAATAGCAATATTGACTCTTATCGATTAGTATCGATTCTCAGGATATCGAAAAAAGTTACAAGTATATGATATAAAAATTATATAGGGTTCTTTAAACAGCCAGTTATTACCAAAGTCAGAGAAATCGGGCTAATATTTAAAAAGTATAACGTTACAATCAAATTAATAGTTATTAATAAACACAGACATTGAATAATAATTTGTAAATATAATAATTGTTTTCACCAAACAGCTGTGATGAACCACGAAGAGGCACTGGAATTGTCAAAGAAAGATGGCTGCCGTCAAGTCGATCAAAATGTGACTCGTCCCTGCTGCGTTCCAAATAATGTATTTTGACGCAATATTTCTGTTCTCGTGTCCGCAAATCTCTTGTTATATGTTGTGTAGTGACTGGTGTAGTGATTCTGGGTTGTATTTAGTGTATCTGTATAATTATTAGTTCAAACACTTTCTCCGATTCCGTCACTAATTTGGTTTAATGTATTATACAGTTTTCTAGTGTTTTATGGTGTTTTTCGGAGTAGATTTATATTGTTCTGTGTTATGGAGTGTTACTTGATCGTTTCTGTTATAATATGATAGTTTCAGAAGTATTTTACAAGTCACTCGCGATTTCACAATAACTCACTATACACTCGCTTTGTATGACGATTATAGGTTAGGTTATTCACGTTTTCAAAGGTATGTCATGTTGACCGTTCAACTACCAATAATTAACTAACTGTTTCCTTCAGTTTCAATTAAACTCTTAGCCCATATAATATTATCCTTAACATTGTTAAAAAATATTTTCACATCCTGTGTACATTTTACTATTTCACTATATGAATGCCTAAACTTTGGTTATTTGTCAATTTTATTCACTAGATTTGATTTAAATTAATCTTTCAGTTCATTCTGGTTATTTTCAGATTAAATAATGCCATTTTATAGTGTTTTCTGTCCAAAAAATAGTAATTTTACTTTCAGTTTGGGTATACTCTGAAGAGTCCAAAACATCAAAATTTACTTCCTGTCATTATATAAATTCAGCCATTTTATCAGTTATATTTAATATTAATAATCCTATATTGTATTAAAAGGTTCCTATTCCCTTATTTTCTGGTAATTAATTGAATTAGTTGTATTCTGAAACATTATTCTGAAATATATGACTCCCATGTCTAAATTTCTGAGTTTAGTCATTTTATTTTTATTTATAATTCTGAATATAATTTATTAAAATCTCTCTAAATGGTATGTGCAATTATATGGCATGATCTCAAGTTTATTTTGTCTAAACCCCTTTTGTTTATTTGCTTTTAAATGAGTAATTTCTCTGTTTTGATGAAGTTTGGTTTCCATTCTTTTGGCCTATGATTTTTTTTTTTAACAATTTTTCTTACAAAATAATTTACAAACAATATATGATGTGTGATACCCTCTCTGACTTTTTACAAATAGTATTATAAATTAAACATGTTTTCAAATTACACAAAAACAATTAGTATTGGTTACAATACAAACAATAGTTAACACAAAATAAAGAACATTTTTTTTTTTTTTAAATAAATGGTTGTCTTCAAATCAGACATTTTGCAACAAAATTCCCATTTCCAACATGGAAATATGGTTTACAACAAAGGTTTTGTACTAACTAACATCTTAATTACTCTCTACTATTTACAAGTGGTAATTATTTTTATAGTTCTGATGTTAGTTGTTTCAGACCCAAACAAATGGCCTTATATCTAAAACATTTTTAATCATTCTTGTACTATATACATTAAAACCTTATATTTATATTCTTATTTCTAACTATTATTATAAGTAGGATTCTACAGTTTTTATACAGTCTTTTATACCTTGTCTTTGGGGAATTGTACCCTGTCATTAACAAATAAATAGTATGAACCGTTCACAAAGCACTATGAAATCTGTTTTTCTTTTTTCATGTAAAACAAAAATGTTATTTTAAACAGATTCATGTCTTATGAACAACATATTGTCACCGTACATATTTTAAGTCATTGAAAAATGCATATTTCATTGCATCCAATGTTTGTGATTGCCAAGAATGAAACACAAGGTTCATTTTTTATAATACCCAAAACTATCACTGGTTCACCTTCACTTATATATTATGTTAATGCTAAATGGTCGTATAGTCTTATTAACATAATAAATTGGTTAGCGTTTTTTCAATGGAGATTTGTTCCATGGGTACTATATTATTGTTTCATCTTAGTTCACAGGAAACTTTTACTTTGTTCACTTCTCTTTCTTAAATTTATATACATGTGGTTTTTATTTCGTTATACTTTTGTTTTTAGATATTTATTTTGGGGATATAGGGATTTGGGTGTCTTTTATAAGAGCATGACGTCTTCTTCAGGATGCTGCCCTCTTCTTCTTTCTTCAGTCTTCTTTTCTCCTGCCTTCTCCATCTTCTTCTTGTTGCCATCAGGTTTCTTGGGATCTTCTCCATCTTCTTCTTTATTACAGAAATACACAACCTGTATTGGTTGATCTTGGCTTATTTTAGGGTTTCTCTTCTATTTATTCTTCCTCGTTGTGGGTTTGGTCATATTGTGTACTGCTTTGTTATTTACTATTTTACCTTCCTGGGTTATACCTTGAAAACCTTTGGTTATGAGACTGGTTTTGGATGACTCATCACTAGTAACTCCTTTTATTTTAACTTGTATTTTCTTTATAATAATGATTTCTTTCCACAGTTGCTATGAATTAATCTATTTATATTAAACTTAATGCTTTCTTCCAAATTTAAATATTATAACTTTATTATTCTAATGATCAATTGCCATTCAATATTATGCATACATCTGTCACGCTACAATATATATATATATATATATATATATATATATATATATATATATGTAGGGTTGCTACAGCTTGTGCCGTCTCCCTTCCTTCAACCTGGCTTTCCAATTCTCCCGATGTTCCCATTGTCCTTCCTCAAGTCCTATACGTTGCATATATTCATCCACTTCGTCCCTCCAAGATCTTCTCGGTCTTTCCCTTTTTCTCCTTCCTAATAGACTCCATTCCGTCGCTTTGTTGATCCACCTATTTTGGGCTCTCCAGACATGACCGTACCACACCAATCTTTTTTCTTCGATGTAGTCAATTACACTTCTTTCCCTTTCCATTCTTCTTCTGATGTCCTCGTTTGTTATTCGGTCTGCTCTCGTTATTCCACAGCACCTCCACCAATATTCCATCTCCGTTGCAAGAATCTTTCTTTCACTCTTTTTGTTAATAACCCATACTTTTTTTGTTAAGCATACATGATAATGCTTTGGACTATGGTCTGATATATCATTTTTTTGGTGCTTTTTCTAATCTTTTTGGCCCATATAACACTGTGTAATTGTCTAATCCCTGTTCTAGTCTGCTCTAATCTACTTTTTATTTCCTCTTCCATTGTGCCTTGTTTAGTCAGTGTGAACCCTAGGTACTTGAATTTATCTGTTCCTCTAATTTTAACATTTTCGTCTACTTCTAAATCTGTTGTTTCTTCATCTCTAATTGCCAAGTATTCAGTCTTTTTTATGTTTATTTCCAGTCCCATCTTTGTGTATTCTTCATTCAGCTTTCTGACCATGTAGCTTAGATCTTCTTCATCCTGGGCTATAACTGCCTGGTCATCGGCGAAGCATAGTGTGTACAGATGTTCATTTCGTACCGGTATTCCCATTCCATGGCATTTCTGCTTCATTCATATGCATTTTTTCCTCATCAAGGCACGATAATGCTACGACAGCTTCACCAACTTCCAGTTCGTTGTGTACTTTTCACAAGGGGTATACTAGCAGCAGACTGGCAAGTATATGGCAACTGATCTGGTCGGGTTTGAGGTGGCAGTTGATTTGGCAGACAGGCTCACCAGCTGGTTTGAAAGTGAATGGGCATTTAACTCTGAAAATGTTACCTCCATTATCTAACTATCACTGTCACTTAAATCATGTAAAGTTAGGCCCAATTACTTAAAGAAGGAATCCATTTAAGAGCATTTCTCCGTTTATTAAAATCATACATGTTATTTCCTGTATTAAAAATAAATAAAGGTGAGCATCCCATCTTCTCCAAAAATGTTAAATACTTCCTCTAAACTTATTTTCTTTAAATTGATTTGATCATCATTTGGCATAGATTCCTTATTGCAGGAAAATTTTTTGTTTCTAAAATGAATTTTTCACTGTCAGAATTATCTACATTTGAAACAAAACAAATCTACATATATAAAACCCTTACATATAAAAACTGCTTACACTGAAGTTAATCTGTATTTAGTTAATCAGAAATAATTGAAAAAATGTATGTAACCCTCCAAATCAGATTATAAAGCAGCAATACACAATTTTTTAAATTACTAAATTGTTCTTATTGGTAGTTAATAGTTAATTGAAAGTTGTTAAGAGGAAAAAAAATTAATCAACTTATATAATTGTGTAGTGTAACTGTTCTAAGTTTTAAATGTAATTTTGAATTATAATATCAGCAGTGTCAATGAAAGTTAAATACTAAACAACAGAGAATATTTGAAAGAAGTTGCTGAGAGCATTGTCATTGTATTTAACTCTGTTACTTTGTACCTATTCACTGTCATTCACAGACAACTATAATGAAGTGTTTGTTTTGAAATGTTCTGTACATCAAATGCATCCTGTGTTTATGTATATCATCATATGTGATAAAAGTCCTATTATTAATATCCATAGGATGAGTTATTTTTATTTCTGATATGAAATTATCAGTTTCGTGCAATTACAGTATTTATGGCACTTAAAATGTAATTAATGAGTAATTAATCTTTGCATAAGATATCGGACATTAATGAATGGTTACTTTGAAATAAATGTTTTCCGACTGGGTTTATTAGTTCATTAGTTCACAATTTTGTTGCCTATCTTAATGTGTAGCTTGATTTTTTAATTTAAATTTTCTACTTTGTTTTTATAAACATTGATAACACTGTGATCTGTCAGATTTCCACAACTCTCTTAAAGGCTAAGACCAGTATATGTTAAGTGTATTCTCTAGTGTTTGGTATATGGTAGTCTACTTGTCTACAAAGTGTCGATGTGGTCTGTGCATAATTTTTCTGCTAGGCCTATAAATTATGTTTCTTGGCTTTTTACCTGCTATACTGTCTTTCATTATAAAAACTGCTAGAACAACACATACCAATATATCCACGCCTCCAATTGACAGCTTAAAAATACTCCTATTATTCAAATTTTTTTTATTATCCCATAATTGTTTATCTTGTGGACATCCTTGCACACACATGCACGCCCTTCAACACTTGTGAAGATGACATTATACACACCTTAAAACTAGCCATTGGACTTGTAAATTTAAATAGAAACAAAACTGGATTACTATCACTGCCAAATCTATAAAATACTTTGTAGACTTGATGGTGGTAGTAACCCCTAGTTTTTGTTTTTATTTAAGGTGACTTAAAGGCTATATGGAAGTGTAGAGTAAAACAACAATTTGCACAGGAAATTTTAAATTCCGATTGTACATATTTATTTATTAATGCAGATTGCATAATCTGTTCTGATTGTTTGAAAAATTTATCTCTTGATACAAAAAAAAGGAAATGTTTTCATCCTACATTGTATAATCACAAGGACAAAGGAAAACATAATCACAAGGAAATGATTAGAGTGTTGTCACAAGGAAAGCTGATTTTGAAAAGTACTTTTTTTGTCAAAAGGAATAGCCATTAATAGTAGTAATGTAAGAACACACAGATGTATAAGTAAAACGTTTATGAGAACTGTTTACAGCATAACAGGATACAGTTTATAGATTATGTATAAGAGTTGTTGCTCTATTTGAAGCTCAGGACACAGTATACGAGCGGGTGACGGGCATGCCCTTCGTCCCGCACAGCCCTCGAACTTGTAAGACTTGTAATATTTGTGGGGCCAAAAGATGTTCTTAAAAGATATTATTTACCTAAAATACTGTATTAAAATAACATGATTTTACCTTCTTCTTGAAACAGATTTTTGTTGTCTAGGATTAAAAGATTTTTGCAAGTAAGCTAATATCAGTATGAAGAAGTCATCCCTTTATGATAAACTGCTGCAGAGATAGTTGAGTGTAATTAAGGAGCGGAAGTGCACAAGTGCATACTTTGCACATTCCATTCCATTCTGATAAGAGCTGGTAGTACGTCTCAACAGCAGACAATTATAGGACTAAAAAAAGGAGATAGGTTTATATAACCTTTGATATATTACAAAGAGAGGGGGGCGAGAGGAGGGAAAGAGGGGGGGAGAGAGAGAGAGAGACATCCGCGGTAAGCGAAACACTGATTACTAACAGACCTTGCACATGAGTTTTGGGTACTATTTGAAATAATATTCGTATATTGGCTGCACTGACGCTCATAATATCAATCCTCTTCTCGCATCTCAAAGCGACTCCCACCACATCATTCCCCTCCGACCATAAGCGTATCCCGCATTCCCATGGCCTTAACTTTTAATTTTGCTATACAAGGATTTTATTTTTGAATATGTGAATGCTCAGTGAATACCATTTGAGAAAGTTAGGTGTGTGTGTGTGTGTGTGTGTGTGTGTGTGTGTGTGTGTGTGTGTGTGTGTGTGTGTGAACAATTAAGGGATACTCCTCAACATACGAGTTATATGATGGACAGTATTACAGATTTTGTTTTACTATATGTTGAAACTAATTCTATTACTTTTTGGTACTTGATGTTTAGTTTTTACTTTTTAAAGCAAAATTTTTATGTAAGGAATATTTCTGATGTATTGTTTGTTTTGTGTGTGACATAATGTAAATTGTCAACTTGCATTTCTAAATAATTTGTATACTAATCATCTGTCACATTAATATCTTAAAGGTAACATAGATTATCTCATGACACGTGCATGTAGCCATCACATTTCATAATAAACTGTAAACATTATAATTTTTTTTACTATGATGTGTGTTAAAAATTGTTATGAAATTTCTGTGCATAGCTCAGAATTAATGCAGCGTACAATAATTCTGCAGTAAGACTTTGCACACATACAAAATCACTTGCATGATCCCTTAATAATTCTGTTTTTATAAATAGAAACTGACAACAGATAACGTAGACTTCAAGGGATGTTGTTAAAAACTCTAGACGCAGCATGAGATAGAATTTTTGATACAGCTGACCAACAATTGTTCCAGAGTATATTTGTAATTATATATTCAAAAATAATCTGACTTCAGTTTAGAAACAGGTTTAAGTGAATTTTAGTTATTTTAAATAAATTTTCCTCTGATCTAATATTCTGTAACAGACAAAAAGTTTGCAACTCAAGTACTCTATAAACTGTGTGGGAACCTCTCTCAGAAAGGACACAAGGATTTAGTTACACAAGAAGGGTAATGAGAATAATATGACTACAAAAATAATTCATTCACAACTTTATAACTTTTAGAATGTTGGAAGTATCTGTTGACTCATGACACAGTGATTAAGAGATCATCATTTGATTATTACTAATGTTATTTTGTGCTAGTATTATTGCTTTTATTGTAGTTGTTACTGCTGTTAAAATAAGGGTCATCTATACTAATTCACGCTTTTTTTATTTCACTTATTTAATTGAAGCACATTCAAAGTCCAAAGCTTTTCAACACGATCGTATGGAATTTTGAAACAGGTGGACTTATATCATGATAAAGATGTTAATATCAGATCGTGTATAAAGAGAACATGGAATGTTTTCCATTTACAATTTAATGCAGCTAAAAAGACCATATAAGATGTTTTATCATCATCATCTTCTTCAAGGATTAAACCAAGGATGGTTTGTTCCTGTCTCAAATAGGGAAAGATTACAGCTGGTCACTCCAGCGCTTCCTCGGATGTCCCATACCTCTCCATCCCCTCGGTTTATAGTTCCATAGTTTTTTGGGGATGCGGCAGTCATCCATTCGGCAAAGATGTTCCTACATTTCACATGATACTGGGCGATCCTGTCGAGTATACTCATAAAATTCAGTTCCTGCTGTATATCTGTGTTTCTTCTATGATCATGGAGAGTATACCCTGCCATGTGCTTGAGAAATCTCATTTTAGCCGCTTGGATGCGACTGGCCTGGGTTCTCGGTACAATCCAATTCTCAGACCCATAAGTGTGGGAAGAGCCATCACCTTGTAAAATGTTTTATGTGAAAGGTAATAGAACGAGTGCTAACTATGTTTGTTGCAATTTATCGAATTTTATTAAATTATAATACAATCTATAGGCTGTAATGATCTTTCTTTTTCAGTGTACTCCATGGAAGAACAGATCATGCTGTACATATAACACAACGTATACTGCCCATCAGCCAGACACATTGTACAACTTTAAGTACAATCATTGTAGCCATATTAAAAATATGTCACAAACCTGTAGAGAGAAATTTATCCAGGAAATGTGTTTTTTCGAATGCTCGCCTAACATTGGTCCATGGGTTCAGAAGGTATATGCATGTGATATACATTTTTGTATTTTATTTTTGACACTTAGCTGACAGATATTGGGGGTTAAAGTCAGTAACACTGTGTTGCCAAATCGTGTAGACCACATTCATAAGTAGAAGACTACATTGTTGTATAAACAAATAAAGTGTATGTTAATTCAGAGTTGACAAATAGCAGCGAGAATCTAACTTTAATAATTTTAGTTTTGTAAAAATAAAATTTACTAGCAAGTGTATATTATTATGTAAAAGCCCTTGTCTTATAAAAAGTGGTGAAACTGTAAAACAATATAAGTATTTTTGCTCTGTCAGGTTAATCTTGTTAACAGCCTGTGTAATTCCAACTTTGCCTCATTACTTATTGCAAAAATGCTGCTCATTTCATACTGGATGAGACCTTTTGGTGTCTCCACCATTATCAAGCCAAAAACAACCATTGTTTACCAAAAGATTTATCCGGTACAAATTGAGTAGCAGTTTTGCAATAAGTATTGATAAAGATCTAATTATTGTTTATTGTTATTAAACACTGCCAAGTTATATGTATATATATTTTCTAGATATAATCAAGTATAATCTGTGCTTATATTGGTAAAGAAGTTTATGAAAATCATTTTTAATTTATAAGTTTGCGTGAACGTATGTATTTTGTATTGTTTTTTGTGAAACAACTGATGAATAAGAGATTGTCAGATTTCTTAGTATGTTTATGAGTGTGTCTGTAATTAGTTACATAACTTGAAAATAGGTGGTCAGTTTTTATGGTACTTTTCTTTAGAGAAATTTTTTCAATTTTAAAGGAAGCTCTTGAAAAATCAGGGGCATTCTTGTGTTAGCACATGAGTTTTGCATAGTGTATGTTTGTTAGCTTCTTAACTAGATATGAATGGACTGATTTAGATATCTGTAAATGGTAGAACACATTTCAAATAAGAGCTGTAGCTAATTATGATCCATTTAACTATTTAGATGGCTAATTAGTATTTAAATATTGCACATACTTAAATAAATAATATAAATCCAACATAATATGCAGCTGTGCTACTTACAAAGTTATAAGTCTTTTAGGTTAAAATATATTGTAATAATAATGGCTTCTTTTGTACCACAGAAACAGTTAACAAAAGGCAGGACAGGCTACCTATTGAGTGAAGTCAACATTCATGGAAGGCAGTGTAGTCATAACTACATAGCAGGTGCCCATTACA
Organism: Magicicada septendecula; assembly: GCA_034769895.1. Taxonomy (NCBI): domain Eukaryota; kingdom Metazoa; phylum Arthropoda; class Insecta; order Hemiptera; family Cicadidae; genus Magicicada; species Magicicada septendecula. Next base: position 271,661,496 of record CM068371.1, read on the forward strand.
GTATTACCCCAGGATAATTCCCTGGTATTCATTTCCACAGACCAAGTCAACTAGGGGGCTGAAAAATGTAGCGTGCTTTTATGGTACACCTGAGACTGAACACAGATTTTGTAAAGTGACAGATCTTGATTTTTTTGGTGTATCATAATTTTACTAGAGAATCGTCAGGACAGCCTACTTGATGAATAGAGTTGAATACACTTTTGTCTAAAATCCTGTCCAGCAAACGTTTCAAAAGTATTTAATAAGTCCACATTGAACTTAATAAGTCTCAGTATTTACACACAAATTCCACATGGGTCTCTGTAGAATTAATAAACACACAGATTTCACATGGTTCTGTGTATATGGTTAGAATAATATTCTAAACCCAATGTAGAGTTGAACAGAAAAATTATATTAAAAGTAATAACATTAATTACTTACGGTTATAGTTTAATTGTTATGGTTGAGAGACCATTCAATAGAACAAGCAAGCTCAAAAAAATTACGGTTAAATGAATTTATGAATGTAGGCACCTGACACATTTTTGACATCAAAACTTTATTTTAAATTGTATAATAACAATAAATATTTGACACAAGATATTTTAAAATTTAAATTTACTTGGCTTAACTGCTGCAAAGGAAACAAGTCCTCACTATAATGTAGAGGTGAAGTGATGCTGTTTTCAATTTAAAATATTGCCAGATTTGATATTCTGATGATTGTAACCCGTATTAATTAAGTTTTATAAACAGTTTATCACAGATGTAGATTGAATAAGAAAAATTTGTTTAGCCATTCTAGTCTAATTTTGAAATATGTATTGTAGCAATCCTTAAACTGTAAAGTTCAATTGTTCACCATTAATGTTTGCCCTTTTTAATGAAAAGTATGGTGTCTTTTAAATCACTAGACCATATTGTCTAAGATTTTTATCGTTTAAGTCGTGTGAATGTAGATTTGCAAGCACTGTATACTAAATTTTCATTTGGAAAAATTATTCTTAATTAAAAAAAAATAATCACCATCATTCACATACTTCTCACATTTACAAAGGAACTGATGCACTTTTATGTTATTGAAATGGTTTGAAATTTCACCTGATAGTTTCAATTAGACAGAGGTGCAGTCTGGCTAAGTATTTACTCCAGAATTATTAGTATACTCCAGTGGCATCATGTGCTTCCTTCTTATTCTCTTCTTGATACTGTCACCCCACTCATAATATACCTGCTATTCCTTAGTAACAATATTCTCACTTAGTTTATTCCTACAATTTTTTTTTATTTGTCTCTCAGTATTCCAGATTTCTCAGTATCTCAGTATGGTAGTATACGACTGTTTTTAATTTTTGTCTAATAGAAGAAAGAATATAGAAGGGTCAATCCATTCCAGATGGTCCAGAAAGAAATTAATTGGTTGCCTGACCATTTCAGGAAAAATAATTTTTTGTATGCCCATTCCTTTATGTTTTTACTTCCATGTTTCTTAAGGAAATGGTAGTATGGTGATGGCAAAAAAAAATCGTGTTCGAGATTATTGCAGATCTGATTGTACTACACTCAAAACATGAAAAAAAGTCATTTTTCGAAAAGCATCTGTCTGTCTGTGTGTCTGTCTGTCTGTAGATTTTTTTTCTATGGCAAACGATAACAGCCGCAAATTCAAACAGAATCAAATAATTTTTTTGCATACAGCCCTGATTTGTAGAGTACTCAAGACCTATTGTTTTTGGTGCAGATCGGTTAAGGGAAAGGGGTAGTTTACCTGCAACGGTTTTTTTTAATCAAGGGTAATTTTTTTCTATGGCAAACGATAACAGCCGCAAATTCAAACAGAATCAACTACTCTTTTGCATACTGCCCAGAATTGTAGAGTTCTCAAGACCTATTGTTTTTGGTGAAGATCGGTTACAGGAAAGGGGTAGTTTACCTGCAACATTTTATGTTTTAACAAGGGTATTACTTCCATATTCCTTAAGGAATGGAAGTATGGTGATTTTCTATGGCAAACAATTACAGCCGCAAATTCAAACATAATCAAATGATTATTTGCATACAGCCCTAAATTGTAGAGATCTCAAGACCTATTGTTTTTGGTGAAGATCGGGTAAGGGAAAGGGGTAGTTTACCTGCAACGTTTTATGTTTTAACAAGGGTATTTTCTATGGCAAATGATAACAGCCGCAAATTCAAACAGAATCAAATAATTTTTTGCATACAGACCTGATTTGTAGAGTACTCAAGACCTATTGTTTTTGGTGAAGATCGGTTAAGGGAAAGGGGTAGTTTACCTGCAACGGTTTTTTATCAAGGGTAATTTTACTTCCATATTCCTTAAGGAATGGAAGTATGGTGATGGCAAAAAAAATCGTGTTCGAGATTATTGCAGATTCTGATTCTACTACACTCAAAACATGAAAAAAAGTCGTTTTCCGAAAAGTGTCTGTGTGTCTGTCTGTCTGTCTGTGTGTCTGTCTGTCTGTGTGTCTGTCTGTCTGTAGATTTTTTTTCTATGGCAAACGATAACTGCCGCAAATTCAAACAGAATCAAATAATTTTTTGCATACAGCCCGGTTTTGCAGAGTTCTCGCGACCTATTGTTTTTGGTGAAGATCGGTTGAGGGAAAGGGGTAGTTTACCTGCAACGGTTTTTTTTTAGCAAGGGTAATTTTGTTTGTTTGGCAAACGATAACAGCCGCAAATTCAAACAGAATCAAATAATGTTTCGCATACAGCCCTGAATTGTAGAGTTCTCAAGACCTATTGTTTTTGGTGAAGATCGGTTAAGGGAAAGGGGTAGTTTACCTGTAACGTTTTATGTTTTAACAAGGGTATTTCCTATGGCAAACGATAACAGCCGCAAATTCAAACAGAATGAAAAGATTATTTGCATACAGCCCTAAATTGTAGAGTTCTCAATACCTTTTGTTTTTGGTGAAGATCGGTTAAGGGAAAGGGGTAGTTTACCTACAACGTTTTTTTAGCAAGGGTATTTTCTATGGCAAACGATAACAGCCGCAAATTCAAACAGAATCAAATAATTTTCTGCATACAGCCCTGATTTGTTGAGTACTCAAGACCTATTGTTTTTGGTGAAGATCGGTTGAGGGGAAGGGGTAGTTTACCAGCAACGTTTTTTATCATGCGTATTTTCTATGGCAAACGACAACTGCCGCAAATTCAAACAGAATCAAATAATTTTTTGCATACAGCCCTGATTTGTAGAGTACTCGCGACCTATTGTTTTTGGTGAAGATCGGTTGAGGGGAAGGGGTAGTTTACCTGCAACGCTTTTTTTTATCAAGGGAAATTTTTTTTTTTTTTGCAAACGATAACAGCCGCAAATTCAAACAGAATCAAATAATGTTTCGCATACAGCCCTGAATTGTAGATTTCTCAAGACCTATTGTTTTTGGTGAAGATCGGTTGAGGGAAAGGGGTAGTTTACCTGCAACGTTTTTTTAACAAGGGTATTTTCTATGGCAAACGATAACAGCCGCAAATTCAAACAGAATCAAATAATGTTTTGCATACAGTCCTGATTTGTAGAGTACTCAAGACCTATTGTTTTTGGTGAAGATCGGTTAAGGGGAAGAGGTAGTTTACCTGCAACGTTTTTTTATCAAGCGTATTTTCTATGGCAAACGATAACAGCCGCAAATTCAAACAGAATCAAATAATTTTTTGCATACGTCCCTGAATTGTAGAGGTCTCAATGACTTTCGATTTTGGTGAAGATCGGTTAAGGGGAAGGGGTAGTTTACCTGCAACCTTATACGTTTTAACAAGAGTAAAGTACTTGAAAATTTATTTAAACTTTTTGAAACAATGGTAATTGTTAAAAATAAAATAATTTTGTTGCCAGGCAATAAAATTATAATTTTTTCATTTTAATGTAATATAATATTTTTCATTTAATACAGCAATAAAAAGGCAGGTAAGGCACAGCCTGGCTGTTTGGCTGAAAATGATTTTAAATATAAATCTTAGAATATGGAAGTCATGTATGGTTCTCCATACCGATATTTACTTCCATATTCCTTAAGGAATGGAAGTATGGTGATGGCAAAAAAAATCGTGTTCGAGATTATTGCAGATTCTGATTCTACTACACTCAAAACATGAAAAAAAGTCGTTTTCCAAAAAGTGTCTGTGTGTGTGTCTGTCTGTGTGTGTGTGTGTGTGTGTGTGTGTGTGTGTAGATTTTTTTTCTATGGCAAACGATAACAGCCGCAAATTCAAACAGAATCAACTACATTTTTCCATACCTTTTTGAATTAAAGAGAACTCAAGGTTTGTTGATTTTGTTGAAGATCGGTTAAGGGAAAGGGGTAGTTTACCAGCAACATTTTATGTTTTAAGAAGGGTAATTTTTTTGACGTAAGATAACTGCCGTAAATTCAAAGAGAATCAAATAAATTTTTGCATACTTTCCTGAATTGTAGAGAACTCAAGGCCTACTGATTTTGGTGAAGATCGGTTAAGGGAAAGGGGTAGTTTACCTGCAACATTTTATGTTGTAACAAGAGAAATGTTTTCATGACGAACGATAACTGACGCACATTCAAACAGAACTGCCATCATCAGTGAAAATCGAGTGCGAAAACGTGAGGTGGTATACGTTAGTGACCACAGTACACTGTGGTTAAGGCTGAAGCAGTAAGTGGATAGAAGTAGTTTCTATGGAAACATTTCATTTCATAAATTATTTTAAATATAAATCTTAGAACATGGAAGTCATGTATGGTTCTCCATACCGATATTTTTCTATGGCAAACGATAAGAGCCGCAAATTCAAACAGATTCAAATAATGTTTTGGATACAGCCCTGAGTTGTAGAGTTCTCAAGATCTGTTGGTTTTGGTGAAGATCGGTTAAGGGAAAGGGGTAGTTTACCTGGAACGTTTTATGTTTTAACAAGGGTATTTTCTATGGCAAACGATAAAAGCCGCAAATTCAAACAGAATCAAATAATTTTTTGCATACAGCCCTGGATTGTAGAGTTCTCAGGACCTGTTGTTTTTAGTGAAGATCAGTTAAGGGAAAGGGGTAATTTACCAGCAACGTTTTTCTTATCAAGGGTAATTTTGTTTGTTTGGCAAACGATAACAGCCGCAAATTCAAACAGAATCAAATAATGTTTTGGATACAGCCCTGAATTGTAGAGTTCTCAGGATCTGTTGATTTTGGTAAAGATCGGTTAAGGGAAAGGGGTAGTTTACCTGTACCGTTTTATGTTTTAACAATGGTATTTACTATGGCAAACGATAACAGCCGCAAATTCAAACATAATCAAATAATGTTTTGCATACTGCCCTAAATTGTAGAGTTCTCAAGACCTTTTGTTTTTGGTGAAGATCGGTTAAGGGAAAGGGGTAGTTTACCTGCACCGTTTTATGTTTTTAAGGGTATTTTCTATGGCAAACGATAAGAGCCGCAAATTCAAACAGAATCAAATACGTTTTTGCATACAGCCCTGATTTCTTGAGTACTAAAGACCTATTGTTTTTGGTGAAGATCGTTTAAGGGAAAGGGGTAGTTTACCTGCCACGTTTTTTGTTTTATCAAGGGTATTTTTTATGGCAAACGATAACAGCCGCAAATTCACACAAAATCATATAATATTTTGCATACAACCCTAAATTGTAGAGTTCTCAAGACCTGTCGTTTTTGGTGAAGATCGGTTAAGGGAAAGGGGTAGTTTACCTGCAACGGTTTTTTATCAAGGGTAATTTTACTTCCATATTCCTTAAGGAATGGAAGTATGGTGATGGCAAAAAAAATCGTGTTCGAGATTATTGCAGATTCTGATTGTACTACACTCAAAACATGAAAAAAAAGTCGTTTTCCGAAAAGTGTCTGTGTGTGTGTCTGTCTGTGTGTGTGTGTGTGTCTGTAGATTTTTTTCTATGGCAAATGATAACAGCCGCAAATTCAAACAGAATCAAATAATTTTTTGCATACGTCCCTGAATTGTAGAGGTCTCAAGGACTTTCGATTTTGGTGAAGATCGGTTAAGGGGAAGGGGTAGTTTACCTGCAAACTTTTACGTTTTAACAAGAGTAAAGTACTTGAAAATGCATTTAAACTTTTTCAAACAATGGTAATTGTTAAAAATAAAATAATTTTGTTGCCAAGCAATAAAATTAAAATTTTTTCATTTTAATGTACATCATGTATAAGAGAAAATATATCGCGCTTGGCAGGCGATATTAAGATTTAAATATAAATCTTAGAATATGGAAGTCATGTATGGTTCTCCATACCGATATTTACTTCCATGTTCCTTAAGGAAATGGAAGTATGGTGATGGCAAAAAAAATCGTGTTCGAGATAATTGCGGAATATGATTGTACTATACTCAAAACATGAAAAAAAGTCATTTTTCGAATAGTGTCTGTGTGTGTGTCTGTAGATTTTTTTCTATGGCAAACGATAACAGCCGCAAATTCAAACAGAATCAAATAATTTTTTGCATACAGCCCTGATTTGTAGAGTACTCGCGACCTATTGTTTTTAGTGAAGATCGGTTGAGGGAAAGGGGTAGTTTACCTTCAACGGTTTTTTTTTATCAAGGGTAATTTTGTTTGTTTGGCAAACGATAACAGCCGCACATTCAAACAGAATCAAATAATGTTTCGCATACTGCCCTGAATTGTAGAGTCCTCAAGATCTGTTGATTTTCGTAAAGATCGGTTAAGGGAAAGGGGTAGTTTACCTGCAACGTTTTATGTTTTAACAAGGGTATTTTCTATGGCAAACGATAACAGCCGCAAATTCAAACATAATCAAATAATGTTTTGCATACTGCACTGAATTGTAGAGTTCTCAAGACGTTTTGTTTTTGGTGAAGATCGGTTAAGGGAAAGGGGTAGTTTACCTGCAACGTTTTATGTTTCAAAGGGTATTTTCTATGGCAAACGATAAAAGCCGCAAATTCAAACAGAATCAAATAAGTTTTTGCATACAGCCCTGCCTTCTTGAGTACTAAAGACCTATAGTTTTTGGTGAAGATCGTTTAAGGGAAAGGGGTAGTTTACCTGCCACGTTTTTTTGTTTTATCAACGGTATTTTGTATGGCAAACGATAACAGCCGCAAATTCAAACAAAATCATATAATATTTTGCATACAGCCCTGAATTGTAGAGTTCTCAAGACCTGTCGTTTTTGGTAAAGATCGGTTAAGGGAAAGGGGTAGTTTACTGGCAACAGTTTTTTATCAAGGGTAATTTTTTTCTATGGTAAACGATAGCCGCAAATTGAAACAGAATCAAATGATGTTTTGCATACAGCCCTGTATTGTAGAGTTCTCAATACCTATTGGTGTTGGTGAAGATCGGTTCAGGGAATAGGGTTGTTTACCAGCAACATTTTATGTTTTATCAAGGGTAATTTTTTTTTTATCAAGGGAAATATTTCATTTCAAATATGATTTTAAATATAAATCTTAGAACATGGAAGTCATGTATGGTTCTCCATACCGATTTTTTACTTTTTCTATGGTAAACGATAACAGCCACAAATTCAAACAGAATCAAATGATGTTTACATACAGCCCTGTATTGTAGAGTTCTCAATACCTATTGGTGTTGGTGAAGATCGGTTAAGGGAAAGGGGTAGTTTACCAGCAACATTTTATGTTTTAAAAGGGTATTTTCTATGGCAAACGATAAGAGCCGCAAATTCAAACAGAATCAAATACGTTTTTGCATACAGCCCTGTTTTGTTGAGTACTAAAGACCTGTTGTTTTTTGTGAAGATCGGTTAAGGGGAAGGGGTAGTTTACCTCCAACGTTTTATGTTTTAACAAGAGTATTTTTTCTGTGACGAACGATAACTGCCGTAAATTCAAAGAGAATCAACTAATGTTTTGCATACAGCCCCGAATTGTAGAGTTCTCAAGACCTATTGTTATTGGTGAAGATTGGTTAATGTAATAGGGTAGTTTACCAGCAACGCTTTATGTTTTGTCAAGGGTGTTTTCTATGGCTAACGATAACAGCCGCAAATTCAAACAGAATCAAATAATTGTTTGCATACAGGCCTGAATTGTAGAGTACCCAAGACCTGTCGTTTTTGGTGAAGATCGGTTAAGGGAAAGGGGTAGTTTACCAGCAACGGTTTTTTTCTAGGGTAATTTTTTTCTATAGTAAACGATAACAGCCGCAAATTCAAACAGAATCAAATGATGTTTTGCATACAGCTTTGTATTGTAGAGTTCTCAATACCTATTTGTGTTGGTGAAGATCGGTTAAGGGAAAGGGGTAGTTTACCAGCAACATTTTATGTTTTAACAAGGGTAATTTTTTATATGACGAACGATAACTGCCGTAAATTCAAACAGAATCAACTAGGTTTTTGCATACCTTTTTGAACTAAAGAGAGCTCAAGGTCTATTGATTTTGGTGAAGATCAGTTAAGGGAAAGGGGTAGTTTACCTGCAACATTTTATGTTGTAACTAGAGAAATGTTTACATGACGAACGATAACTGCCACACATTAAAACAGAATCAAATATTTTTTTGCATGCTTCCCTGAATTGTAGAGGACGGAAGGTCTGTTGATTTTGGAGAAGATCGGTTAAGAGAAAGGGGTAGTTTACCAGAAACATTTTATGATTTAGCAAGAGTAAAGTACTTAATTTTTATAAATAAAGTATCCTGATAAGAAGCTCATAGTAATCCACTGTAGAAACGTAGATGAAATATCTATAAATGAAGAGATTAGGTGAACGGGGTGGGGGTAATTTTCTATTAAAAATTATAGTTGAAGGTGGAGGGGAGAATTTTTTATATGTGTACTACGTTATCGGCAACAAAGAAGTAGTTTTTTGTTAAAATTGCTTCCCGGGCTCTTTAGCCGTAGTCCAATGTTTTCTGCAAAACCAGACTTTTCGGCAGTGCCATCGACTGCCATCATCGGTGAAAATCGAGTGCGAAAACGTGAGGTGGTATACGTTAGTGACCACAGTACTGTGGTTAATGCTGAAGCAATAAGTAGAAAGACGTAGTTTCTATGGAACTATTTCATTTCGAATATGTTTTTAAATATAAATCTTAGAACATGGAAGTCATGTATGGTTCTCCATACCGATTTTACTTCCATATACCTTAAGGAATGGAAGTATGGTGATGGCAAAAAAAATCGTGTTCGAGATTATTGCAGATTCTGATTCTACTACACTCAAAACATGAAAAAAAGTCGTTTTCCGAAAAGTGTCTGTGTGTGTGTCTGTCTGTAGATTTTTTTTCTATGGCAAACGATAACTGCCGCAAATTCAAACAGAATCAAATAATTTTTTGCATACAGCCCTGATTTGTAGAGTACTCACGACCTATTGTTTTTGGTGAAGATCGGTTGAGGGAAAGGGGTAGTTTACCTGCAACGGTTTTTTTTTATCAAGGGAAATTTTTTTTTTTTTGGCAAACGATAACAGCCGCAAATTCAAACAGAATCAAATAAGTTTTCGCATACAGCCCTGAATTGTAGAGTTCTCAAGACCTATTGTTTTTGGTGAAGATCGGTTAAGGGAAAGGGGTAGTTTACCTGTAACGTTTTATGTTTTAACAAGGGTATTTCCTATGGCAAACGATAACAGCCGCAAATTCAAACAGAATCAAAAGATTATTTGCATACAGCCCTAAATTGTAGAGTTCTCAAGACCTATTGTTTTTGGTGAAGATCGGTTAAGGGAAAGGGGTAGTTTACCTACAACGTTTTTTTAACAAGGGTATTTTCTATGGCAAACGATAACAGCCGCAAGTTCAAACAGAATCAAATAATTTTCTGCATACAGCCCTGATTTGTAGAGTACTCAAAACCTATTGTTTTTGGTGAAGATCGGTTGAGGGGAAGGGGTAGTTTACCTGCAACGTTTTTTATCAAGCGTATTTTATATGGCAAACGATAACAGCCGCAAATTCAAACAGAATCAAATAATATTTTGCATACGTCCCTGAATTATAGAGGTCTCAAGGACTTTCGATTTTGGTGAAGATCGGTTAAGGGGAAGGGGTAGTTTACCTGCAACCTTTTACGTTTTAACAAGAGTAAAGTACTTAAAAATTTTTTTTTACTTTTTGAAACAATGGTAATTGTTAAAAATAAAATAATTTTGTTGCCAGGCAATAAAATTATAATTTTTTCATTTATGTATTTTTTTCTCAGTTATGTACTGTTTATTCCTATAAAACATCTTCAAAAATCTAGGATCATCTTATATGTGAGATGTCTTATTAAAACAGTAATTATTGTCTGTTTTGGTTATCTGTTCTGTGATAATCTCATTATGTGGCCACACTATATAAGCTATATGTTTCTATTCTGTCCATTGACATAATATTCTTCCTAATTCCATGAGTATATAGATGTTGCAACTTGGACACTCCACTTGTTTACTTCCATATTCCTTAAGGAATGGAAGTATGGTGATGGCAAAAAAAATCGTGTTCGAGATTATTGCAGATTCTGATTCTACTACACTCAAAACATGAAAAAAAGTCGTTTTCCGAAAAGTGTCTGTCTGTCTGTCTGTCTGTGTGTCTGTAGATTTTTTTTCTATGGCAAACGATAACTGCCGCAAATTCATACAGAATCAAATAATTTTTTGCATACAGCCCTGATTTGCAGAGTGCTCGCGACCTATTGTTTTTGGTGAAGATCGGTTGAGGGAAAGGGGTAGTTTACCTGCAACGGTTTTTTTTTAGCAAGGGTAATTTTGTTTGTTTGGCAAACGATAACAGCCGCAAATTCAAACAGAATCAAATAATGTTTCGCATACAGCCCTGAATTGTAGAGTTCTCAAGATCTGTTGATTTTAGTAAAGATCGGTTAAGGGAAAGGGGTAGTTTACCTGTAACGTTTTATGTTTTAACAAGGGTATTTCCTATGGCAAACGATAACAGCCACAAATTCAAACAGAATCAAAAGATTATTTGCATACAGCCCTAAATTGTGGAGTTCTCAAGACCTGTTGTTTTTGGTGAAGATCGGTTAAGGGAAAGGGGTAGTTTACCTGCAACGTTTTTTTGACAAGGGTATTTTCTATGGCAAACGATAACAGCCGCAAATTCAAACAGAATCAAATAATGTTTTGCATACGGCCCTGATTTGTAGAGTACTCAAGACCTATTGTTTTTGGTGAAGATCGGTTGAGGGGAAGGGGTAGTTTACCTGCAACGTTTTTTTATCAAGCGTATTTTCTATGGCAAACGATAACAGCCGCAAATTCAAACAGAATCAAATAATTTTTTGCATACATCCCTAAATTGTAGAGGTCTCAATGACTGTCGATTTTGGTGAAGATCGGTTAAGGGGAAGGGGTAGTTTACCTGCAACCTTTTACGTTTTAACAAGAGTAAAGTACTTAAAAATTTATTTAAACTTTTTGAAACAATGGTAATTGTTAAAAATAAAATAATTTTGTTGCCAGGCAATAAAATTATAATTTTTTCATTTTAATGTAATATAATATTTTTCATTTAATACAGCAATAAAAAGGCAGGTAAGACACAGCCTGGCTGTTTGGCTGAAAATGATTTTAAATATAAATCTTAGAATATGGAAGTCATGTATGGTTCTCCATACCGATATTTATTTCCATGTTGCTTAAGGAAATGGAAGTATGGTGATGGCAAAAAAAATCGTGTTCGAGATTATTGCAGATTCTGATTGTACTACACTGAAAACATGAAAAAAAGTCGTTTTTCGAAAAGTGTCTGTGTGTGTGTCTGTCTGTCTGTGTGTCTGCAGATTTTTTTTTCTATAGCAAACGATAACAGCCGCAAATTCAAACAGAATCAAATAATTTTTTGCATACAGCCCTGATTTGTAGAGTACTCGCGACCTATTGTTTTTGGTGAAGATCGGTTGAGGGAAAGGGGGAGTTTACCTGCAACGGTTTTTTTTTATCAAGGGTAATTTTGTTTGTTTGTCAAACGATAACAGCCGCAAATTCAAACAGAATCAAATAATGTTTCGCATACGGCCCTGAATTGTAGAGTTCTCAAGATCTGTTGATTTTGGTAAAGATCGGTTAAGGGGAAGGGGTAGTTTACCTGCAACGTTTTATGTTTTAACAAGGGTATTTTCTATGGCAAACGATAACAGCCGCATATTCAAACATAATCAAATAATGGTTTGCATACTGCCCTGAATTGTAGAGTTCTCAAGACCTTTTGTTCTTGGGGATGATCGGTTAAGGGAAAGGGGTAGTTTACCTGCAACGTTTTATGTTTTAAAAGGGTATTTTCTATGGCAAACGATAAGAGCCGCAAATTCAAACAGAATCAAATACGTTTTTGGATACAGTCCTGATTTCTTGAGTACTCAAGACCTATAGTTTTTGGTGAAGATCGTTTAAGGGAAAGGGGTAGTTTACCTGCCACGTTTTCTGTTTTATCAAGGGTATTTTTTATGGCAAACGATAACAGCCGCAAATTCAAACAAAATCATATAATATTTTGCATACAGCCCTAAATTGTAGAGTTTTCAAGACCTATCGGTTTTGGTGAAGATCGGTTAAAGGAAAGGGGTAGTTTACCGGCAACGGTTTTTTATCAAGTGTAATTTTTGTCTATGGTAAACGATAACAGCCGCAAATTCAAACAGAATCAAATGATGTTTTGCATACAGCCCTGTATTGTAGAATTCTCAATACCTATTGGTGTATGTGAAGATCGGTTAAGGGAAAGGGGTAGTTTACCTGCAACGTTTTATGTTTTGAAAGGGTATTTTCTATGGCAAACGATAAGAGCCACAAATTCAAACTGAATCAAATAAGTTTTTGCATACAGCCCTGACTTGTTGAGTACTAAAGACCTGTTGTTTTTGGTGAAGATCGGTTAAGGGAAAGGGATAGTTTACCTGCCACGTTTTTTGTTTTATCAACGGTATTTTGTATGGCAAACGATAACAGCCGCAAATTCAAACAGAATCATATAATATTTTGCCCTGAATTGTAGAGTTCTCAAGGCCTGTTGTTTTTGGTGAAGATCGGTTAAGGGAATAGGGTAGTTTACCTGCATCATTTTATGTTTTACAACTGTAATTTTTTCTATGACGAACTATAACTGCCGTAAATTAAAACAGAATCAACTACTCTTTTGCATACCTTTTTGAATTATATAGAACTCAAGGTCTGTTGATTTTGTTGAAGATCGGTTAAGGGAAAGGGGTAGTTTACCTGCAACGTTTTATATTTTAACTAGGGTATTTTCTATGGCAAACGATAAGAGCCGCAAATTCAAACAGAATCAAATAATTGTTTGCATACAGCCCTGAACTGTAGAGTACTCAAGACCTGTTGTTTTTGGTGAAGATCGGTTAAGGGAAAGGAGTAGTTTACCTGCAACTTTTTTTTTTTATCAGGGGTAATTTTTTTCTATGGCAAACGATAACAGCCGCAAATTCAAACAGAATCAACTACATTTTTCCATACCTTTTTGAATTAAAGAGAACTCAAGGTTTGTTGATTTTGTTGAAGATCGGTTAAGGGAAAGGGGTAGTTTACCAGCAACATTTTATGTTTTAAGAAGGGTAATTTTTTTGACGTAAGATAACTGCCGTAAATTCAAAGAGAATCAAATAAATTTTTGCATACTTTCCTGAACTGTAGAGTACTCAAGACCTGTTGTTTTTGGTGAAGATCGGTTAAGGGAAAGGAGTAGTTTACCTGCAACTTTTTTTTTTATCAGGGGTAATTTTTTTCTATGGCAAACGATAACAGCCGCAAATTCAAACAGAATCAACTACATTTTTCCATACCTTTTTGAATTAAAGAGAACTCAAGGTTTGTTGATTTTGGTGAAGATCGGTTAAGGGAAAGGGGTAGTTTACCTGCAACATTTTATGTTGTAACAAGAGAAATGTTTTCATGACGAACGATAACTGACGCACATTCAAACAGAACTGCCATCATCAGTGAAAATCGAGTGCGAAAACGTGAGGTGGTATACGTTAGTGACCACAGTACACTGTGGTTAAGGCTGAAGCAGTAAGTGGATAGAAGTAGTTTCTATGGAAACATTTCATTTCATAAATTATTTTAAATATAAATCTTAGAACATGGAAGTCATGTATGGTTCTCCATACCGATATTTTTCTATGGCAAACGATAAGAGCCGCAAATTCAAACAGATTCAAATAATGTTTTGGATACAGCCCTGAGTTGTAGAGTTCTCAAGATCTGTTGGTTTTGGTGAAGATCGGTTAAGGGAAAGGGGTAGTTTACCTGGAACGTTTTATGTTTTAACAAGGGTATTTTCTATGGCAAACGATAAAAGCCGCAAATTCAAACAGAATCAAATAATTTTTTGCATACAGCCCTGGATTGTAGAGTTCTCAGGACCTGTTGTTTTTAGTGAAGATCAGTTAAGGGAAAGGGGTAATTTACCAGCAACGTTTTTCTTATCAAGGGTAATTTTTTTTTTGGCAAACAATAATAGCCGCAAATTCAAACAGATTCAAATAATGTTTTGGATACAGCCTTGAGTTGTAGAGTTCTCAAGATCTGTTGGTTTTGGTGAAGATCGGTTAAGGGAAAGGGGTGGTTTACCTGCAACGTTTTTCTTATCAAGGGTAATTTTTTTTTGGCAACGATAATAGCCGCAAATTCAAACAGATTCGAATAATGTTTTGGATACAGCCTTGAGTTGTAGAGTTCTCAAGATCTGTTGGTTTTGGTGAAGATCGGTTAAGGGAAAGGGGTAGTTTACCTGCAACGTTTTTCTTATCAAGGGTAATTTTTTTTTGGCAACGATAATAGCCGCAAATTCAAACAGATTCGAATAATGTTTTGGATACAGCCTTGAGTTGTAGAGTTCTCAAGATCTGTTGGTTTTGGTGAAGATCGGTTAAGGGAAAGGGGTAGTTTACCTGCAACGTTTTATGTTTTAACAAGGGTAATTTTTTGTATGACGAACGATAACTGCCGCACAATCAACAGAATGAAATAATTTTTTGCTTGCATACATCCCTGAATTGTAGAGAACTCGAGGCCTTTTGATTTTGGTGAAGATCGGTTAAGGGGAAGTCTATGGCAAACGATAACAGCCGCAAATTCAAACAGAATCAAATAATGTTTTGCATACCTCCCTGAATTGTAGAGTTCTCAAGACCTGCTAGTTTTGGTGAAGGTCAGTGAAGGGAATAGGGTAGTTTACCTGCAACATTTTATGTTTTAACAAGAGTAATTTTTTCTATGACAAACAATAACTGCCGTAAATTCAAACACAATCAACTACTCTTTTGCATACCTTTTTGAATTCTACAGAACTCAAGGTCTGTTGATTTTGTTGAAGATCGGTTAAGGGAAAGGGGTACTTTACCAGCAATGTTTTATATTTTAACAAGGGTATTTTCTATGGCAAAAAATAAGAGCCGCAATTTAAAACAGAATCATATAAGTTTTTGCATACAGCCTTGAATTGTAGAGTACTGAAGACTTATTGTTTTTGGTGAAGATCGGTTAAGGGAAATGGGTAGTTTACCTGGAACGGTTTTTTATCAAGGGTAATTTTTTCTATGGTAAATGATAATAGCCGCAAATTCAAACACAATCAAATAATGTTTTGCATACAGCCCTGAATTGTAGAGTTCTCAAGACCTGTTGGTTTTGGTGAAGATCGGTTAAGGGAATAGGATAGTTTACCTGCAACATTTTATGTTTTAACAAGGGTAATTTTTTATATGACGAACGATAACTGCCGTACATTGAAACAGAATCAACTACTCTTCTGCATACCTTTTTGAATTATACAGAACTCAGGGTCTGTTGATTTTGTTGAAGATAGGTTAAGGGAAAGGGGTAGTTTATCAGCAACGTTTTATGTTTTAAAAAGGGTAATTTTGTCTATGACGAACGGTAACTGCCGTATATTCAAAGAAAATCAAATAATTTTTTGCATACATTCCTGAATAGTAGAGAACTCAACGCCTGTTGATTTTGGTGAAGCTCGGTTAAGGGAAAGGGGTAGTTTACCTGCAACATGTTATGTTGTAACAAGAGAAATGTTTTCATGACGAACGATAACTGCCGCACATTCAAACAGAATCAAATATTTTTTTGCATGCATCCCTGAATTGTAGAGGACTGAAGGTCTATTGATTTTGGTGAAGATCGGTTAAGAGAAAGGGGTAGAGTACCTGCAACGTTTTATGTTTTAACAAGAGTAAAGTACTTAATTTTGATAAATAAAGTATCCTGATAAGAAGCTCATAATAATGCACTGTAGAAATGTAAATGAAGAGGTTAGGTGAACAGGGTGGGGGTAATTTTCTATTAATGAAAATTATAGTTGCAGGTGGAGGGGAGAATTTTTTATATGTGTACTACGTTATCGGCAACAAAGAAGTAGTTCTTTGTTAAAATTCCTTCCTGGGCTGTTTAGCCGTATTTCTATGACGAACGATAACTGCCGTAAATTCAAACAGAATCGAATACCTTTTTGCACACCTTCCTGAATTATAGAGTGTTCAAGGTCTGTTGATTTTGTTGAAGATCGGTTAAGGGAAAGGGGTAGTTTACCAGCAATGTTTTATATTTTAACAAGGGTATTTTCTATGGCAAAAAATAAGAGCCGCAAATTCAAACAGAATCAAATAATTTTTTGAATTATACAGAACTCAAGGTCTGTTGATTTTGTTGAAGATCGGTTAAGGGAAAGGGGTATTTACCTGCAACATTTTTTTATCAAGGGTAATTTTTTTCTATGGCAAACGAATAACAGGCGCAAATTCAAACAGAATCAAATAGTGTTTTGCATACAGCCCTGTATTGTAGAGTTCTGAAGACCTATTGATGTTGGTGAAGATCGGTTAAGGGAAAGGGGTAATTTACCTGCAACATTTATGTTTTAACAATGGTAATTTTTTATATGACGAACGATAACTGCCATAAATTCAAACAGAATCAACTACGTTTTTGCATTCCTTTTTGAATTATAGAGAACTCAAGGTCTGTTGATTTTGTTGAAGATCGGTTAAGGGAAAGGGGTAGCTTACCTGCAACATTTTATGTTTTAACAAGGGTAATTTTTTTATGACGAATGATAACTGCCGTAAATTCAAAGAGAATCAAATAATTTTTTTGCATACGTTCCTGATTTGTAGAGAACTCAAGGCCTTTTGATTCTGGTAAAGATCGGTTAAGGGAAAGGGGTAGTTTACCAGCAACATTTTATGTTGTAACAAGAGAAATGTTTTAATGACGAACGATAACTGCCGCACATTCAAAGAGAATCAAATATTTTGTTGCAGGCATCCCTGAATTGTAGAGGACTGAAGGTCTATTGATTTTGGTGAAGATCGGTTAAGAGAACGGGGGAGTTTACCAGCAACGTTTTATGTTTTAACAAGAGGAAAGTACTTAATTTTGATAAATAAAGTGTCCTGATAAGAAGCTCATAATAATCCACTATAGAAACGTAGATGAAATGTCTATAAATGAAGAGGTTAGGTGAACGGGGTGTGTGTAATTTTCTGTTAATGAAAATTATAGTTGAAGGTGGAGGGGAGAATTTTTTATATGTGTAGTACGTTATTGGCAACAAAGAAGTAGTTCTTTGTTAAAATTCCTTCCCAGGCTGTTTGGTCGTAGTCCATCGTTTTCTGAAAAACCAGACTTTTTGGCAGTGCCATCGACTGCCATCATCAGTAAAAATCGAGTGCGAAAACTGGTGTACGTTAGTGACTACAGTACTGTGGTTAAGGCTGAAGTAATAAGTAGAAAGAAGTAGTTTCTATGGAAATATTTCATTTCGAATATGATTTTAAATATAAATCTTAGAACATGGAAGTCATGTATGGATCTCCATACCGATATTTTTCATTTGTTGACATTTAAGGTATTCTGAACTTCCCAGGACTGGGTTATCGCAGGCCTTTCAAATAAACTTCATTGTTTTCAGTACATTCTAACCTACAATTTGGAGCCCTGTTTACTGACCTAGTATGTTTCTGTACATGAGATCTTTTTATGTGAAGTTGTCAAATAAGAATGAATAACATTCAATTGCATAGTGTCTTTCTCAAGGAAGGAAAAGACTATCAACCTTCATTTTTTAAATGCTTCCTCTTAGAAGTTAAAATTTTATAAAATAGGTTATTTACCTTCTGTCGACGTTTCTTAAAATCCTTTTAGGATTACTCGAGTTTCGACACCATTTGGTGTCATCATCAGATCAGAATATGAATTAAGTTAAAACATTTCGATGTATATCCATCTCGTCAGATATTTAAAGATTAAAACAACACATAAAATTATATATAACAATAAATAAACTATATCACAATAAAATAACATTAATAAAAGAATATAAAAAACAACGCGGCCGCAACGAACCTGCACAGGAACGCACTCCACGGTCATTAAAACTTGAAAATGTTTAAGTTAAAATTTTGCATTTTTTCAAATTTTAAGCTTTGATATCTCTGTTGGGGGACCAGCTAAAAATGTGAAAACTACTTATGTAAAAGGTCTGTATCATAGGAAATTTCAGTATAAATTTCAATTTTGAGATTCAACTCAGAGCAGAGAAAAATTTTTGGAAAATCAAGTAAAAGTGGTTGTTTTGTGTGTGCATAGGGATGAGCAGTCATTCAATCATTTAAGCTTGTTAAACTAAGATAACTATAGTCCTTTAAAGAATTTATGTCTGGGCTGTTTCACCATGGTCGATTGCTTTATTCCAAGATTTTCTATATGTTTTGGCTACACACCAGAAGCCTTCTTCAGTAGAAAGAAGTTTAAAGTGTTTGACAAAAGGGTGGAGAACTGAATGCACAACTAACCAAGGTAAAAGCAAGTCATTAACATAACAAACAAAGACATGAACAACAGGTAAATACACTAACAACCATAGACTGTACAATGGCTTAATGCTCATTTAACAGTTGTGTTTCCTTAGAAAGTTTTGGTAATATGGGATTTACCCGGAACTAATATAACACCACTTACTGGCTGTGGTGCTCAGGGCGGACATCCCCTTGCGCCCCTTAATCTCTATATCATATCTCAGCCTTAGCTGTGATCTGTAGGTGGCATCTCTTCTCTGAAATAGATTTATTTCTTCTCAGTAGCTAAACTGAATTCACAATCTTCTGATCCGCAGCGGATTTTAACAGTTGCTTAGTGAGGACAGCAAGAGCCTGCTCCACAATCTAACAAAGCCCCCATTCCCTAAGGTTATTAAATTTTTAATCATTTTCAGTTACTTAAGCATGGTTTGATCATACCTTCTTCTATGAATTTGTTGTTTTCTCTACAGCTAAATGAACCCATTCTGACAGCCATCTTGCTACAGACAGATACTCTGTTTGTTAATTGTGGTGTGTCCAGTGTGATTCATGACTGGGGGCCATGTCCTGTCTCCTGTCCACTACCTGGAGATGCACCTGGTGAGAATTGGCAGTCCCAGATGGGGGAAAAGGGAAGAAATTATAATTATAGACATTTAATTGGAATTATAGCAAGTAGTATAATAGATATTCCAAACAAATTATTAAAAATAAACCACGTATTATTGTTAACTGCTCTGAACTAAGATGGAAACTAGTTTGGTGTTGACTGATTAATTAAAAGTACCATTATTACAGTAAAATGAGTAATTGGTAAGTAAGTATATAATGCAGTAAGTATAAATAGCTGTTTTCAAGCAGTAAGAAGTACTGTGATCAGATGTAATGGAAACATATTTGTATTACATCACATGGTTATACATTAAGCCTGATCCATGTGTTGGATACCCAGTAGAGACCATCTGGGGTTTAATAACAATTCGATTGATTAAATCATCTGTTTAGGGGCCAAAAATTTTGCAATTTTTGTAATAGGAAATTCGCAATGGGCTATGTATACTGCTGTGTACATAATTTAGTATGGCAAGGAAAAAAGTAGTCAAGTAAACTAGTTGTCTTGTTTGTTCATCATCATCTTTCACAGCACTACACTTAATATAATTGAAGTTAACATTAATATAATATTATATTAAGTCAAGTAAACTGTTTCTCAAAAATTCATTCACATGATTAATGGTGTATTGAAAACTTAAATAAGATTATAAAGACTCATATATTTAGACAAAACTACTGAGCTATTGAGCTGTGGCCCATGCCTTAAAACTGAATATGTTTTAACTACAACTGTAGGAATCATCCTTTTAATAGACGTGGGACTGAAGATAACTCCCACAATTGGAGTTGAAATGTCCGTAATTTTAGATGTGGACCATGGTTTAATAGCCCAGCAGTTTTATCTACTAATGATACTGGCCAAGAAAGCTTGAATTTTTTTTTTTTGCTGTACTTTTTTCACAATTATAACTTTGTGCGCTTAAAGTCCAAGAATCTTAAAACAATTGAAAAAATTTCACTTTGTCATTTCTGAATTATAACTTACAAATGATGAGGTGCAATGCAAAAGCAAACAAGTCCACTCTAAAAAATTGTTGGGAAAACGCAAAAAACTTATTTAATTTATTTTACACCTCACACCTGTAAACATTTATTATTATTTTTCATTTTGTATCTAACATCAATATTTGAAGGCAGTTTTTGATAGGAATCTAGTTAGTATTTAATTATTTCACATTAAAATATGGACATGTTTCTTTTTGCTTGGACTGGGTGGATATGTTTTTTTTTTTTGCATGAACTATGTTAGGATATGTTTTCTTTTGCCTGGCCACTATATTCCTTTTCACTTTGTTTATAAACCAAATACCGGCTACTACTTTGACTTATCAAAAAAACATAGCATTTTACAAAATAGGGATGAACAATAAACTTTGAAAAATAAAAAACAGACTTTTTTTATTTTACAAGAATGGTAATTAACTCTATTCTGTTATCAAAGTTTATAAAAGTTAGTAAGCTTAACTTCATTTGATTTCAAAACTCATGAATTGATTTTTTAAATGTGAAGTCCACAGTCTTCTTCCAAACAATCACACAGGTTCCCATTATTTTCTTCTTCTTCCAGATCATCTGCTTCAAGCTCAGTTCTGTTTCATAACACTTGTTTATACCATGAAAAACTGTCATCATTTTCCCATTCCTCCCCATACAAAGTCTTTAAAAGTGATTCAACATCTTTTTTCTTGGCAACTGACACAGGGTGCCCTAGAGGCAGTTGCTCGACTGGTTCCTCAAAACATCTTTTATGTGTCCAGCCCTTTTTGTACAACTGACAGGCACTTCACCACCACCTTCAAATCGAAAGTGTTCCAGTGCTTTAACTTTAATTACTGGTACTGAAACAGTAATTGTTCGACTTCTTCTTTGAATGGTTTCAACTTCTTTCTTAATTACAATTCTTTTCTTGTGGCTTACAAGGTCAATGGTTTTAAAATAAGTTGACAAACTCTTTGTGTTCAATATAGGCCAATGTTCTCCTAACTTTCTAACTTCTCCAACTTCTTCATACACACTATAGTATTCTTCTCTGTTTGCGATTGTAGGTTTCTTTCTTAACTTTTTTTCGGTTCTTCCAAAGGCTCTATCAGCGGGCAAAAAACTATGCCCCCTAACTGGAAATGTTATCTGAATTTCTTCTACATTGCAGGTGTGGGTGCCCAAGAAATATAGCAATGTCTGAACAACAATGTTATTTTTATTTTGAGCTCCACAACTGTCACAAAATAAAAGAATGGTTTTTACACCTGTCAAGTCAATGTTCTTTAGATAATGGAATAAGGCTGATGATACCTTTGTGGATCCTCTACCGGACTGATCCTCAGTCCATGTGTAAAAGACTGGTTTTCTGCTTGGACATCAACCACGCATAAGGCATAGAAACCTAGTTGTCGTAAATAAAACGCTTCTTGGACTGGACTTTTTGGTAATGACTGCACTTGTTGTAGATCAAAGCAGACTGTGATCTCATTATCTCGTTTTTCTCTCATTAGTTCATAGAAAGCTTTGGCACGAACCTTGTGAACACATTTCTTAAGAATCAGGTCATTGATAACTGCGACATTCCTTTTTTCTGGACTGGCACTTTTTTCCTTCTTTAACTCCAAGTCTATTTTGTTGCAGTAGCTGCAAATGTCACTTGTCGGTGATTTAAAACCAATGTTAAATTCACAAAATACTCTACGAAACATAGACTTTTTCACTTGTAACGCTACTCTAACAGAATTATTGTACATCTTATACAATTTTGTCATGTTGAGATCGGAATGCAGGTAAATTTGCTTAGACTTTTTGCGACTGTAGTGGCTTTCTTGCCCTTTCAGTTTTCTCAAAAATTCTCGAACAGCAACTTTTTTGCCTATTGATTTGTTGCTAGTACCATCTCCACCACGAGCCTCTCTTAGGCTTTTATTTTTCCTTACCTTTTTAGCTATATTGTGCAACCTTGTTCCTTTTACTCTAGTTAGGTGCATAAACAATTTTTTGCAGACAGGAATCACTTTTCCGTTACTGTTGAAAATGCTATAGTTAACATTTAATCCATGTGGTTTTAACATAGTGTTAGGGTTATTTGCCTGATGTTGATGCTTCGGTCTTCTTCTCTTTACGTTACTAAATCTTAGGTATGAACTTATTTTACAATCTTGTTCATACTTATCTGGAAATTCATAGATAGATTTTCTTAATGTAGCTGCATCTGGTGGTCTGACTTTATAGCACTGTAACCGTTTGTTGTTATGGTGACATGGCGTGAAAGAGTTGCACCCCAAAGGAGCACTGTATTTTTGTATTTTCTTCTTTGCCCATGCTCCAACAGTTTTAGGTTTCTTTCTAGATCCAACATTGCCTTCTTCTACACTTATAAAATCGTCTTCATCCATTTTTCACTCAATTATAACACTGAAATACACTGTATAATAAAATGTGTACTAATAAACAGCACTTTAACCTCGAACTCTCTGTTCCAACAGAACAACAAAATGACACAACCAAAACAAAAACCACCTGTTGCATTCTGGGAGTCACGTGACTCAATCATAGCTCGTCATTGGCTGAGGCAGACTGCAATGGATATGTTGTTTTTTGCTTGGAACACATGTAAGGAGATGATCTTTTTTGCACAGAACGTCGATTTTCAAAGCTCAAAAAGTGTTGGATGTGTATTTTTTTGAATGAAACTGACTATAACAGTAGATAGGAATGAGGCTGAAAAGAAATAATCAATTCTGAACTCAACTTTGAATTTTTGTGGATTTGTTTGCTTTTGCATGGCACCTCCTCAAATATCATTGCCACTTTAGTATGTAAGTGAATTGTCTGAGTTTACAATATTATAACCATATTACTACACGCATGATTGTTTTTCTTTCATTTTATTTGTTGGAAATTTGTATTAAATTCAAACACTTTATAAACCCCATTATCCTCTTATAAGTGACACAAAGAAATTGTATTGAATATGATCATTATATTTGAGAGTAGTCTGTAGAAATGGAACTGATATAAGGTGTCCAGTTTTTAGTAGAATTTGTATTGGTATTGTTGTTTCTTAGACTAGTAAATATCCTTGAGGAGTGGATAGGTCCCAATTGTTTATGTAAAAAATATGTTTACCTAATAAAGTTTTCTTATTCAGGATCACCACTCTACAAAACTTTTTGAGTGACATGTTTTAACAGGTTTGAGTTTAAAACTTTGAGTGTTAAGAACATCTTCATGAACACATGTGGTAGCTGCAAAGTGTATTCTGACCATTTGTATATCCAACTAATCGTGTTTTGTATTATCAGTAGATGACTAGTATAAGTTTAACGTTCATCGTGTTCTTCGATCAGGAAATGAGCGAATCACCTGTTCTGTTCCTAAAGGAACATGGACTCCACACCAATGCTTCCTGTACTTCTTTCTCCAATAGGATTGTATTGGCAAACTTCTTTAGGCAACTTTCCATCTGGAATCCTATTCAGATGAGTAATCCAACTCTCTTTGTTTCTGCAGTGTAATCTTGAATATTAAACACGTTCTACTTTTTGCATATGCCTCTATTGTAAAGTCTATCCCTTCATGTGTAGCCTTTAACAGATTGCAAGAATCTCATTTCTGATGCCTGGATCCTACTTAGATGTTTCTTCACTGGAATCCAAGTTTTATAACCATACTACAACATTGGCGTAGCCATTATTACAAAATTTTAGCCAAGTCTCTTTCCTTGTTTTCCTCCGTAATGCATGACAAATTGTTCTATATATTGACTGAAATTTGGCCAGCGTACAATCTGCATCTTAAGTGCCATCACAACCAAGATAGTAGAATGAGACTGCTTTATACTGTTATTATCTAATATAAGTTTAGTTCACAAGGAGTATTTTCCCACAAAAACTATAGTTGTCAGAACAGAAATTTTCATTTTGTAATTTTCGAAGAGACTTGTTATAACTTAACACGTTGTCTGCCAGTAGTTTTTGGTGATTTTTGTGTTTCTTTGCATACATACAATATAATGCAGGTTTTCAGTTATAATGCCTGACACAGCAATGTGTTAACATTGGATGCTTTCATTGTTTTGGATTATGATCATCTGCAAACAGCATTGCATTCAGGTATGTTCTATTATTTATTTTTATTCCTGCATCCATCATCATTTATTCCTTTCTGTGTCATCAGTATAGAAATTAAACAATATTGGATATATGTTATACTCTTGTCACGCTCACTGATTAATCTACATGTCCTTGTCAAATCATCTTCTATAGACAATATTATCCTTGCGTGATATTGTAAGTTTATTTTAATATTCACATTTTCTTTATTCATAATTCTTTATTTTCTTACTTTCTGACTAATTACTGTGTCATTTAATATTTCTTCAATGTACGGTAATTTGTCAGAACTAGACTTTAGGATTCACTGATTTACCAGTAAACTGAGATCAGAAGTCACAGTTGGTTTTTGATTTAATAGGTAAATATGAAAACACGCAAAGAAAGAGCATATCAAGTGCCACTCTGCAGAAGTGACTGTCGAGCGTGGTATACCGCATGCAAAGAAGAATATACATGTACAGACAACTGGATACGAAATTTCAAATGGAGCAAGGATGGTAACAAATGTATACCAGGCACTGAATGTAAAACTTTTGAAGAAATTTTCAAGAATGAAGTAAATTTTTGCCAGAAGGTAAGTTTTGGTAGAGAAAAGAGCTAGCAAGAGAGTAAAGTGTGTGTGTTTGTTAAGTGTTAAGTGTGGCTTTGTTTGTTAATATGGCACTTGTGAATAGATTGTCACTTGTATACGTCTCTGTTGTGTTTGAGTGGGGTATAAACGCACAGTGATATAACATGTGAATAATGTTTTTGATGAAAGGCCATCAGTAGTTGTTTCATTAATTATTAAATGTTCATTTCTATTTTAAAGTAAATAATACAAATAATTATTAGCATACTTATATTTTTTTGTACAGTCTATGTTTTTGTATTTATTGTAAAATTTGAAATATAGTTAAAACCTGTACAATGAATTAATAAATGAAGAGCGGTTTTGTGAGGTTTGTTCATTAATTACACAGAATTTTGAAACATTTGTGTTGATATTTTGACAAAAAATTTTGTTATTAGGATCTGTACACAAGCAATACAAAAATAATGTGTTATGTAAAGAGTAATAATAACAACGATGCACATGCATTATTATTCCTATATTAACCCTTTCACAGCTGGGTGTACTTGATTAGAGATTTGTGCTGCTTTTCCTGTTATTGTATGAACTTGATTTGTATGATTGGTGCTGCATTCTGTACTTGTGAGCAATAATTTTTCAGACGATTAAAAGAGACCAGATACATGTCTCCAAAAAGTAATGTTGCCCTCTGTGTTGTGTCTAGTTTTGAGGAATACCATTCAATAAAAAATTATTAAAATTACAGCACTTGAATAGAATTATAAATACATTTATGGATCTTAATAAACAATATAATTTTAATTTAGTCATTTGAATAAGTAAAGATTTAAAATATGGTATAAATACAGTGAAGTGAAAGTTTATATTTAATATTAAAAAAAAAGTAAAACAGTGAAAAATGTGATTATTGATAAACACAGAACATTATGCATTCTTTGCTCATTATTAAGAATTGATAAGTGATAGGTACAAATGTATTAAATTAATTAAAATTAGTTTAGGAAGTATAGTTGCAAAATACGTGTAAACACAAAATTTGCTTAGCACTGAAGTATGGGGCAGTCCTGTCATGTCAGTAGCAACGAAAGGTTTAATAAGATGTAATTATAACAAGCTTTACATATTACTACTAGTAATTTTATACAAACCACTATGTTGTATTTGGTATTGACGAGCGCTTTCGGCAGTCAAGCCATCTTCAGGTCATTTACCACATTTACCAACAGAGAAATATGAAACCGTTCACTTCTTATATACCGTTTTACCGGACCTATCTAGCCCCGCCCCCTGACAAAGAAATGTCTTACTTAGCTCCACCCATAGTGGGTTGTCTTACATTACCAATTTTGTAGCCGTTACAATTTACGTTTAACTTACTCTTTTTTTCTAATAAGCTGCTAAATATTTCTTCATTTTCAAATGTGGTGTTTATATTCATAAGTCGTTTTTCATCTTTTTTTCTTATTTTTAATATTTCCACTTCTTCCTTTAATTTCCTTTCTCTTTCTTTACTCACCACTTTTATTATCTTATAATTTACGACTGGGTCTATGAATTTATGTCCTTCTATAAAATGCCTAGCATATTTTGAACTCGCCGTTAACTCTCCTTCACCTCTCCTATGTTCTTTAAATCTCTGGCAAAATTGACGACCCGTTTTGCCCAGATACACTTTTTCATATTCCCCATAACTGAGCATATATATACTCCACTTTTCTTCAATATTTCTTCTTCAAAATTAGTAGTTTTTAGTATATCAAACACGGTTTTCGATTTTTTAACCGCTACCTCTATATTATATTTTCTAAAACATTTTTGTATCTTTCTTGTGTTTTTTGTATCTTTCTTGTAACCTATATAAGATATGGATCCCTTATACTCCTTCTTTTCTTTACTATTCTCATTTTTTGTTTCTTCTCTTCGTTTTATATTATTAAATATTTTATCTACTACATTCGTATTATACTTGTTGTTTTTTACAATTATTTTTATTGTTTCTATTTCTTTCTTTCTGTTTTCCTCATCTTCTATACAACTGTTTATTCTATGACAAAAACATAAAACATATAACTGTTTATTTATCACTGCCATTTTATACTGTATTGGATGGTATGAATCATTTGGTATTATAACATCCGGATATGTGCTTTTCCTATAAATGTCAAATTTTCTTTTCTTTTCTTTTGTTATTCTTATGTTTAAATCTAGGAAATTTATTTCCTTGTTTCCTACTTCTATTTTAAATTTTATACTAATAATTTTCATTTTTATGTGAAACACATAATAATCTGCTTTCGTGTGAAACATAAAACAATCTGGCACACAGAGTCCCACAACATCACATGATGGACAGTAAAATGTCTCTTTCCTAGCCCACTTTCCTCATTCTTTCTTCTGTTTATCGCCACATAACTTGCAAGAACGGCAAGGTCTTGGTTTTTTATCTGTAGCATGAATTTTCCTGCTGCCTGTCTTCGTGTAAAAGTGATTTGCAGTCGAAGATGTTTGTCCACTCAGTGTAGCAGGTATTTCTTTACCAGACATGTCAGCAAGTCCTTCTCCAACAATGGTCATGAAAGTTTCAAGTGCCATTTGATTTTAGCGTGATTTTTTTGGTATAATACATGTCCATTTATCACTGACCTCATGAACCATTTTTTCCACCATTTCAAAGTTTTGCATTTGAAAGGGTAGTAGCTAACAAGTTGGTAATTTTGATCAACCCCTAACATTATTTAGAATATAATCTAATACTGCATCCGGATTGACCTTTATCCCACTACCATCCATACATTTTACTCTAATTTCACTGCATGATGCACCATGTTTTGTAGAAACAATAAGAACATCCCGGGTGTCTTTCCACATACAGAAAGTCAAATCTCGAAAATGGCGGAATGTAATTTCTCCCTTCCTCAGTTTTTCTCATTTAAAATCTTTAGGCATGAACTTTCTGTATGTTGTTCATGAGACGAGATTCCTCAGAAAATTTAGGATATTAAAAAAACAGATAGTATAAGAAATGCAACCATATGGATTGAGTTGAAAGCAGAGCCACTAGAAGGGTAACTGCAGAGATATATAGCAAATTGGGAAGAATGCCTGTCCAGCAGATGAGAAACGCATACTGAGGGTGTTGCATAAAGGTAAACTTGATGACTGTGGGGCTCACTGAAACGGTGAAGCGTAACAGGTCCAGTGATGTATTAGCAAAAGGACATGGTAATGTTTGATTTTACAAACTAACTGAACAATTATTTAGTGTGACTTGGTTCATTGGTTGGATCGAGCTACAGTGTTATAAAATTAGTCACATTACTTACAATATAATATAAATAGTATTATTTACAGATATCATTTATTTACAGTATATGTACGGTATATGTTTTTTATTTGCATAATGTTAGTACACTAAATCGTAGCAGACAACAATTATCTTGTTCATGTTTATATGAATTCAAATATTTTAGAACTGGCAAGTAATAGACCCTTTGATGCAACAAAACTGTTGCTCTTGTGAGGTTTTGTCTGCTTTAGATCCTTATATTGACAACCTAATTTCCGTTTTTAATAATGGACAGTGGATTTGGTCAGAACAAAATACTTGTTGAAATGATTACATCAATGTATCTTAGCTTAAAAGTGGGCCTAATGTCAGGTTTCAGTTTTTGTGAAAACCGAATAATTTATTCAGTTATAAATAGATCTGAAACAGTGGCCATTATTATGAGACTTCTAAAAGTATTTTCATTAATGTTTTGTTCTGGGCTGCTGGCTCGTAGCCCCTGGTTAAAATCATCAGACATTTTGACTACTGTTGGTGTCATCATCCGTGGCTAGCTGATCCTGGTCATTTCTAGTGGAAAGGATTTAAGAACTCTGTAATGTGTTTATTTTATTTTTTGTTTAAGTCTTCTTTTAAGGACAAGTTTGTTGTGGTAGACTTGAAATTTAGTCGGTTAGCAGTTGATGTCACAAGTTTTATTTGATTTGGAATTTTCATGATGTGTAGGATGGCTATTGTCCTGTGAGTATGTTGATGGGGATATGTTGTTTAGTCCAGCATTCTCTTGAAGAAGCTTGTAATTTGATGAGATAAGCGGCTGCTTGTATTCATATTTCTATATTAATAGAAATTTCCTGTGCATTTTGAAGGACTGGCGTGTTGTTTTCATGCTCCACAAATTAACTATAGGACACATTCACAGTTTAATCTAATGTTGTTCTGGGCTCTTTTAAGTTGATCCAGATTAGCTTTGTTAGCCATAGCAATAACTTCAGTACCATACTTGAGTACTGGATTTACATAGGTGATGTTTAATGTGTCTTGTGTACTTCCCCATTTTGCTCTTCCAAGCCTCTTCATTACCTTCTGTCTCTTGTGTGTTTTCCTACTGGTTTGAATATATTGAGGACACCAAAGGATTTTGTACTGACACTCTTTTGTAGCTTCAATATTTTGACTTTAAAGCTGAAATCTGAATTATTGCGTCAGAAAGATTAGAGATTAGTCTCCCCCCGTTTTTTTTTTTTCTCATGTTTTTTTGATGTCCATATGTTAGGCACTTCAAGAGCAAGGCTCATACTTTTCTCCAGATTTCTTTATTGTTAGTTGTTGCTGATGTTCAAGTCACAACACACTAATTTTTATTCCGTCTTTCCTTTTTAGATGTTCATTAAATGGGACGGGATGGGAATTAATAGGGAGATCATTAACATATATTGAAGAAAGAGAAACAAAGCTGTACTAGTGACAGCTCTCTGTGGGAGTCGTACCGATTGTTTGTATTCTGACTCTACTCCATCCCATCGTACTTTGACCCATGGGTTGGATAGAAGTCTGTTAATCCAGTGGATCATATTACCTCCAACACCATATCATAGGCATTTTAAATTCAACAAATACTCCCAAAGCAGGGTTTCACATCCTGGACAAATTTCATGAGTGAGTCTGATGTTGATATATTATTTCTGAAGCCAGACTGTTCTTCAACTTTCTAGAACCATTTGACCCTTGTTGCCAACATTTTCTTGAAGAGTTTGCCAAGATTGAAGTCAGGGCAGTTGGTCAGTATGACTACATTTCTTCTGTTGGTTTCCCTGGCTGCAGGATTAGTGTTTTTCTCCAATCTGCTGGAAGGTTAATTTTGTTGTCCAGAACTTACAAATTATCAGTAATGTGTCAAGAGCATTAAGACCAAGGTTTTTTTTGGACTTTTTAGTTTGAGTAAGCTAAAAGGTGTTCAACCTGCTTTCTCTTTTGAATTAAACGGAATAAATCCTATTGTAGTCCCAAGCCACGTGTTTGTTAACCAAATACACTGCACTCACCGTCTATGGCTTTTTTCCGTGATGTTTTGTCCAGTTTACATGTTTCACATGTTTCAAGGCACTTGCCTCATCATCAGAACTTATAAAATCAATCTATGTCATAAAAAATGACATTTGTCAAAATATTAAAAACACAATACGGTAATTAAACTATGTACATAAATTCGTTTTAAAAATGTTCGGTGTGCCTTGCAAGACAACACGCGCCGTACTGCTTTCTCTTCTTCTGTTTCATCTGTGACCTTCAAGGGTGGAGTCTATGACATATTTATTGTTCAGGCCACTGAGTAAATTTTATATTTCAGATTATGTATTATTAGTGAAATAAAAATGGTTCACACTACTTATTTAATTTATATTTCAACAAATACCCAAAATTGTGTAGAGGAAAAGTGTGTACATTGTAATAATCCGTTTATCACGCCTTGTTATTACGTTTGTATTACATACAATCACCATTTAATAATAATAATTAATAGTCTATTTGTGACTAATATAATATAAAATATAATTAAAACACTCTAGGGATTAATTACTCTGTTGTTATTCAGATCATGATTTTCTCTGCTTATTGATTTATTCAGATTCTTTATCTATGTTTGTGGCGATGTTCTTAACATATATTCTGTATTATTTCTCTAACTTACTTCGTACGATAGTTGTCTTCCATGTCCTTACTTCTCTTATCATTTATAATTAATATCTAACTTGTAGCTGTATCTATGGTTATTTATTCAATTCTTCTCATTATTGATAGTCTGTTAGTGGTTCATTGTCCTTTTTTACTTGATTGTTTTGTCTTATTAATTTATCGTCAGTTGTCTTGTTTGTTCTCCTTAAAAATGTTATTTTTTCTGTTATCCCCTTCACAATTGGGTTATCTAATTATGTTGTGTAATCTGTCATGATTTCCTTTAAATCTGTAGTATCTTATCTCAGTTTTTTATTATTCTTCATTATCTTTCTCTTTTAAAATTAAATTGTTTCAAATATTTTAGTGTAAGTTGTTCTTACATTATTTTGGAATTTAGGTATTTTTTATATCTAAATTCCATACTAATACCTCCATATCCATTTGTTTTTTATTAATTATTAGTTTCATCTTTTTCTTCTTTCTTCATTAACTTTTCAATTCTTTGATATCCATTTATTCTTTCTTCCACGTTGGAATGGATTATTTTTTTATTTCTCTTTTATTATAATAATTATTATTATTTTTGTTATTCTTCCTTTATCCATGCGTTGTTGGTTATCTCTAAAATCAGTCCCTTTTCTTGGCGTACATCTGCACTTAGTTTACCCATGGTCCATCATTTCATCTGCACTTTGTGTTCGGATCACTCTGGTGTGCATAACTAATTCCGTCCTTGTGGTATAGGTCTCTGCTACCTTGTACAGCAATTCTTCGAATACTACCTGTTCATTAGTATACATGCCTACATCAATCACTTTACCATTTATTTCATTGAACAGATATTTCAATGATATATTCCTTATTGGTGATTTCACTGGTATTTTATTTTATCTTTCTATCTTTGGTATATTCCATTTAAATATAGATTTGTTTAAGTTTTTACTCACTGGTTTGTTGTGATCCCCTTCTAGAATTTCTTTTAAAGTTCTCCAACAATCCTTAAAATTCATTATTTCAGTCTGGTTGGTAATTGGTAGATTAAGGACATTAATTAGTCCATTCTTCATCATCTCCAATTCTTCTCTTGTATTTATTATTTTCCTTCTACATATTTTTCTTATTTTCTTGGTCTTCTTTTCCAGGTATTTATTATTCTTTTTGTTGTTGTTATTTTTATTCTCAGATAATAGTACTCTTATGTATTCTTGAATTTCTATCTCCTTCTTACTATCTTCTATTTTCTGATCTACCAGTTCCCTGTTCTTATTCAGTATTTCTTTAATACCTTCGGAAGTACTGTCCAGTGTTTCATTCAATTTCTTGAAACCACTATCAGATGTTTCCTTTAATTTGATCTGATTTGTAATTCGTTTCTTCCCCTCTCTGATTCATCTCCATTTTTGTCTGCTTTATTTTTTTACGATACTCTATTAATTGTTGTTGTATTGTTTCATAGTTGGTTTCGATTTTATGGTTTAGCGTTTCAATATCCTCTTTCACCTGCTTCAAGGTTTCGCTGGTTTTCTCATTACTTTTATCTATTTTTTCACTTTTCATTTTATCCTCCTCCTTCATTTCCTGTTTTAATGTTTCAATACTGCTTTCGATTTTTTTATTCAATTCTTCATTATTTTTTTTAGTGTTTTATTATTTTCTTCAAATTTCTCATTCATTTGTTTCTTTAATTCTTCATGATTCTTCTCATTATCCTCCTTCATTTCCTCTTTATTTTTTTTAATTGTTCCACCATAACCCTCATCATTTCCTGGAAATTTGCGTCCACTGGTTGAGTTGGTTTCTCTGGTTGGTTCTCCATTTGTGTGTGTTTTGTAGGTTCCACTGGAGGTAATCCTGTCTCTATATCTTCCACCGATGTGGCCTCCTTCTCTAACATCTCTATTTCCTTTTCAGCCTCCGCCGTGTGTTGCTTAGACTTGCCTCTCTTGTGTGCATTTTCTGTTTCGCTTTTCTATAGTCGCCGTTAGAATCTATTGAATTTAATTATAGGAATTATTAATTAATTCTAGCCCTACTAGTTGGTGCGCCAATTTGTAATGTGTTGAATATTACGTTTGTATAAATACTTACGAATGTCGAACGTCTACTCACCAGTTCGGCCGTTCAGTTCGTATTTACTGACTCGCCGTCTGGTTGACCAACACTGCTTAGTAAAGCGACTTCGTCAAATTTATTATTCTATATTTTAATTGCTTTATCTAATTTTATCTTGTGTTGTATAAAATCAAACATACAGTTTAATGTGTGTACTACGTTTATTAAAAGTTATGGGTAGGGTTCGATAATTACAATTTCTTCAAAATATAATGCTTAATTTTGCACCGACATGTTTACTTTTTCGCGGTTGGCTATTCTGTGCCCTACATCCGTATGTAGACTCACTGCTATGGCGTTTAGTTTTCTTCGTTTAGTTAATTCTCAGGGTGAAAGTTCTTTTGACTACAGAAAATGTGGTTATACAGACTAATAAAAGTACAAAATCTTACAATATACCGTACCTTATAAATATTATTGTACAGGTGATGTACTTAAATAATAATGGTAAATTACCGATGTGGAATTAGTGCTTTATAGGTTATTGTGACTTAGCAAACCTTCCGTTTTTAAAAAATATTCATGAAAAATCAAATTTGGATTGATATATTTATTCTAGTTGAGGTGTTTGTGAAATAAAATTAAGTTCCAACGTTTATTCAAGTGATTAGTGAAGTGAAAGGTTTAGTTCAATTATTGTGGATTGTCTGGTGTTTTTTTTCGGTGAAGTTGTATTTAAAATATACTTGACGCTCCTTCGTCTCTGCTTATCATGGGTAAGAATTCTCTGGAATACTGCTGCTTGTCCTTTCTTGTGTAGTTCGGTAAATTCCAAGTTCAAATTTCGTTAATGGTCAGGTTACGGTGTTTAAATTCCCTCAGTCCTGCTGGCTAATGTTGGTTTCAAGGTTCAGTTAGGTGTTCATCTATATTCTTCCTTCTGTGGGTTGTTAATTCTTCACTGGGGCTTCTTCATCAATTTCTCCAGATTATTTTTTATTTCTTTGGTTGAATTTATTTATTTTTTACTATTTGTGTTATTATTGTTATTATGTTTATCTTCTTAATCAGTGTTGTAGATAAAATAGGCTGATTTACTTCTTTTTATGTCTTAGTGGGCTTCATACATCCACCCTACTCAAACTTCAATAATGGAATGATACAATTTATTAACGGTTTCCGTGAAACAAAGTCTGGTTGTTATGGCAACCTCCTCTAAAAAACTAATTCCCATTGGCTGATAATTTATAACATTGTTATATCAAACTAACGTTTTTCTATTCAAAATTATTAATATCTTTTAAAGTATTATACATTCCTTATACTATTTGTAATATTAAATACAATAACACCATTATTTTGCTTTTTGTTTACACATTATTTTGATACCCCTCAAAGTTACCTTTGGTCAATTATAACAGATTACTAATTTTTCAGTTTGGTATTTCTTTAGTTAATTACATTTAAACTAATAATATCCAGTTTTGTACCCTACACTTTCACTTTGATACCTAAACAAATTATACACTTTATTTTATTATTGGCTATTGTTTTATCTTAAAATTCACAAAATTCTGCTCATCAGTTCTAAGCCTAATGCCTAGATTTCATAATTCACCTACCTTATACACTTAACAATTGTTTATAGTTATTTATGTTAATTTATTAGGTTACTAAACATTATTAATGAAACAAACAAACTTAACTCATAACATTTGATTGTTTTTAATCATCACATAACATTATATAATTATTTAACACCTCTTTATAGGTCCATGCCTGTATCTAAATTTTCTACATGTTTTAATGATTTTGTTTTAACATAATTTGCCATCTAACGATACTTTGGTTATTTACCGTTAAAGAACTCTATAACAAACTTGAACATTAACTATGCACTATTATTCCCTTATAAACTCATTTAAGAGAATATAGTGTCTAACTCCCCTCTGTTTTCAATCTAACATATTACTTTTTATATTTATTTTCTAAGTGTTTTTTATATAACTTTATAACATTCCTTAACAATAACACAATATATCTTTTATCCTACTTATACTATACTAACAAATTATTATAACTGGGTTACTATATTACTTATAAGTTTGTTATTACCAGTTTATTATTTTATAGTTAATTACACTGCACTTTCCTTAACTAGTGTTTATGTGTTTATTCTACTATCACTGGGTCCTATACTGGTTTTTTATTGATTATCACTTTTTATTCACTTATCACCTCTGTACTAATAACTATTGTTAATCAGGTTCATTTTATTTTAGTGGCTTTTGATAGCTTATTATTTAACATTGTATATTTTATTAGTATCTTTGATTTTACATTTCCCTTTCTTTTATCTTTTCTATAGATTACAGATTACATATAGATTACATATGTATTTTATATAGATTACATATTATTTATTGCCCTATCTAATTTTGTACTTTTATTTAATATACGTTATTTTAGTTAATATTTGGGCTCTCATAATTGTAGTCATATTGCGGATTGGATTGTTGTTTTTGTCTCACCTTATCCAATCTATTGGGTTTAGTCCTTGTCATTGTCTTAGTCATTTTTTAGTTAGTAGTGTTGTGCTATCATTCTTCATGTTATAACCTTTTATTTTCCTTCAGTTTTCAGCTTTTCTTCCATTAATTATACTGGTAAGTCTTGAGCTATATTATGTCACATTACAACATGCATTTATGAAAATCCCTATAAAGGGATGTGATTTGTAGCATCTGTTCTATTAGATGTGTTGATATGTTTTTCATTGCATATTCCCGCCTCCAATTAATTACATCCTTTTTTTTCCGGCCATCTAGGGACCACATGCCAATTTCAGTTCTTTACTCTTTGTTATTTCCTTTTTTTCCAATACTCTTTCATCTTCTCACTGTATCTCCTCTTCCTGTCTTCAGTCCACTTTGAACCTGGGTTTTTCTCTCTCCTACCCTGGACTCCCTCCATTTTTAACACTTTTGCCCGAAAAACTTCTTCAATTGCTTCCTCTGCGTGTATAATATTCTTTTCTAAATCCTTTTGGACTTCTTTAATCCAACTTGATGTTGACTTCTTCCCCCACAGATATTTGAAGATTTGCTTTGTCAACCTATTGTCGTCCATTCTATATAAATGTCCAAAAAATAATAGTCTTCTTTTTCTCATTGTTTCTGTTATACTTTCTATATTTTGATATATTACATCATTACTTCTTAATTTCCAACCTTCTGAAGTTTTTTGTGGGCCTAATATTTTCCTAAAAATCGCTTTCCAAAATTTCTAATTTGTCTAAATTATAATTCAATGTGAGACATTCACATGCATATAGGCATTCTGGCTTCACTACTCTGCTGTAATGCCTTATTTTAGCATTTTTAGATATGCACTTTTTATTGTAAATATCTTTAGTTAAACCATATGCCCGTTCCATCTTATGAATCCTTTCTTCTATTGCAGATTTTTCCAAGTCATTCTCTTGAATTATCTCTCCTAAATTCTTAAAATTTCGAACCCTCTCTATTCGACCAATATCTGTTACCAGGAATTTTGGTGCATTTTTAAAGTTTGTGAGAAATTGAGAAATTTGGTTTTTTTCTGCAGAAATTCTTAAGCCTGTTCTACTGGCTATGTCCTCTAAAAAATTAACTTGTGTTACTGCAGATGTCACATGTTCAGAAAGTATAGCAAAGTCATCTGTGAATACCAAACAGTTTACTTCAGTACGTTTGTTCCTTCTTCCCAACATGATTGGTGATATTTTGCATTCCAAATTCTCACTACTTTCTCCAGGACACAGTTAAAAAGAATTGGGGATAAACCATCACCCTGTCCTACACCTTATCACCATCACCCTTTAGCTCTTTTATTTATTTTACTTTTCAATTCTTTGGTCCAAAAAGCCGTGTTGTAGTTGTACTTTCTTTCTCTTGGCGTAGCACTTTTTACATGTTTTCTCAACATGTCACAGTACTTGGCAACTAATGTATTGTGATCGTACTGATCAACTTACAAAATAATAATTAATAAAAATACTCATATTCCACACTTCTTACCTTTATCGGGTCCAAGGTTCTTCACTCGAACTCGTGGCCTATACACGTGATTTAGGGTTTATGTTATTAAGAAATTCGACTCTCATTACACTGGTTAACTAACTCAACTTTTATTTAACATTCTGTTTAGTATTCTCCTTTTTGTGAATATGAATTCACTATTTCTAACCACCATCATCGAAAACTAGTCTTACTTTCACATGACAATTTTCATCTTTACTTATGTACATATCGTTATTATGATTACAATAACTCATATCATCAATTGTATCACCATAGTATTTGACAACTTCATTGCCTACTATTAATTCATAAAACCTGTCAACATTTGGTATGGTCAGTTCTCCCTTAGTATTATTCGTTAAACTCAGGTAAGTTATATCATCATATTCATCTACTATATCAATCACATCACAAGGTAAGTGCTCATCTTCTACAATGGTATCATCAAAATAATCATCAACATTTACTGCACCAGGTAAGTCTACAATATTACTAACTCTCTCTCTATTTATTATCTCTATCAACTCTCCATAACCTCTATTTAACTTAAACATCTCTATAATTCTCTCTCTCTCTTAAAATACTTCTCATAACACCATTTCATTTTGTCTCTATCACTCCATGCAGAGGGCACTAAATCATAAAAACACCGCCTGGCTTTTCCAGGAATAACCCTAAAACTCAAAGGACAATTATTCGTAGAACATTCATCTACCAAATACATTCGTGAAGACCTTTCTTCACCCCAACAACACCACGGGAAAAATTTACCCCCTGCAACCCCTCTACCTGTAAACTTTCTTTCCACTCTCTATCTGAATCATCAATACTCTCTACCACTCCATTATTAAATTCTACTTCCACTAAAACTTCATCGGCATTCTCCATATTCACAACCTTACTCTCTAACACCACATTCTTAATTATATTATCATTTTTCTCACCCCTACTTACCGTATTATATGTTACCTGATCGTCTTTATTTTCGTTTAATTGATCGGTCTCTTCACCACTTTCTACCCCCACTATACTCTCATAATTATCATCACTATTCAATATTTTATTCTCTAACTCTACCACTTCCACTATTTTATCATTATTATTATTTGTCATATCTCTAACACTGTCACATACCTTCTTATTCATTATCTGATTTCATTTCCTTTCTAAATTTTTATTCATTTCGTTAGTCTTCTCCTCGAAATTGTTACTTATTGATTCTATTATCTGTTCTTTCATACTATCACAACGTGTATCAATTCATTCATTTGCTTATTAAAATTAAAATTTTGCTGTTTTATCTCCTCTCTCATCAACTTTATCTCATTATTTTGCTCTTTTAATGTATCATTCATTTTAGTGTTTACTTCATCAAATTTAGCATTAAAATTATTATTTTGTACATCAAACTTATCATTAAAATTACTTTTTATCTCCTTAATTTCATTCTCTTGTTCATCGAATTTCATATCTAACATTGTTTGTATCATTTTCAGCATTTCATAGCTATCATCTTTTTTAACTGGGATAGGCGTCGATTGACTCATTACGCCTTCCATCATTTTTGACTCAGTCTCGTTTACATCACTATTTATTTGACTTTCCATTTGGCTGTCAGTGAAGCTGACGTCCTTATTACTATTTGTATTAGTATTCATTTTTATATTACTTATGAGATTTTCCTCTACATACAAAATCAATCTTACATGTATTCAGTATTAATCAATGTATTATAAGTATTACTTAACTATAGTATAAGTATCACATAACCTGCACGTAATCTATACGTACTCTGCCTTAACCTCCAAATCATGCTTATATCCACGGGTGTGGTTTGTACAAAATTTATTTGTAAAACTTGTCTGTTTGGGCGCCAATTGTGATCATACAAATCACTTACAAAATAATAATTAATAAAAATACTCATATTCCACACTACTTACCTCTATTGGGTCCAAGGTTCTTCACTCGAACTCGTGGCCTATAAACGTGATTTAGGATTTATGTAAAGAAATTTGACTCTCATTACACTGGTTAACTAACTCAACTTTTATTTAACATTCTGTTTAGTATTCTCCTTTTTGTGAATAAAATAATAATATAACTTTTCTTTTGTATCACCTTTGGAATTTAAATCGGACAGATTTTAACATTGAGACATAGACCTAATTTGACAAAGATAAACAAAACTTAACATTTTTCTTCTTATAATTAAAATAAATAGTTAATTAGATTATATAAAAGCAACCCAGCATTTGCTCACACACTCTTTCACGCTTTTTACCCCATTTATTTTAGATTTAGCGCTTTTTATTAAATTTTCATAATTATTGGTTTAAATCATACGGTTACTTCTCTGGTTGTGTCCCTGAAGACTACGTGTTGCAATCAGTACATTTTAGTTCATTGGTTCGTCCAAATTAACATCTCACTATTTAAATTTTGACCAGTCGCCGAACTGTTAAAATTTACTTGTTGAAAGTTATCTCACATTATTATTTATACTCGAACTCCATTCTTTAGCACTTTTGTTCAATTTTTTAGGCTCGAGAGCCTGTTACGGTAAACCGTGTTTATTTACACTTTTTCTGTCGGTCGGTCTACATTTTCTAGTAGATTTTAGGCGAACCGCGCACCCATGCAACTGCGTGGTTTCGAAGTTATATGCCAGCTGCCTCTTTCTTCGCCGTTGTCAAGATGGCCAAAACGTACTCCTGCTCGTCAACTTGCTTCGGGATAGGCTGAGCGGGCGTCACGTGATATCTCATACTTTTGCTCTAGACTCGCGCTCGCCGACAAGCGAAAATGAATGTGATATTCACCATGCCCGCACGGGTGTAAGCGCACTCTTACACATTCCAAAGCACCTGGATTTGTCGTATGTGCCCTAGCTGACAGAACAAACGTGCAACTGGGTGTTTTGAAAGTTACACACTGCTTTAAAATTGAAACTGTCTGGGCGATTCCCCAGTATTACCACTGATAAACTAATAAAATAAACCCCTTAATTCTGTACCGTTACAGTATATGGTGAATCATAATTTTATCTGTTACTAAATCTCTACTAAATTTAAGCCAGTTCCATCACGTTACTTGCTGTTAGTGGAATTTCAGGTTTCCAATTCCAAGGATATTAGTGTCAAGTGGCGTCTCCCTCCTGGATCTCGAGTGACTTTTCTTATGCAGAGGTTGGCTTTGTTAGCTGATACTATTAACAAATCAGGTGTTTTTGTCTTCCTGAATAATGAATAAAGGTTTTCTGGTTCATATGGATTGTATAGTGGAAAGAAGCTGTTCTGTTTACATATTGCTCAAGAAAGTAATTTGTCCTAGTGGTTCTGGTCAATGATGTTAATGCCACATCGAGATCTCCTAGTATTATTGTGTTGTTTGTGATATTAATGATATCAGAGTTTAAGTTTTGATTGGTGGGGAGGTTATACGCTTAAATCTTGAATTGAGTTTTTCCACCGAGATTGTATTCAACTACCTCTGACTTGTCAGCTTTATTTATTTCCTTAACCCTTTGATTGGTGACAACTCGGTTAGTATGTTAGAACTCTAATAGTGGAATTTTTTGAAACAACTCTGATAGTGGAATTTTTTGAAACTTTGTAAAATGTAATTTAATGCAAAATTGCCAACTTTAATTATAGGGAAACTGATAAAAACATATAAATAATGTTAAATAGTTCATCTCCACTTGACGATTTGCCAAAAATAAATATTTCATCACCTGATTCATAGTTTGTAACATATTCACAAATATTGTCCTCAGCCAAGTAGTTAGACTTTTGCAAAGGTAGTTTATCAGAAATACTCAACACTAAAATAAAATTTTAAACATTCTATAATTTATATAAAATGAACAATACAAATTATTTATAAAAGAAACACTTTTCACACCTGTATACTTTTGTAAACTAAGCATAAAATAACCTCCAAGTACACCAAATCAGCGCACACCACCTCAGCACACTAAAACTCGTGTGTCAGAATGCAAACATTTCACCATAGCCATGTATATTACATAACACCAAGAATAAATGAATACCAAATCCTTGGAAAACAATCTACAAGAGTGCAACGTGAATAACTTTGCAACTAACATTGTATATCGGCAACACTAAGAAAGTGAAAGCTGAAAACATGTATATACGTGAGTACTGATGAAAGGGTTATTATATGGAATTTTGTTGTCAGACCAGTTTTTACTGCAGGTAAAATGCCATTGCTGTTTATCTACTTTTAAAAAGGACATAGATGGTGTTGCCTTTCATGTTGAAGTATTTAGTGTTGTCTTCTGTAACACTGGCTTTGTTTATAATAAGGACATCTGTTTTTGCCACCGGTTATCTTCTTAATTTCTGTCATCTTAGAGGTGGACAACCCACCTGCATTCCATTGGAGGATACTCAATTGCCTCTCTTTGCTTTTTTGTCCTAACAGTCTACTATTTTGTTTTTTGCCCAAGGGCATTTTAAGTACTTTTATCCTCTTATTCTGGAGGTACCAGTATTGTCATTCATTTAACACCACCCAGGTGCCACGTACAACTTTTGGAATGTTGTGGACGCAAGCGACTTTGTCGCCTGTAGTTAAACATTTACGAACACAAAAAGTAGTCTGTCTGCGGCTTTCATGGCGGGCTTCTATGTTGTCAGAACTTTGGCTTGCCAGGCTGTAAGGCTGTGGTCCAAACCATGGCCTTACAACACGGCAGTCCGAAGTTCTGTTAACATAAAAAGTATTGTCTTCTGTGAGTTAAAAGTAGCCACATATAAGCCACTATGCAAGTAAAAGAAATAAATAGTGTTCTAGTCAGAATAATGTGAAAAATGATCAAGCAATCTTTGTATGGTTTTGTGTATTATATGTAGGAAATGTATTCATATTGTACTAGTCACTTTATCTCAGCATATATATTTAGTATAACTCACGTGTACATAATGTTTTATTTAATTACAGATTTGGGATGATGCATTTCTGGTGAAGGATGATAGTGAACCTTGTATGAGACTGTGGTTTGATAGTGAGAAAGGCAATCCAAACGATAACGTAGCAAAATACTATGTCAAACAACTCACACAAAAGGGACTTCCAGAGCCAGCAGTAGACTCATCAGATCCTTCCAGTAGTAATGTTCGTTTTCCAGCATTAGTAACTATGTTCCTTGCGTTAATAGTACTTATTTTATACTGAAATAGCATTCAGCATAAGTTCCTCATTTTTAGTTTATTATTTTAAAGTGATAAAAGAGCACTTTGTATATGTGTTTTCTATAGTAAATTTGTATGAGACATGGTGAGGTAGACTAAGCTTAAAAGATTTATGAATAAATTTGTTTTTTGCATAGTAGTCCAAATTATACAAGGCTGAAAATTGAGTTCTTGTCTAGCAATTGTTAGTTACCTCATCTGTTATGCAAATACTATGAATTATATTTAGTGTGTTTTATTGTTAATAATTATGAATCTCATAGCATAAATATTACAATGTTCTGTAAAATGTAATCTTCTGTACGTTTTATCTTCAGTTGTAATGTTCAGTATGTTTATATTTGACTGTAAACCTAGAACTCACATCTCAGCTCAGGACAGTCAGTACTTATAAGCAGAAAAATTAGTATACTATTATGATAATACATTTGTTTTTTTTTTTTGTAATTGGTTTAAGCATTTCTCATTGTTTTATTGTAATGCAATCTCTTACATAGAACTGTTGATGTTTATTACTATTATATTAGATTCTCATGTTACTTGTGATGTTGGCATCTTATATCACATTATGTGATGTGTTTTGTGTATAATATATTGTTGTGTTAAGTAATATTTAATTACAGATAGAAAATAAAATGGTCACTGGTGGGGATCAGATGCGAACTGCTTGTACAAAGTGCATTGTTGTACCATGACAATAATTTGGAGTAAACTTTTCATGAAAAAGTAATCAGTCAAAACAATTTCTTAATGAATCATATGAAACAGTATGTGTCATAATAATAACTTGTAAGTACTCCAAATTATATTTGTTTTAAAAATTGTCTAACAGTACAGACCCTCATGGCAGCTTGAAGATTTAGTGTTGGAAGTACAGTTATAAAGGTTGATTATTGTGATTCCCTCCCTCAAAAAAATAATCATTATTAGTTTTTTTTATTGTATTGTCTGAAGCTTTTGTAAGAAAAAAATTGTTGGATTTTGTTGACCGTGACATGTCCATTACTACTGGATTCCATTGTATATGAGGGTCTACATTTAGTAAAATTTTACATCTTTATAAGTAAAATTATTACAGTAAATTTAACTTGAAATCTAGCAGATCTCCAAAACATCTAGTATGCCCTACTTAGATTCTTGTGTAGTAAACATTACATTATTAGAAAATATTTTGTTTTTACATTGTAACTAGTATGTGGTGGTGCAACAGACTGTGTGATATTCTGTGTAATAAATGAATATGTGATCAGAGTGGTTGTAACAATGCCGGTGCATTGATGTAGGAAGTATTTTTAATAGTGTAGTATTCAGCAATAATACGTAGGCTGTCTCATCCACAATTAAATTTTTAATGCCTCAAATGTAATTTAAAATTTCATATTTAAGCTTTTTATAAAATAATGTAGATCTTGTTTATGAACAAAGTGTGCACTGCCTATAAATTTAGCACCACAGAATTTTAAATTTTAAATAGTTACTGAACGTATTCCATAATTAATAACAAAGTGTGGTGTGTGTGAGGGTGTCTTATTTATGCCTTATATTTAAAAACTGTGATAACATTGTACAAAAGTTTGTGATAATTTGTGATCATAAAATGTATTCCGCATATTCATTCCATGGCCCATTTAATGGCAGTAAATGTTTAAAGCTGGAAGTGGATAGTACAGATTGGAAAGCTGTGCAGTGTAATACTGAGCTGTCTTTTCATGAGAAAT
The DNA here is from genome assembly GCA_034769895.1 of Magicicada septendecula. Lineage (NCBI taxonomy): Eukaryota > Metazoa > Arthropoda > Insecta > Hemiptera > Cicadidae > Magicicada > Magicicada septendecula. Next base: position 271,705,585 of record CM068371.1, read on the forward strand.
TACCGAGATAACTCGTTTTTATTATAAACATGAAAGTTACTGGTTATGTTTAATGTGAAACTACTATTACCATATTGTCAAAATACTATTTATATCATTTGGTTAGTTCACTAGTAGAGAATTCACATTCCTAGAAATATTAGTATGTAGTATGACTATTGTAATACTAGAATCACTTATGAAGTCCACACTATGTCACTTCTGTCCCTATAAATGTTTGTGAAAAAATATATAATTCTTAAAACTGTTTGGACATTTTAACTAGGTTGTGTTATGATGAGTTGTTCAGTGTGAGAAGTTAGGAAGAAAATGTAGTCATTCCTTGGTTGATTGGCATTAGGTGCTGGCATAGTACAGCAACATTAAGTGTCATTTTGAACATATATAGTTTATATACAACATTGTTTTCACTGTATTGAAAACAGGAGTAATGGGAATAATACAAAGTGCACCAAATTATACGTCACATTATTTTGAACCTTATTAGTATTCCACCATTATGTTCTCTACTAGCACTGGTAAAAAGGACGCATTTGTGTGGCACATTTCTTCTACACATATATTTACAGATATATGCATTTCTATTCATACTTTTTATAACAGTGCAGCTGAAAGATTCTTTACTATTGATTCAATATGGATTAATATGAAATTCAAGTGTAAACTGATACCAAACTATGATCAATAGTATGTATGGCTCTTTACTACTTATATTTTCAATTAAATTTTTATTTAATGGAAATTAAAATTATGAAGAACTCTGTGTGTGTGTGTGTGTGTGTGTGTGTGTGTGTGTGTGTGTGTGTGTGTGTGTGTGTGTGTGTGTGTGTGTGTGTGTGTGTGTGTGTGTGTGTGTGTGTGTGTGTGTGTGTGTGTGTGTGTGTGTGTGTGTGTGTGTGTGTGTGTAGGGGGGGCTTGCAGAATTAAATGAGAAATATTGTACACAGAAAATTGTTTCCATTAGTTTAACTGTTATTATTGAAAAGTTAACAGTTTTGTAAATGTCTCTTATTATTTATTTTATTTATTTGTTTAATAATAATTCTGTAATAATTATTCATTTAATAATGGTTTTTTATCAACTTGTTTTATTGATAATGTGGAAACTATTAATAACTATTAGAGTATTGAGTTTCTTACATTACCAGTATTCATTAAGAAAAAATTATTGTATAAATACCATCATGAGTTTATAGGTTGCCTACAGAAATTATCATTTGTAGGTTAGTGATTTGTGTTTCTTCTTGTTTCTTTATACTCATCATCATCATCAGCGGCGCAACAACCCATTACTGAGTCAAGGCCTCCTTTAACAGCCTCCGCCAGTTGTCCCGGTCAAGTGCAGCTGCTCTCCAGTTCCAGGTCCCAAGGATGTGGTGCGCATCATAGTTCATACCGTCTTCCCAATGTAGTTTGGGTCTACCAACTCTCCTGGTGCCATAGATCTGTTCTGTGAGTGCCTTTCTTGGTATTTCATTCTCCCCCATTCTGATCACGTGTCCAGCCCACCTGAGTCTACCAAGCTTTATAATTTTCACAATATCTGGTTCATTCAGAAGTATGTTCAGTTCTTGGTTGGTTCTTTTCCTCCATTCGCCTCCCACACATATTGGACCAAATATACTACGGAGGATTTTGCGTTCATGAACCAGCAGGCTTGACTCAAACTTTCCAGAAATGGTCCAGGTCTCAGAACCATAGGTGAGAACTGAGCGGATCAGTGTTTTATACAAAAGCAGCTTGATGCTCCTGGCAATTATTCTACTTTGGAACAGGGGTCTGAGACCAAAGAAGTACCTATTAGCTGAGGTGATTCTTTGCTTTATTTCCTCTGTTGTTTCCCCATCAGCGTTAACTTGGCATCCTAAATAAACAAAGTTGTTGATTTTTTCGAAGGAATAGATGCCAATTTGGATGTGCTCTCCGTCCCTAGCCGTCTGTCCTGTGGCCATGTATTTTGTCTTGCTTTCATTTATTATGAGACCCAGTCTCTTTGCGGGACCTTCAAGAGCAAGAAAGGCTTCAGTGACTGCTCAAAGGGACCTCCCGATTATATCTAGGTTATCAGCGTATCCTAGGACCTGCACCAACCTGTTGAATACAGTCCCAGAGAATCTATTCCAGCATCCTCATAGCTTTTTCTAAGGCAAGATTAAAGAGGAGGCAAGCAAGAGCATCGCCCTGGAGGACTTCCTTTCCATAGTCAAACTCTCCTGATAAGACATTCTGAATCCTCACCATGCCCTTCACTGTCAACATTGTCATCCTACACAATCTTATTAATTTCTTTGGTATGCCCAGTTCTTCAAGAGCAGTGTAAAGTTCTTTTCTGTCAATGCTGTCGTATGCATTCCTGAAATCTATGAAGAGGTGATGGGTTTGTAGCTTATGTTCCCTACCTTTCTCTAGAATTTGTCGGAGTGTGAAAACCTGGTCTATTGTCGATTTTCCTCTTCTAAATCCGCATTGATATGATATCGACCAATCACCCGATCAGCATGCGGAAGCAGTTTTTGGTACAATATATGGGACACTGTTTTATACGCCACAGGTAGAAGAGAAATGCCTCTGTAATTATTACAGTCTAGTTTATCTCTTTTTATAACTCTTTATACTCATCATGTTGCCTATAATTATTTAATTAACTTTATTGTTTAACTTTATTTTGTTTTTTGTTTGTTTTGTTATTAATTTTTTTTTCAGATTTTAGAATGTTTATTTATATGCTCAAGTGATTTATTTAATTTTACATTATCATTAACATGTTTGTTAACTGTTGGCATTAAGACTTTGAGTGGTATAAATTTGACTCCATTATGTATGTATTTCTTGCTCAAAGTACTTAATTTCTTTTTTGTGCTTTATTTTTATTTTTTTGTGCATGAACACTGTCATTTTTAGATCCATTTACTGGGTTATTTTGTTTAGTTTATTAAAATTGTATTTGTGTTGAATGGTTGTGTACTAACATAAAAATGAGGCTGTAATACGTTAGTGTTGTTAGTTTGTAGTAATTTGTATTATATTTCAACATTTTGTGGTTGGCACTGACATCTTTGTTTTGGTTTATTATAATTTATATATTCTGTGTGAACTTTGTATTTTTAGTTACTAAATTATAATTATCTATTGTTGTCTTATGGAGTTAATGAAGTTTCATTCATTTAATATTACGAATACTATTTTATGTTTGTGTGTCATAACTTCTGTGGTTGGGTGTCCCCCATATTCTTCAGGCTCTACAAAAAGACTTTAGTAGTGTTTTTAACTGTAAATTGTTTCCTCTTGTTACTTATTACGTTTTGTATTTTTCATTTCAGACTTTATAATTTTAAATTCCTTAGATTTTTGCCTGTGTATGCGACGAATGCCATGCAATTCCAGATTGTTTTTATTTTAATATACAGTATTTTGTAACTTGTTTACAATTGTCTTTGATTGACAATTAAAAATTATTAATTTAGTTGGTATATCAAATACATTGTTTTGAGAGGGGGAGGCAAACACATCATGAGCACCAACATCTGGTTCTACTGTGGTTGCTAGTGCTGGACTCTTACAGGGGAAACCCCTCTGCAAATAGATACTACTCATATTGTAAATGAATATCTTATAATGTTAGGCTGTCCACTCTTACTGTCCTACTATCCTATTGTCTAGATCTTATCCTAGTATCCCACTTGCACTACCTGTCTTATATAATATATTCTTGTACTTTTTCTTTCATTACACTGTATATGAGAATGGACAGTTCTCCATGAACTCCTGTTTTCCAAATATTGTCAGTATTTCCTGTTTTCCAAATACTACACATTGTCAGTATTTCATACTACTAAGTTGTCTATGTTTATAGTTGTTTCCTGTCTCTAGTTCCTGTTGTCCTATACCTACCTAATCTGACAAGTATATGTTCTGTTTTTGTTTAAACCCTCAATGGTTGAGGTTATGCCATTTAGCATTTACAGCCACTTAATATTTAGCTTATATAATAATCAAGAGTTCTGTGTTACCATCCCATCCTTTCTTAGTATTTGAAGTTAACTGCTACATCAGTTTTGCCACTCTTAAGTACTTTCTGCCATTTTCCCAGCATCGTCAGTTGCTCTCATCGTTTTTCTATTCTGTCTAAATTATAATTTCACTCTCTCCTCTGCCTTTAGGTGTATCAGTATTACTCATGTGAAAACTTGTTCCTCTGATGTATGTTATGCTTTATGCACTATATATTCATTTTGTTAAGTTACGCTTATTTGTAATAATAATTAATAATAAATGTATATCTGATAATTATGTATTTGTATTCTATTGTACGTAAATACTGTACACCAGACATCCGGTGTGACCATGTGCTCAGTTTATCAATGTACATTAGGCTTTTCGGGTCCAAGGTTGCTTTAAGCGAAAAATCAGAGGCTTAGGGTTTCGAAATAACATTCAAACAACATGTGGCAAACAGATTAATTTTATTTATATCAGTATCTAAATGCTATAAACAATAGGAGTCATCAAACAACTATTAAATTCCAAGATGGCGGCTACGTTACTTCCGCCTTTCACCATGCTTTTAATTCTATATGGATATACTCTTGTTTTCTTTAAAATAATTCTTTTATCAACTTCTTTACTGTATTTAACTTGCAAAAGTGTTATTTATTTCTTTGACGTGAATAATTACTCTACAACTCACCACAAACCAACGCCTCAGATATAGTTTCTTTAAAGTTGGCCAACTCTCTTTCACTCTCTCACTCAAACCAATCATACTATAATACTGAATACATTGATTATTTTTCTTTCTGATTAGAGCTCATTTTTCTGTTTTAAATTTAGAAAAGAATTTTAAAGGGCTTTCCTGAAATGATGCGGCGTTGACTATCCTCGGCAGACTCCCATGTTGGCTGGCAGGTGTTCGGCCGAATTTTTACTGTTTTATTTAAGTGCACTGAATTTACTTTTTTCTCTACATTGTGGTCCACTGACTTTACTTTACTGTTATGATTACATTTTTGAACAAATTTACATATTTTGTGGCAAAACTGCCCACTACATTGTTTGAGCGTGTGTGCTCTCTTGAGTTGCGTTTGAAGACTGGGGGCGAGTTATACGTAATTGTTATGTAAGTGGTCGTGCACCTGACGTCATTGTCTATTGTTTTCCAGTCACCGCCCTGGTTAATACGTAATTGATTGCATGCCGTCATTATTTATTTATGACGATATGGCTTTGTGGACCAATGAAAGTTCGTATTGTTAGTTCGTTTTCACATATGCCGCCATTATATATGTTAAATTCCGCTCGTACACCGATGACCTTGGCTTCACTCCTCTCTTGTTGAATATACGTCTTTATTGGGACTTGGGTAAAACTGACCTAGCCCTGGTTAACATTCATGATCAGAATAAAAATACAATATAAGATTCCTTAATCCCATTATTATGGTAATAGGTATTTCTGTACTGTCACAATTTTTATATTTTTCTGTATGCTTTTGCTATCTTTTTTTATACCACTTGGTGTGCAGTACCTCTGCCTACACTGGAGTTCCATACAATGATATGGAGAGTACCCCTTTACAAGTAACTCTTTCAAAAGTCTGGTTGCACTTTTTTCAGCATTGTTATGGATATGATATGCTCTCCGAAATTCAGATTACCGTCTGACTTTTAGATATCGGAATAACGTTTTATTATAAAAACATGTATATCAAAATAAAATTTGATGTGCCATAAAAATACTTATAAAATGGCCGTACATTATTGCAGATACCATGTCAAAAGTTTGATCAACTTGTAATTAGCCAGAAAAAATTGTTATTGGAAGATGTTGCATATTTCTAGCGTATGGACAATATTAATATTACTGTATGTTATGTATGTAGAACATTTACAACTTCTTGTGTTATAATTTACAACAAAATTCATATGTTTGGCCACAGTTTCTACAAAAGCCAGTACAACATAGCTACAGAAACACACAAGATTATATAATAAATTAACATTTTATGAAACTTGTTTCTAAATGAGCTCTGGCTAGAAAAGTGATGATAGAGTTGCTTTAAAATGCTGTTTGAAGTAGAATTACAAATTCAGGGTAGTTGCCTTGGTATATACTCATAGAAGGCAACATACTCTTAATGTAGCTCAATCTTTGTAGAATTGTTGGAAGTCATCCACTGCAATAATCTGCAGCTGATCTGTCACAATTTCCTGACCGTTTTCCACATTTCCTTAATCATGGAATTTTAGTTTAGGGAAAAGAAGTAAGTCACAAAAGGTCCTGTGGAAGTAGTAAAATGGTTATAATCAAAAAGTTAATGTGTTGTACTCCGAGTTATTACTACATATTTCTCTACCATACAAATATATTATTTAAGATACTTTTAATTTGTCATTCATAAAATAAATGAGAGTCAGTCAGATGTAATTCTACGAAAAAGTTGTGATGTAGTAGCTAGGGTTTGGTTCTGGTTCAGGTCTTACCGTAGGCAAAAATCTAGGCTGGCTTAAATGATTAAATCACTCTCGTTTTACAAAATGTAAAACCAGTGTGTATAATTCCTGCTAATGCCCATCACTTTCCTCTGCTGTTTGGAGCTGGAAACTATAAGTCTCCCCAAATATATGTGAAAGAGTCTATAAGCTCATGATAGACATGTATGTTTAATTGAAGCATAACATTTAAGGGGAAGAATAATTAATTCAATAAGCAAATTGTATAATTTTTTTGGAAATATGTTTTTTATGTCAAAAATTAACTTTGAATCATTTTAGTAAAACATTTTGTGTAACAAATGTATAGTATGTTTTTATTTGTATTTATTTTTTTTTTAATTAGCATTAAACTGTACCTTTTCAGGTGAAAACTAGTACTTAGTGTGTTTTTTTTATGAATCTTTCAACTTTTTTGGTACTTAAGAAGCGTATCAACTAATTGGTTTACAAATTATGGTACTTTCACAAGAGTTTATTATTCTGTTGTTTGTTATTACAGTAAAGTCCCTGAAACTTGATTTAATGTGGACTGAGAGCTGACAAGTTACCAAAATGGAAAGTTTTACAGAATTGAGACTGAATAATTCAAAATGTATGGCTGTATGAAGTAAATTTATCTAGGATGTTAGCAGATTCGAATACAGAGTGATTAAAGAAGCTCAGAGTTTAATATAAAACAATTTGTATAAAATTAAGTATAGCCCAAGTTACTTACTTTATACAAATTAATACATGAATTCCTATTTAAAAAAGACAATTTTTTGACACACTGTTATGTAGGTGGCAAAGAAATAAAATATATATTACTGACACACCCTGCTGTTTGAAATAACACAACTGTCCCTCAGCATCTTTTAGTCATTGATTGTAACTTGTTTTTCAGCTTTTCTTTCATATTCCACCTCTGTGCCATCTGATTCATTGTTTCCTTTCTCTTCCAGCCCTTTTACCACTCTAAAACGTTCACCAGTTTTATCATACTACATACATTCACCAACTTCACAATGAGTAGCATGTAATATGTAATGTATATGATACATCACTTCATTAGATCCAGTAATGTAGAACTTAGGAGGTTGATTCAAAAAGTAACCTTCATTGTTTTTTATGTACAAAATAATAAGTACATATGAATGAAAAAGTATGAGTTTCTGGCAGTTACTGACACAACTAGCGGCATTACGAGGAAACAAAAAATTGTTCTCGCACATTAAAGTTCTTTCTACGTGTACTCATTAGTTGGCACATCTAGATCATCACTAGTTACTATAAGGGCAGATACTGTTTGTACTAGTATGCATGAATACACTTTTACACAAAAACTCAGACATAAGATTAAAAATATTTCTGTATCATAATGCATTAATATCATATGGATGATCACTTTTCAACAACATACTTTCCCCTACGTTCAATGTGTGTACAAGAGAGCTTCACCAGTGCTTCATTTCCATGAGAAAAAAAATTTATTTGGTTGACTGCACAGTCATGGATGCATTGACACTTTCACCTCATCACCTGTTAAAAACTTCTCTCCAAGATCCTCTTGAAGCATTCGAAAGATGTAATAATAAGTTATTGCGAGGTGAGATGAATAAGTGGGCTGTGGAAGATATTGGAAATTCATTTGAGAGATCATGTGACTGCATTGTTATGTTGTAACAGAGCAAACTACATTTGGACCTTACTGGAGGTTTCAAATGGTTCCAGAGAAGGTCACATTATGACTTACTATTCACTGTTGATCCTGCAAGCATATAGTCTTCCATAATTTACCCTTACGGTTTCAGAAAAACTTAAGCATTACTTTTACACCAACGGAGCTGCACAAAGTTTCCAAGTTTTGGTAATGTTGAATGTTACCATTTCTTGGTTACTTGCTTAGTTTATGGTTGAAAATAATAAACCCATGATTTGTCACCAGTAACTATGCATGGCAGAAGTCATCTCCCTTAGCTTCATACCATTGCAACGATGACACACAAGCATCCACATGAAGATCTTTTAGTTCAGGAACCCATCTAGTGGAAACGTTAAACTATAGCACCTCACTGACGATGTAATGTGTTGAACCATGACTAATTGACATTATTTCAGCCAATCGCCAAGTATTGCCCACTTTTCTTCCATGACAACTCGTTCCACTACAACAGCGTCAGGCATAGTCAATGTTGGAGGCGAGCCAGAGTACGCTGCATTGGTCACATTTGATGCATCACTTGAATTTCTTTTGCCATTTGTACATTTGTTGTAATGAAAAGCAATTTTATACATTGCTGTGCTTCTTATCAGATACTGACTGGATTTTCATCTTCACTACTCAACAAATGAATCCTTGCATTCTGCTTATCTTTGGATAAGTCAGTAAATCAACTGGCTGTAATCAGTACAAAATTATAATAACACATTTCTAAGAAAGGTAATGAATTTTACAGAATGTCAAGTTTCCAAGACTCAACTGTCCATAATGTTGTGTGATTGTGTTATACATACATATTGCAGCCATCTTTGTGGTCTGTTGACAAGTGATGGTTGGATACCTACATGCTCTGATTCTGTATGCTTCACAACGCATACAGCAGACTATGTGACATTAAATTTTATAGTAATTTTAAGTTTATTTTTTTTACTCACCATCGTACTGTCTCTTCCTTTTTTTCTGAGAACTATTTTTGCTACAAATAACAGCATGTGTCATTGGCCTTTACAGACCACTTAGGTCTCTGTAATCAATACAAAATTATTTGAACACATTTCTAAGGAAAGTAACGAGTTTTACAGAATGTCGAGTTTCCGAGACTTCACTGTACATAATATTGTTTGATTGTGTTATATATACATACACAAGAATTTTTTTATGTATTTTCTTTTGTGTTATATAAGTGTTTGTTAGTATGTATGTGTTAAAGTACACTAGATCAATTTATGTTTTCTACAGTCTGTAATTGACTATACTATCTAGTATCTGCATGTTTAGTTTTTTAATAATCCGTATATATTGAAAACATTTAACAGTCTCAAATTAATTCAATAATAAAATACTTCATGCATTGAAACAGACAAATAGAAAGTACAGCAGTACTCTTTTACAAAAAAATGATATGAAAAATTATTTTTAAAGAGGGAACCATAGAATCAAGGTTATGCCATCTCAGATTATTACAAAAGACAGTATTTGTAATGATGACATACGTATTAAAATAATAGTAAATATGAGAAACTGTCCTAAAGTGAACCCCTCATTTCAAATTGAAAGTAGGATCCCCTGTTGTGTCAGTTGTAGGAAGGTTTGTTTGGAAATGTACTAATGTTTCCTCAGATTTGCCTTGCATTATTCTTGAATGTTGAGGAGGAAATATTCTGATAGCTGCATCCAATTCTAGAATCCCAAAAAATAGGCAAACTGAAATCTGTTGATTGTTTCTTTTTAGTGGAAGAGTATTTTCTTACCTGTAATTTGGCTTGAAAAAAAAATTACATAAAGAAGAAATTACAGTAGTTGCTATGTTTGAGTAGATTTCATGTCCTGTAATATATTTAATAAAAATACTCCAACAGCTTTACATATCGCACACTGAATGCAAGATGGCCATAAGTGCAAAAAATTTGGAAATTGAGTTATGGTACAATATTAACATATTAAAGAGAGTTGTATTAAATGCATTAGAGCCATAAGTGATATCATCAGAGACACAGTTGCTATAAAAATATGTCCTTATGCTGTTGAAAATCTGGAACACACATTTTAATCCAATACAGCCACATATCACTTGGTGATTCAGAACAGAACATTGGTGATTCAGGTGAAGTTAAATGAAAGAAATTATATAAACTTTATTTAATATTTCTGAAACAGCCTTGCTTCAAGTGTTACATAACGAAGTTCAAGACGAACAGAAGACAAGAGGTCAAAAACAAAAAATATGGAAAAGTGAATTGAAGAGAAATTCAGCCAAAGTGAAAAGAAATAAGGTGAGACATACATAGACTCAAAAAGGATAACCATGTACAAGAAATGGTAATGAGAAAAGATTGCCAGGAAAATTGGCATTATAAATGTAAGCAAATTCAAGATGACTAACGTGCTCAGATTTTTAAGATGTTTTAGAAGCTTGTAGAGATTAACAAATAATGATAATATATAGCTTCCTGTGTGAACAGATCGAGACCTCAATATCGGAGAATTATAGAAGGCACTTCAAGAAATATAAATGATGAGTACCACTTTAAAGCAGATGGAGAAATATACCTTGTTTGTATAAAATTCTTCATAGATTCATTAAAAGTAGGAGACAAATGATGCGGAATATTATCAAGAAGACAACAGATGGGATTGTCAAAAATAAAACTGGCAAACACAACAACCAAACTACACTAGAGTCAACACTTAATATATAATATGTTCGAAAACATATTAATTCTATACTACGAATCAAGTCGCATTACCTGCACAAACAAACAAGTAGAGATATGTTAGTGGTGGAAAAACATTAGGAGATCTACACAGAAATTACGTAAAGGAGTGCCAGGAACAAACAAAAAGAAATGGAAATTACTCAGCCTGCAACAACATTTTCTTGACAGAATTTAATATTAGCTTTTTGTCACTAGAAAAGAGCAGTTTTATTCTGTGATAAATGATGTAAACATTCATATGTAAAAGAATTTCTACAATTTGAGCATAAAAATCATTGTAAAGAAGTTAAATTAAGCAGAGAAGAAAGGCCAAACATGGAGTGCTTGTAAAGAAAAGAAGTGTATCAGAGCATGCTACGATTTACAGGCAGTCCTCCCAAATCCTTGTGATAACATTTCTATTGTATATTATAAACGGCGGCTGTTAGTCTGAATTTTACAGTTTACGATATCAGGAGAGGTACAGGACATTGCTATGTTTGACAGGAGAGTGCTGGCAAAAGGAGTTCAAATGAAATCGGTTCATATGTTTTTCAGTTTTTACAAAATGAATGCAAAGGAGAGATGGTTGCCTTTAACTCTGACAACTGTAGAGGACAACAGAATAAACACATTATTGCTTTATACATATATACAATTTTTGCTTACAATATTTCAGTCATTACATATAAATTTTTAGTAACTGGTCACAACCAGAATGAAAGAGACCGTTTGTATTAATTAAACACAGAAAGCTTGTCCTAAAAAGTGGACCTTTTTATATACCTAGACTATGGACAGAAATGGATACACCAGACTTCATGGATTTCACAGATCTTCCAAATTTTTTGGAAAACTTTTACAGTAAGCAAAAATAATGAGAAAGTTTCTTGGCTGGACATAAAAGAAATCAGAGCAGAGAAAGAAAAGCCCCTTCAATTTTTCTACAAAACACGCTTTGGGGAAGATTATAAGAAAATATACACACACAAAAATACAAGAAGCAAATCTTCACTGCCAAAATTGAATTGTGAATTTACCTATCCAACAGGAATAACTGATGACAAGAAATGAGATGTAATACCTCTCTGCCAAAGTGGAATTATAAAGAGAAATTATAACTCATTGTGTGAAAATATAACCCTTACGCCATCGAATGAGAAAAAAAAAGATGTAGATTCAGATGAACGTGACCTCTAAATTCATTCGAAATTTTGTAAGGATTGATATAAATACATATTTAAAATAGATGTTTTGTGTATTGTTAACCTTATTATCGATATTAAAAGAACATAGGCCTATTAGTAATGAAATCAACACTTTTGATTATGTTTATTATATTTTGTTCATTACTTTCAGTAGTTACTTAATTGTGCCTCTTGTAATAAATGATGTTTCACTTATTAAAAGATGTTTAAAAATAACTATAAAACAGGTTAATTACCTACCGTCACGCTTTTTGAAATCCGAAAACAGGATTACTCGAGTTTCGACACATTGTCATCTTCAGATCCTCGATGAATATAAGTTAAAAATACATTTGTTGATGTATGCACATCCCGTCAGATAATAAAAACAACACAGACATAACAACAAAAATACTAAAATAATTTAACACATATGAAAACCGAGACAAAACAGAACGAAAACACGATACACGCGGCCGACGTGGACATGCGCAGGTCCGCGTCGGCCGCGTGTATCGTGTTTTCGTTCTGTTTTGTCTCGGTTTTAATGTGTTAAATTATTTTAGTATTTTTGTTGTTATGTTTGTGTTGTTTTTATTATCTGACGGGATGTGCATACATCAACAAATGTATTTTTAACTTATATTCATTGAGGATCTGAAGATGACACTTAATGTGTCGAAACTCGAGTAATCCTGTTTTCGGATTTCAAAAAGCGTGACGGTAGGTAATTAACCTGTTTTATTATAGTCTTAAAACGCTTTTGGAGGCAAATACAATGTTTAAAATTAAAATAAATTTTAACAACTATAATTAAAAAAATTATGAAGAAAATAGATAATGTGTACTATTTTGATAGCACTTATGGCTGTTTTCAATAAAAACAAAATTCAGTTCTTGAACATATTTTTTGTTCTAGATGGCCGTAAGTACAAAAAAACAATTATATGTCATAGAAAACCAGAAAAATTTTATAACACCATTTAGAAAATTAGATTTTATTACAATTAATGAAAAAATGTTTTTTGAATATGCGCTTATCAATTTTTAACAACCATTTGAAACTTAAAACTCGATTTCCCACAAATGTGTCTTTTAGCACTTGTGGCCCTTTACGTTTCAAGGTGCAATATAAAGATTCAAAAAGTAAACCATAAATAGGAGTGTACACTGTAATCTAAATAATGAAGTACGTAAATTCATTACAATACAAATAGAGACCACTTAGGTATTTATTGTCCATATTTGTTCTTTGCTGGACCCCTTCTTACCATGCTTAGTCAGGAAATTCTGGATCAGATATGCTGAATGGGCTAGAGCATTGCCATGATGCGGCTGCCAGTTCCACGTGGCCCACAGCTCCGCGGTCTCTTGCTTCGACTGCATCATGAACACAACAGAGGACTTCTTAGTAGTATTCCTTATTGATGGTCTGGCCTTCTGGTGCGTACTCATGATGCACTAAGCCCTGGTAGCCAAGAAAAGCAACCAGCATCACTTTTATCTTGCTCCGAACGTGTGCTTTTTGGGCCCTCAGGGAACTTGGGTGCTTTTGTTGTGACGACTGGATCTTAGTTTCCAGATTGAAACTGTCTCATCGCCAGTGACCACAGTCTTCAGAAACTCAGGATCTCTGGTGGTGTGTTGCAGCATGTCCTCTGAGACCTCAACACAGAGTTAGTCTGTGTTCCAGTGAAAGCAGCTTGGGCACAAGTTTTGTTTGCAGCCACTCTGTGCATGCCCAAATCCTATTTCAGAAAGTTGTGATCCCAGCTTATTCAGCAATTACTTGAACTGTCAAATGATCGTCCTCCATGATCAAAGTTGCACTTTCTTGATAATGGTGGCATTTTGGCTTCCAGCCAAATCCTGGTCACTCTCCACAGACAAGCAGCCATCTTTGAAACTGCTGTACCACTGTTTAATTTGTGTAACCCCCATTGAATCATCTACAAAAGGCTGCTGAATCTTTTGGGTTTTGCACAGAACATGATGCAGTACTACTGCTCAAGCGTTCGGTCATTGAAAATAAAATGAGAATGTGACAGATACGTGTAGCGCTGTGAGACTTTCTGGCAGTTACTGACACAACTAGCGGCACTACAAGGAAACCAGAATTGTTTGTGCACATTAAAGTTCTTTCTACGTGTACTTGTATGCATGCATACACTTTTACACAAAAACTCGGACATCAGATTAAAAATATACAGATATCATAATGCATTAATATCAGCAAGTTTGTGTAATCATTATAGTATTACTTTTGTAGCTGGGTAACAATAACCATATGTGTATGATGCTCAATTAAATTGTATTGTTTGTACAATTATTGTATTTTTTAAAAGCTGGATTCATAATGTAAAAAGTAATGTATTTTTTACTCTTAAGTATATGAAGTCATATTTTGAGACTTAATAAAGGGATTGGTATAGTTAGTGAGTGATTTTTTTTTTTTTTATTTCTGTAACATAATCCATGTGTTGTATTCAGTAGATTGATACATTGAACATAAAAATTCTTTACCGTAACAGAAAATTTCTGTGTATGTTTTAATCTTTTGCCTGCTTGTCCATTCAGTGTTAATAATGTTTTTCCTAATTCTTTTGTATGCCTGAGTACTAGAATATGTTAACAAACTTCTTTTTCTGAAATTATAATTGACTTACCTTTTATAAGTTTCTCGTTAACATTTACTTGTTCACCATGCTGGTTCAGGCAATCACCATGTGGTGTTGTTGCCAACATAATATTTTTACGTTCGGGTCCAGGATTCTGTCACGAGCGAGAAACGGAATGGTTATTGAGAAATAATCGACTCTGATATCATTTGGTAAAACTTGTGTTTTAATGGTCTGAATTTCTAAATGTTTGAATAACAAAACAAAACAAGATGGATTCTTTCTCCTTTGCCAAATACAAAATGGCTGCGATACATTTTCGCTACATCAGCCTTACGTATGATAGATTTTACGTAACATACATTTTCTCCAATTTATTCTGGTTACATAATAAAATGAATCTATACCATTACTGCAGTTTAAAATAATTTCAATTATGTAGTTACATGAATCACATAACGTGAACCAATGCCTGTGATTTTATATGTACCGGTACAAACACACACACACATGCTCCCACATAAATTAATTTAATGGTACATCTTTAGAAATTTTACTGAGCTCAATTATTAAAAGTGCTGGTGGTTTAAAAATGCGAAAGGTTTACTTTCCTGCTGTGATGGATCCAGTCAGGCGTTAATCATGTTCGTGCTGGTGTTCTGCCGAACTATTACACTGTTCCCTTTTATTAACTGCACTCACTATCTCTACATTTTATATTGATTGATTTTATATAGATTTGATTCACTTTTTGTTACATTTTTCTGTTCTTTTAAAGACTTGCTGGCCAGCAATTTATGTAGCGTGCTGTTCGCACGGAAGATGTTAGGCGACTGAGAACGACAATATGGCGCTTATTTCCCAAGTGGAAGGGTTGTCGCATCATCGATTCTATTGTTTTTGGTGATGCCGTCTTGGTTTTTTAGGTGCAGCGATTACGTCTGGCATTCTTTAGATGACATTTTAGGAGTGGCCTGTTGTTGTTGGCAGAATCACTGTCGTTTTTGTCACGTACGCCACTGACCTTGAAGCAAAGTCTTCCTGGCTTATTGCGTTGTTTCATATGTTTGGAAAACTCGACCCTCACACATACAAAATTTTAATACACAATAAAATTATATCTGTTATGTACCCAAAATCCCTATATTGACCTATTTGTCCCGTTACAATGCCCCCTCAATGAGAGGTTTTATGACAAAGCATGAAAACTCTCATTGACACATTCATACTTCCTAAAGGGATCAGCTAGGATATGTCGCCACAAACCCCTGTATTGTTTATATAAAAAAGAATATCGATAACTTACCCCTTGGTCCAGTGATCGTGACAGCACCTGCATGCCCTTACTGGACTTCTCTTTCAAGATCCCAACACCGCAAGGCCAGTCAGGCACTTGACGCTCCTGCTCTGACGCGCTGGCCAGCTCAGGACCACCGCCACAGCATCACCAAACTCTGAAACATTGAATAAAATCAAATAGTGGCCTTGTTTAATACAATATCCCTAACTGATCTGTTTCCCCCTTAGCTGCGTATTGGTTTATGTTAATAAGCATTGGTTTTATCCTTAACTCCTAATATCTCTAATACATAGATGAAAACAAGATTTACTATAGATGTCTCCTTCTCTTATTTCATTCCTACATATTTATCAAAATTTCGACTCCAATCGATAATATTTAACTCTTTTCCATTACACAAGAAGAAATACACTAATGTAATTACACAACTCTTACACTAATGCAAACAATATTTAAAACACTTAATCAAGTTTACAAGAATCCACAAAACAATTTATCTATATACTTCTTATATAGAACCAAAACACAAGTTCACTATTTCAAAATAATCTATCTATTTGAATTCTTAATCATCTTTCATGATCCTAACTCCATGATACAAAATCATAATTCTTTTTATGATCACCATTATCAACATTATATACCTATTATCCAATAAACGTTACTACCCAATCTAGTAACCTCCTTCCACACACACTATGACCCCCGCCCTGGACTGTAGCGTCCAGTTGCTTCCACAAGGACTGAATTTAGGGAGGAATTTTGGCATCTCCTGTCCTTGCTTCGGCCTTTCATTTTAAACTGCCAGATATCATAATATCTGATTTTATATTTATAACCTTAAGACGGGTCTATCACCTTTTTTGCTGTTCCTACTCGAACAAGGTAATAGCCGCTGTTCCATAGTTCCGTGGATTTCCCTAAGTGGCCCCCCTTAATTTCAATTTTCACCAATTTCAAGGGCAACCAACCATGGTCAGTTTTACAATTTCTGCCCACAGCTGGTTGTCGTCCAAAACCACGATTAGTGCTGGTAAAACAGCAATCGCCCGAAAAGGCGGGGAAATCTCTCATTCGCATGTTTTCACTTCATCATTAATGATACACTGCACGGTAGCAATTAACATAATATAAAATTATATAAGTGGTTGTGCAGTGTATATTACGCCAGTTTAGGCCTCCGATGATGGTAACGTACCTTGACGTTACCTACCACCAACACTCACCGCTATCTACAGTGGCACATGCCGCCGCTGCAATAGCATAACTAATATCTAAACTTATGTCCTTCTACATGTACTGTCACTACATTCCACAATTTATTTTCTCTTCTAATAACACCAAACACCCCCCCAAAATCACCCATTAATCTTGCATAATAACAAGTTCTTTTTATTTTTATAAAAATTTCATATAGACACATTTTGCAAGTTCCAGCTTTTCACTTCTCACTAATATCTTCCTTATGATAAGATAACAAGTACAACAATGGATCATCTTACAAGTTTACATTACATGAATTACATTTCTGTTTTCTGAAAGAAAATAACTCCTTGATGAGTTAATTATTTAAGTTACAAAATTTTTGTCGTTTTATTTCACAATTTATGAAACAAAACTACTGTTGTTCGTGGAAAAATACTACCACTATCAAATCTTTTTTTTTTTTCCGCCAACCATGGTCCGCCTCCAGATTGTCAAAATCCATGATCAGAGGTGGTGAGTCTGTGATCGCCCGAAAATGGGGGAGAGTCCCTTCTGGAAACATATAACATCAAATTACATTTCATACATCCATTAATATTTATAACAAGCATTGTTAAAACTCCTACGATGACCAGTACAATTTCAAATTTATTGCATTGTGTGTCCCTACTATCTCCCCTGTCTCCTTGTTCTGTAATACATATGAATTCTTCATCTTCACTTCTATTACCTCATAAGGTCCTTCGTAGAGTAAGAAAAACTTCTTGATCTCCTTTTCCTGAGCGCTTGACAAGTCGTGTCTCCTAACCAATACCAACTGTCCTACTTCATACTTCATCCACTTACCTTTTGCGTCGTGTCTACATTTACGTCGTTCACCTTTACTTAATAAATTTTCATTAGCCAACCTGATTTTAATACATCCGTTTGCTCGCTCTCAGGTGGGTAGTCAAATAACTGTTCTAAAATCCTCGGGGGGGGGGGGGCGTGTTCCCTTAATTAACTCGTGAGGTGTATATCCTGTCGACTCATGGGTGGTACTGTTCAGCCAATTTTCTACCCTTTTGACGTATAACGGCCACTCGCTGTGTTTGGCGTGACAATAGGCTCTAAAAATCCTGCCTATCTCTCTCATGACACGCTCCGCCTGGTTGGATTGAGGATGGTAGACCACCGTATGCTTCGGGATGATTCCTTCCCATCCAAGGGTCTGGCGCCATCTTCCACTGATGAACTGTGGCCCATGGTCCGATAAAATTACTTTTGGCTTACCCACATGGATCATATAGTCTTTTGTCACCTTCTCGCTCAGCACATGACTGGTAGCCCTTTTCACACTATATAACTTCACATATTTAGAAAAAGTGTAACATCACAAAAATATTCATAACTCCGCCTCTACCCTTCGGCAATGGTCCATACAAATCTACCGCAACTAAATCAAATGGCCTTTCTACTTTTATAAAATTCATCTCCCCTTCAACCCTATAGTTCACTACCTTAGACTTCTGACACAAATCACAACCCCTTAACAACTTCCTAACCCACCTTTCCATATTCTTAAAAACACAAGACTTTCAAAACATTAACACACTTTTTCGCACTAAAATGACCATATCTCAAGTGACAATCCCATATGATTTTATCTGCTAACCCCTCTGGCACAACTAACCTCCAGTCACGCTCACCCCCTTCTACTTTCTTAAATAGTAACCCTCGATAAATTTGAAAATGTTGATTGTACACTGACCCAGCTAATTCAGTCTCTAAATTATTTATGATTTTACTGGACTTACCATCTGCTCTTTGCATGGTACTGATGTCTCGCAACTCTTCCCCAAAAATTCTATCTTCACGGCTTATCTGAAAAATCTCAATTTCCTTCAAATCTCTACCCGTTTTATTATTTAACATATCTACCCTGGAAAGAGTGTCAGGTATTTTATTATCTGTTCCCTTGATATACTCCCATGCAAAATTGTATTCTTGTTATACAAGTACCCACCTGGTTAGACGGCTGTGAGCAAGCTTGCATGTATTCAAAAAGGATAATGCCTTATGGTCCGTTCGTATTACAGTTTTGTTTCCCAGGATGTATGTCCGGAACTTCCCCACGGCGAACACAATGCTTAAAAGTTCTTTCTCTGTGGTTGTATAATTTGTCTCCGCAGACAGAAGCGACCTACTGGCGAAGGCGATAGTCAGATGTTCCTTCTCACAGTCTTCCTGGTAGAGCTCCGCCCCTAATGCTACGTTGCTCACATCTGTCTGTAAATAAAATGTTTATTAAAATCAGGGTGATTCATCATAATCATGTGGCTAAACTTTCTCTTTATTTCATTAAATGCGTTGCATTCCACTTCTCCCCATCCCCACTGCTTATTCTTCTGGAGTACTGCACTTAGTTTCGCTGTTGTGTGCGCATAATTCTTCTGGAACTTATGGTAGAAATTACAAAGTCCTAAAAAGCTCTGTAGTTGCTTGATATTCTTTGGCTCAGGGAAGTGCATAATGGAGTCTACCTTGTCTGGATTTGCAGAGATTGCCTCTTGTGTAATAATAAATCCTAAGAAATTGATTTTAGTTTGCAAAAATTTGGATTTCTCCCAATTTACGGTGAGTCCTCCTTCTTCTAATTTATTTAAAACATATTCCAAATGCTCCAAGTGTTCTGGATGGATTGAAAAGTTCTGGACGCAATTAAAATATCATCCACATACACTGTTAAAAAGTCTAAGTCCTTCGGTTTTAAAATCTGGTCTAAACATTTAATAAAAGTAGCTACACTAGTATTTAACCTAAATGGTAAGCGTCTAAACTGGTAATTCTTCCCATTAAACAAGAACGCTGTATATTTTCTACTTACTTCTGCCAACGATACCTGCCAATACCCTGCTGTTAAATCGAGCAAAGTCATGTATCGCACTCCACTAAACTTTTGGAAAATCTCATTTATAGATTCTGGTGATTCACGGTCGGGTATTATTATTTGGTTAATCCTTCTAGCATCTAAACACAACCTAACCCTACCATCCTTCTTTATGACAACTACTAATGGATTTGCGTAATGTGACACTGACCTTTCTATAATGCCTCCCTCCATCATTCTGTCTAACTCTTCTTGCACCACTCTTCGTTTGGAATAAGGCACTGGATAACTCCGCTGCATGAAAGGTGTGTGTTCCCATACCTGCAATACACATTCATATCCTTTTGCCCTTCCCGGAATATCGGTAAACACTCCTCTAAACTGCTCAATCACCTGCCACAACGACGCATGTTGATCACTCCTTACCACCTCACCCTCACTACAAAATTTATCCACCCTTACTTCCCACACTTCTTCACTACTTTCACCCAACTCTCCTTCAAAACTCTCAATATACTCCCCCTCTCTACGTGAATTTACTCTCGCTTCTGTGTCACTCTCGCCTACCCATTTCTGTAGTATTTTTACCCCCGTTACTCTAACCTTATCTAACACCTGTTCAAAATTAACCCTGATCGACCGATCACTCCCATCTAACTCTACTACTTTCTCTTTAAAATTTATGACAGCTTATTTCTCTGTAGAAAATCATTACCTAAAATTATATCTAGATTTAGCCCTTTTACCACAAAAATGTATTTTCAAATTCTGCATCATTTATCAGGAAATTTAAATGTATTTGTTTGGTTACTCTCTTACTACGTACTCCTGTAACTCCCACTACAGTAACCCCTGCTACTGGCAAAATCGGAATATTCTTATTTGTCTCCCTTAATTCTCCCAAAATGTTTTCAGCAATTACCGAAATCTCACTACCTGTATCTATAAGTGTTCTGTAACTCTTACCTGCTATGGTTACCTCTACTTCGGTTAATCCAGTTCTCATCTCGATTGTTGTATGATTCTCCTCCTCCAATAAATCCGTCACGATGTCGGTTTTGATTACATTGCTCTGAAAATCCTCCTTTGGTTGGACCTCATTCGCTTCCCTGGACAGTGGTCTGGTCCGTGCTACCACTGTTGTCTCCAGTTTTCCGCCTGGTTTCTATTATTGCTGGTAGTTGGTCCATTGTGACCCCTTGGTGGTCCATGATTATTACCGGCTGTTCCCCTGGTGTTTGGTATTCCTCTCTGCTGCTGGACGTGCTGAATTGGCCCTCCTCTCCTCCTTGGATTGTCTCTCGCCTGGCTGCATCTGAAACATTTCTGCCTACTTGCATAATTTTCGCACCTACACTTGGAACATCTCCAATCCTCTGGGTTGTTGGAATTATTTATCCGTGTCCCTCCATATCCATTGGGATTAACTCTATGGTTGTTATATTCATAAGTATTATTATTATTCGGTTGTTGGGGTCGCATATCCACTTCTCTGTCTCGAATACTTTGTAAGACGTCTAAAATTCTTCCAATTCATTCATATCATTTATTTCTTTAGTCATTAATGTTATTTGAACTTCACGTGGCAGATGTTTGCTTACGTGTCTTACAAATGATTTAAAAGGTATTAGTGGCTCTAAATACTTGGCCTCATTATACAATTTAGTGACATATATCGTGATATTATTGTTTTGGTGCCCTACAAAATTACCGGTTCCCATTATACGGCTCCATAAAATCTCTTGGTCGTCTTCTGCCCAATATTTTCCCTTAAACGCCCTCTCAGATTCGTCATAACAGCCCCATTCTAAACGATGCGCTTCTGCCCATATAATGGAACTCCCTTTAAAACATTTAACGATTTTCAACAGCTGTACTTCCCAACAACTGTTGCTAAACCGATGGTATTCTCTGGTTTGATTAATAAATCGCATCGGGTGTACCACCCTGTTCTCATAGCTAAATGTCTCTAATTCGATCTCATTATGTAAGTAGCGGGTGATTATTACTCTTTCAGTTACCCTGGTCAGTTTTTTATTTATCTCCCCCCCCCCGTAATTCATCTTACACTGCTTAAATTACCTTCAATTGAAGTATACTTATCATATATATCATTGTTAGTTTGAACACTGAAATCATTTATTTCTTTAATCCTATTACATATAGTACTTATCTCATTTTTAGTATTAATTTCGTGTTCTGAAATAGCTTTATCGATTGTCTCGATATTCTTTATCATATTTGTTACATTCGATTCACATTTCTTTATTTGATTTTGTAAAATATCTGTCGTAATGTCTATATGTTTGTTAATCTCAAATTTTGTTTTAGTTTCTATTTGCTTATCTACTGCATGTAAACATGTACTCTCTATTTCTTTACTTTGCATTACAATTTGATTCTGAACTTTCTCAACTATTATTTCATCTACTTTATTTATTTTGTGATCTAAACTGTTTATTTTAGTATCAAATTTCTCACTGACTATTTCTATTATTTGTTCTTGCATATTATTGGATTTCATTCATTTGTTTATTATTTAAATTAAAATTTTGTTGTTTTATCTCCCCTCTCATCAACTTTATCTCATTATTTTGCATCTCAAATTTATCATTCATTTTAGTATCACTAATGTCAAATCTGGCATTTAAGTTACTCATTTTAATGACACTAACGTCAAAACGACTGTTGATTTCGTCAAATTTGGCATTTAAGTTATTATTTTGAGCTTTCATTAAATTAAACAAATCGTCTAACGACACTTTACTTACTGTAGGTGTTGACTTAGCGTTTACTCCGCTCATGATCATTGATTCTGTTTCGCTTAATTCAACATTTACTGGATTCTCTGTTTCCATGTCAGTTAAGCTGACATTCTCGTTATTGTCTGCCATCTCAAAAATTTTTTAATATATATCTTTTCCAAAATATTACTATATATCTAACATACAGTACTGTGCGAATTAATGTGAACACAAGTGATAATTTGAAAAAAAAACATTTATTAGTTATAGACAAAGAAAAAAGAGAAAAGAATACAATTTAAATTGTTTTAATAGGAAATATGTCCTCCCTTGGCTTTTATAACTTATTCAACACATTTTGGCATAGAATCAACAAGTTTTTTACAGTTTTCTGATATTTGCTGGTCTCGAAACCATGTGTGGATTACAGCCTCAATCAGTTTTGTTTTTGTTGTGCAATCTATTTTACGAAGTCTAGCTTTTACAATAGCCCACATATTTTCAATCGGATTAAGGTCCGGTGAGTTTCCTGGCCATTCAAGGCATGATATCTTTTTGTCCTTGAAATATTTCATCATGATCTTGGACACGTGACATGGAGCCGAATCTTGTTGAAAAACTGCTTGACCGTTGGCACCAACTTTTCTTAGTTCAGCTTCCAATCTGTGTTCTAGCAAGTCTCTGTATTTTTGCGAGTTCATCATGCCTTCGATCGGCACAAGGCATCCGGTACCTTTATAAGAAAAGCAGCCCCAGAACATCTTCTTTAACGGATGTTTAACTGTTTGATCAATATGAGCTGTCGTAAGTTTTTCGTTGTCACTTTTTCTAACGAAACGAGATCGCTGTCATTGTACCAAAAAATGGCTCTCATCTGAGAACAACACTTTTCTCCAATCTTCAACAGTCCAGCTCACATATTTTTTTGCCCAATCATATCGTTTTGTCATCATGGCAGCAGTCAATAACTGTTTTTTTTTAGGTCTGACTTTTTCTTCCTCCTTCTATAAGTCGTTTTCGTACGGTGGAGTCATGAACAGTAACTCCAACGTGTGCTAAGTCTTGCTGAAGTTCTTGGCTGGTTTTCCTAGGGTTTAATTTACTTTCCCTTATTAAAAAGCTTCATCCCTTGCTGTTGTCTTTCTTTTCCTTCCACATTTCCCTTTTCTGTGCACTTCAATCGTCCCAGTGTCCCTTTTTTGCTTCAAAATCTTGTTGACAGCTCCTAAACTCACACCACACTCCTTGGCAATATCTCTTTGAGTCATTGATGTGTGTTCACTCAAAGTAACAATTTTAGTGCGCTTTTTGGGAGTAATATCCATTTTCAAAAATAAAAAGCAAATAAAGCCTTAGTTCAGCTTACTTCAGCAAAAACAATAATTCTAAAAAAAAAACAAAATGCAATGCGTCTGTAGCTTGCTATGTCTCATTACTCACTGACTGTCAGAACAGTAAAACAAAATGGCCGCTACTTTGACATAAAAGTGTTGCCAACTGTGAAAAAAAAGTAAAATTGTGATAATTGATGTGTTCACATTAATTCGCACAATACTGTATACTACAATCACAACATAACGTTATTATTTACGTATTAAGTACATTCCCATTTCCAACAACCATTCTGTTTCTATATGCAGGTGTATCTTATATAAAATTTCTTTATATAAAGTCCCTCCGTAAGGGCGCCATTTGTTAACAACCTAATTATTAAATTATTTTATACATAGTCACTGTTCGGGCAGTCATTTGTTAACAAACTTCTTTTTCTGAAATTATAATTGACTTACCTTTTATAAGTTTCTCGTTAACATTTACTTGTTCACCATGCTGGTTCAGGCAATCGCCATGTGGTGTTGTTGCCAACATAATATTTTTACGTTCGGGTCCAGGATTCTGTCACGAGCGAGAAACGGAATGGTTATTGAGAAATAATCGACTCTGATATCATTTGGTAAAACTTGTGTTTTAATGGTCTGAATTTCTAAATGTTTGAATAACAAAACAAAACAAGATGGAGTCTTTCTCCTTTGCCAAATACAAAATGGCTGCGATATATTTTCGCTACATCAGCCTTACGTATGATACATTTTACGCAACATACATTTTCTCCAATTTATTCTGGTTACATAATAAAATGAATCTATACCATTACTGCAGTTTAAAATAATTTCAATTATGTAGTTACATGAATCACGTAACGTGAACGAATGCCTGTGATTTTATATGTACTGGTACACACACACACACACACACACACACATGCTCCCACATAAATTAATTTAATGGTACATCTTTAGAAATTTTACTGAGCTCAATTATTAAAAGTGCTGGTGGTTTAAAAATGCGAAAGGTTTACTTTCCTGCTGTGATGGATCCAGTCAGGCGTTAATCATGTTCGTGCTGGTGTTCTGCCGAACTATTACACTGTTCCCTTTTATTAACTGCACTCACTATCTCTACATTTTATATTGATTGATTTTATATAGACTTGATTCACTTTTTGTTACATTTTTCTGTTCTTTTAAAGACTTGCTGGCCAGCAATTTATGTAGCGTGCTGTTCGCACGGAAGATGTTAGGTGACTGAGAACGACAATATGGCACTTATTTCCCAAGTGGAAGGGTGGTCGCGTCATTGATTCTATTGTTTTTGGTGATGACGTCTTGGTTTTTTAGGTGCAGCGATTACGTCTGGCATTCTTTAGATGACGTATTTTAGGAGTGGCCTGTTGTTGTTGGCAGAATCACTGTCGTTTTTGTCACGTACGCCACTGACCTTGAAGCAAAGTCTTCCTGGCTTATTGCGTTGTTTCATATGTTTGGAAAACTCGACCCTCACACATACAAAATTTTAATTCACAATAAAATTATATCTGTTATGTACCCAAAATCCCTATATGGACCTATTTGTCCCGTTACAAATAAGAATAGTACACACTACAAGAATAGAATTAGTTGATATTGTATAATTACATTCCTTTGTGAGGTGCAGATTAATATAATTTAAATTTACTTTTGTAAATCCTCATGTGCATTAACACCAGTTGTATAAAAATTTCAAATCCTATCAAAGAGAAAATTAATACTTCATCAACCACAGTATGTTGCAGCCTGCCCTCAAGTAAATTGCAGAAGGTTAAAACTAGGTCTGAGGTACTTTTCATATGCAAGGAATGATTTTGTAATTATTAAGCTAAATGTGGAACTGCTGACCAAAAAGTTTCAAGTGACAGTTAAAATAGTACAGGCAAACAAAGAACATGCAGCAAGCACGGGGGTTTCAGGAAAGAAATAGTCAGGCCTAAGTAACTAACCCATTTGGTTAGTGGTTAAGTGAACACACCATGTAGCATGGGCTTACATAGAGGAAAGGAATTAATATAATGAAGGACACGAAATGGACTAAACGTTTGAATGAAAATTCTGTGCAATAATATGTAGGTTATGAGGGATACGCTTCAATTGTCTGTATGGGCAGAAACAAAGTCGCTAGTGTGTATGCATTGCCATGTGTGACCGTCTTAGTTTAATCAATTTCCATTTGTAATAAGTAAGAGACAATTGTGTAAATATTGTTCAGAAAATGTAATTTCATAGTTATTAACTGAATATTTTGTTATAATTTTGTATTTATCTTTCTTATGCAGTATAAGTGTTTAGTATTAATTGTTCCTGACACCAACAAACATGCCAGATACTGGAGCATCCAGAAATAACTTACTTATTCAGTCTTCTTTTTGATGAATCTTTTGATGCTGCATCTTCCCCTCATGGCATCACTTCTCTCCCTATCGAGGAATGTCAGGTTCAATGCTGCTACAAGTAAAGTTAAAGATTTAAGAACCGCTAACCTCATTGATGTATGGCGGGGGGTGATGCACTTCCTTCTGACAGAATGTTGACAGAGCCGCTAAGATAGGAAACTTGATGGAGGCTGACAAGGTATCAGTTTTAAAGTTAAAGATAAAAGGGTCAGCTACTCTCTTTCTAAACAGTAATCCAGAGACTAAGAACAAAACTATATATATAAAGAGTTGAGAGACACTTTTATTGAACGGTTTAGGGTAAAACACTGGATCAATTCCATTACGTAGCCTTACAAAATGCGACTCAACACAAGAATGTGACCCCAGAGATGTTTGCTTTTCTTTGCAGACGGTCAAGTCCAAAAACTATTAAGACAAGTTGGTGATCCAGAACATCAGAAAATAAAGAGGCTGAGCGCCACATGTTGGCTGTGTACACCAGTGGGTTACTAGGTCATTTGGGCAAGTACATTACAGAATGCTGACTACTATGACTGAAGCCATCCAACTGGCTGTCACAGTGTCAGCTGCCCAAGCACATAGTCTCCAAATCAATCCTAGTCATGACGTTTTTCTAACACAAGTAACTTGTTTCAATTGTAACCGGATCGGTCATAAGCCTTAAGGCTGTCGGAATAAGAAGTCTAATGAGACTAAGAAAGATCCATCCCACTCAAAGTTTTAACTAAATATTAATAGCAATGGGAGTGAGGGTAATAAAAATAATATTGAATTCTATTCTTGTCACAAGCTAGGGCACATGGCGAAAGATTGTTGGAAGCAGTAGTTGGTCACCCAAATGCCAAAGGCTCGGCAGGTGCCAGCACCATCCTGTCAAACTAAAACCAAAAACAACAGAAACACTACGTTGCAAATTTAGTGCATAACGTTTATTCCGATTGGATAATAATAGATGTAATGATTGGCAGAAACCTTGCAAATTTATTGTCAATACTGGTGATACAAAGTTTCTTATGAAAAGGGGAATTAGTCAGAAAAAGTAAGTAAAATGATACGACAGCCAGTAGTGGAACTGGAAAAAATTTAGTAATTTATGGTATGCAGAAAGTTAGAGTATTTTAAGTTAACCCATGAATTTTTAGTAACAAATGTACAAATTTTGTATGACGGTGTCCTGGGTATGGATATATTGATTGTATAGGGGCTAAGATCGATAGCATCTTAAGTTAACACATAAGTTGTGTGGGTGTGACAACCCACTAACTATTGCTGAAGTGATAAATCTTAACTGCTGTGTGTGTCCTATTAAAGTTTGTAATTAGTGACTTCATTGGTGTTATTCTGTTTCCACTATACGTGACGATCAGTGCGACTGTCATAACAGTATGTTTGCTGTCTGTTTTGTGCACAAAATTCTTTATATGGTAACCATAGCTTTCCTACTCATCTAGTGTTACTCCAAGATACCTTACCATCCTTTTGGAATACATCTGAGAGCAGCCAAACATGAAACAGATGTTATATTCTTTCCTGTTCCTTTTAAGAATAATAGCTCAGTTTTTTCAGGTGATATCTTGAATGTATTGTCTAACTCATTGCTATTTCCACTCATTCTTTTGACAGTATCAGTTTCACATTCCTACAGTTTTTATTATAGAAGGCATGTTCAGTACAATTCCTAGTGTAATCTGTATTCCTGTTACTTGTGTCAATTATTTTTAATTTTCTCATATCACTGTCTATAAATTTCTCCTTAATCTTTCTACATGGCCTGTATATAACCTCAACTTCACCCCACTGCTGTCTAGTTAGGGGTAGCTCATACATAATACTATTATACTTAATCTTATCCTTAATCATTTCTCTCTTTCTTTTACTATTTGTGAGCTCTACTAAAAACTGATATATTTAATTTGCTCTTGCATTAGACATCTTCAGCTAATGTGTTTACTGGTGCTAACCTTATTTTCACAATCCTTTTGTCCCCATTACTAATCAATCCTAGGATCAAGGAAGGATCAATCCCAGGAAGTCTGCACTGTCACTGTCATTTTAAAACTTATGTAAATTTCTTTTTTCAATATTGTAATTAGACCTGTGTGTACGGTTTAAGCCACACTGTTGAGTTCGTCAATTTGTAATATTTCTCTCGTATGTACCTCTCTGTTTTTCCTCTCTGATTATTTTAATATTTCAATTTCTTATATATCTGGGTTTGCTAGATATAGTAATATCGTTAATTATGACTATCTTATCTCTCTATTTAATCTAAAAGTGTTAGTGTGAATGAAACTTATGTATGTAGGGTGTTATTCAAAAATTCCGCTCAGGCCTAGTCTGCCTTGCAGAGAATTATAGAAAATTCGTGTGTAACTCTCTTCTCTTTGGTATTGGAGAATTCCGCAACAAGCGCTGCAGTTCCAAAACAAACGGAATTTAGAGGTTAACCCACCGCGTACGGTGATTAGTTATTATACACTCGGTCTGTTTAATTCTTATTCCCACTTCATTAAATAATACCCAAATAATAAGATCCTGAAATTATACAAGTTTCTTTATTAGTTCAATTTTTTAACATTCAATAAGATTGGTTTTACTTGATATACGAAAGGCTATACGTTGAGTTAATCGATTATTGTTCGGTCCAATATTTTATTTTAAATTCAGCTATAGTTTTTATAATTAATTTAGATTCAGGGTGTGAAGGTTCTTTCAACTGCGGGGAAGATTAAAAATACATAAATAGGAATCCAAGATATTACAAAATTAAAGTGTTGTTGTGTTTAATATTATTTATACAATTGAAAATTACCGTGCGAAGTACTAAGCGACTCAGGAAGGCTGTTGCTTCTAATCTCGTTAGTTGTCGCCCCGTATCAGATACAGATGAGATGATTTTCTTTATTCTTGTCTTCAAGTTGTAATAAAGTGAAATCCTTGGTCCTGGTTGATGCAGAAATACCGCTCCCTTTGTTCACAAACGGCCAAACTTGTGATTACGTGCTTCGGCAAACTCTGGATCCAAATATGTTTTCAACTGTATGATGTAAACTGCGATGTCCAATGTGATTTAATGGTTATTATTTTTCGTTTGGTTTGTAGGATTAACTCTTTACACAGGTAGTTCTTTATATGGTATTATTATTTCATTAAATTAGCATTCGTTTCTTGATCTGATATTGGGCAATCCAAGTCATTCTTTTTGAATTCAATTACTTTTTGTCGTTTGTATGATACAATTTACAATTGGGTTAATGTTTACTGGCCCAAATTCTGACAATTCGTCTTTAATATATTGTGACTGTTACTAGATTTAATAATTTATATTACATTAGTTTTTATTGACTATCTCTCTTGGTTTAATCTCGTCTCGTTCATGTCATAAATTGCAATAATCAAAATCAACAAATTATATTAATTTTTGTTGTCCCTAGCAACAGATTTTTTTATTCTTTTTCAATGTTTTGTTATATAGTGATAATTTCATATATTATTCTTCCACTCATTAAAATAATTCCTTATTAAACTTCCATTATATCAAAATATAATGTTATTTATAGGTTGTTTACTAATTTCTATATCTATTCTGCTGGTTTTTCAATCTTAGTCTGTTTCTTTTCATAATTATTATTTTTCCGATATAAAACGTTATCAATCGATATCATTGCACTATGGCATTATCATAATTTGTTTATATTGAGTTTGTTTATTTTTTATTATTAATTATTATAGGTTTTTTCTAACTCCTTGAATTATATTCATTAATTATTATTAACTTCTTTACCTAACCTTTCTATTCTGAGTTGTTATATAGTTTCATTGGCTGTTAGGCCTTTTATTATATTTGGATCTACTTTTGAATATAACTTGTTAACAACTATAGCCTTTTTATACAAGTTTACAAACATAATCAACCTTTAACTACGTACATGTACACAAATAATTATCTTTATGATATATAACAACAACTTTATCTTGACCTATGGATCACACATAAGAAAAATTGAAATTAATTAATACTAATTAACTGATTTCCCTCACATTTCTACAACAGTAAACAAATAATACATATTGCTTCATTATTTGATATTACATTGTAACGCGTCAAAATGGGGTAATTTCATTTATTATAGTTATGGGGTATTTGTATTTCATGTATTTCATTTTTTGGGGTTTTATAAAAAATATTGTGAAAGTTTTATTTTCCGACAAACATTAATTCCATTGTAACAGACCACGTGGCAAGAGAACAGTTAGAACAAAGACAAGACGCAGTTTCTGTTGTGTAACCAAGCCAAGAATTTGTACCACCTCGAATTCTCAGAACTCTGTATAAGTGTGACGGTGCCCGCACGCAATGATCAAGGTCCGCGCTCGGAAAACGCCGTCGTCCAAAAACCAAGATGCCTGGGGAACGATTTTATTCATCGTCTCCTTAGCCGACCTGCAGGAAATGCCGCTAAGGACCGCCCCCTTTTAGTGACGTCAGTGTGGCAGCGCCTAAGATCGGCGACACATATTATGGACACAACCACTATGTGCCATGCATAAAGTCAATAGAACACAGCAAATCAACCTTGAACGCCAACGAGATCTGATGGCCGCGGAACGCTGTTTCCTCCCGCTCGCCAAGTAAGTTGCGTAGTTGTTAGTCCCCAGCGTAACCGGCCGGTTTACGGAGAAGAGGTATCCCTTCTCAAAATTTTAACATGGGACAGTAAAAGTGATTTAATTGTTATTTCAATCAGTGGAAGTGAGGAGTGAATGATTACTGAACAGTAACGTGCCAAGTTGATATATTTTTCTTTATTTTCGGGACAACTACCGACTCACCACGCGGCTACCACGAGGTCGCAGATATACGCGTTACCGGCGGGGAGATCATTTCATGTATTAACTCGAGTAATCAGGGTAATGGGGTTTTATATTAGAATGTGAGTAGTGAGTGAAAGGCAGGCTGGGCTATCTTGAGTAAGTAATTAGTATTAGTTATATATATAAAAGTAAAATGTAGGAACCAGAGTTGCACAACATTTGACGACATGTAAATGTATTTGGTAAACAATAATTCCAATAGTTGATCATTAAAACTAATTATTTCTCTTCATAACGATGTGTAGAGTTAGTTATTTCGATAACCCATGAAACACATGTAACAATTACTATAGGTCGTACCTGTTAAAATGTCTCACACTTGTTTATATGGTGTATTAGTGTGATTGTAGTGTGTTGCCTCACACTGGTTGTTACATAAATCGACCTCACTACTGGAGTCCGTAGCGTTGTCAATGTCACCAGTACAACCTACCTGTCAATTCATAGGGATTACGATTCCCGGGTGGCGCCAAATTGTTTTTATTAAAACAATTAAAACATTTAATTTTTAAAGTAATATGTGGTATTAGCATGGACAGCTGTGGCGTTCGAATTATTCCCGCTGTTACACAGGTTGTCGACTCGGCCGCTCGTAACAAGCGCTAGTTGGCTGATACTTACTACTTCGCTAACACACATATATTTTACAAAAATAAATCCTATGAAATAACAAGAGAATATTGTGTTGTACTGTATCTTTTAATACAAATTTAATTATTAATAAATATGACAATTGAATCATAAACAGATTATAATATTATGCCCCGGCTTAGAGCGTGAAACATAAACATCTCAAGGTTGGCAAATTTCGATTTTAAAACACTATCGTTCCGTTATGTCAACAAATTACTATGTTTTTAAAATCTGGAGTTCTTTTGATCATGAAAATAGACATCAACGTTGATTACATGAAAAGAAAGTACACTATTATACCTTATAGGTACTTAGGATTTATAATGTGTTTGTACAATTTGTTCCGTAGTGTCGTATTTCTGTTACAGTAATTATGTTTACAAATAAGGTTATCTTTATAAATGGTTTTTAATATAAGTAAATTATGCCTTAACCTTTGAAAGAAAATACTACTTTTAAATAGTGAGAAATTTTATCATTTGATAATAATTTAAGTGATTTGGGGTTTTAGGAGTAAGAAATTATTCGGTACTTATCAGTTCGTCTCACGTTGGAGGTCGTCATCAATATAGGCGTTTATTTTTCGAATTTGGTCTGGTTGAAGGCTTCCAGCGTCTTCTTCAAACTGGTCTGGGTTATTTCTTTAATTAGTTTGTTCAATTTCGTTCCTGGTCATCATTAATTCTGTACAGATCGACGTCTCTTCACATGGGATCATTTGAATTCACTAGTTGACTTGTTATAACTGTTTAAATTAAAGTTTTAGTTTGTCCAATTTCTTGTGTGGCGTACCCACGCTTCGTTTCTTCAGCGTCTGTCTAATTTAACGGAAAAATAAGCCTCAAATGACTCGTTGTCATAGTAACTAATAATTCCATGCTTGTTTCATTACTCTTTACTTACATTGTTAGAGATATTTGAATTTTTATTCAAATTTATTAAGTATTTTCCCAATGATTTTATTCCCTTATACTTCCTTTGGGATAATAAATGACATCACTATTATTTTTCTTTCCTTTCAAAGTTTACAATGATACCTCATAAGGTCATATTTTGTTACACTTTAACTATAGTCTAATTAGTTGACATTTAAAAAAATAACATATCTTTCTTGAATTAAATTTATTACAATAATATTTCTGTGTAGAAATAACTGATATACAATCATTGTCCATTCACTGTTCTTAGATTAGTAAGATTTTTTGTGAAATTGATACAATTTGCATTTAAAATGTTCTTGGCAGTTAACTGTTTTTCTAGTTACAAACAGCCATGATTGTTTTCTAGTGTATTTCCCTTTTAAATTACATTCTGAATTCAGCCTGATGGGCTTCACTTATTTGTTTGTGTTTTAATTATTATTCAACATAAATTTTCATTACTATTCATTTAAAATATAATAGTTAGGTTTATGGACTGTAAGTCCCTTTTCAGTCATATTCCTTCTTTAACATTGAATCAACTATTCTTTATAAATCATAAATTATTCTTAGTACTAACATTGATTTCTATCTTGTCTTATAAAGTATGGTGATAAACATTGTCACTTTCTCTAATATTATTAAGGTTGATTCCCCTTTCAACATGGGGTGTTGTATTCTTTATAAATGTAATCTTTAATAACAAACTTTACTTCTATCCTATCATGCCATGTTAACACAAGTTATGGTACTGGGCTTTCTCCCTGATATGTCACATGCTTTCCTTATATTAATTTTAAATACTATTTTTAACTACTTCTAGGTATACAATTAATTATAATTCCACTCTAATCATTGGTGGTTTATCAATGTTTTAAAGAGTGTCTATTTCCTTAGCATTCTAATTTGAATGTTTCACCTTCACTATTTTATAGGGCATTAACACTTCACTTTGGTTCACTGTCTTGTAATTAGTGTTATTTAATGGGTAATCCCTATACTTTTTCCTACCATTTCTCACTATTTTGTTCTAGTATTATGTTTACTATAAACAATATTAGGCTAGTTGTGTTTTGGTTGAATCTAACCTTTCTGACAGGGTTAATGTACTCTTCCTATACTACTTTGCTTTATAATTGTATTGTCTTAAAAATGGTTACATATGTTAACTCAATAATAATAATAACATTGGTTTCATTAATATATAATTATTTAAGGTTTATTGACCGTATTCTATCTTTAACATACAATCTTTCCCTTTTATATATGTGTGTTAGTTTCCCCTTGGGTTTTATCTGTCTCCTCTTCATTCTTCCTCTTCTTCTTCTTCAATAATCTTCATCTTCTTTCTTCATCTTGGTTTGGTCCTCCTTTAGTTCTATGTCCATCATTGTTTTGTCAATCACATTTTCTTAAGTATGTTTGGGTTGTCGGCTTAATCGTGTCAAAATATTTACATTTTAATAAGTATGTTACGTGGTTCCCTTCTTTATGTTTATGTTTTTTGGCTCAATCACTTGGGTTGGGTAGTATCGTGGTACGTCATGTCAAAGTATTTACATTTTAATCATTTTTTACACATTTTATTTCATATGAAGTAACTTTTATATTAAGAATTATCTTTTTTATCACTGGTACGAGATTTGGCTTAATTGTATCGTTACATAATGCCTCTCCTCTAAAATTGATCATTTTAATAAAATACTAGCATAGTGTTTTATGAAATTATCAGTTATAGATAACTTTTTTCCTTCTCTTCCTTGTTTGTTTCTCCATTCTCCATTTCTCTTCTTACTTAATTCACTCCATTTTATTTGGATCTGTTTTTATTTATTTCCATTGGTGCATATTCCCTCATACACAAATTTTTTCCCTAACTTTATATAGTAGCTGGTTTCTCCCATTACTACTCATTTTTCTGAGACTAGAGGCACATCTTCTCTACTCAGTTCACATAGATTGCTGGACTTTTCAACAGTCAATCTTAAATCTTTGTCAACTTGTGACTTAATAATAATAATAATATAATAATATAATTGGGATTGTCCACCTTGTGGTTTGTTTTTAGATCACTTTATCATTACTACTCATTCTTCCTTCCGCTATACCTTAACTATACACTATCATCTACTCATATACTATATTGAGAAATTTTATCTTTATTCATATGTTAATTTCATCATATCTCACTTTTCATTATTTTTTTTTCAATGCTCGATGTGATCATTTTAATTGTTTTAGACATTTTTTAGTCATTTAGCAGGATTCTGCTTTAGCCATATTTGTATATTTGTTTTATATACAATTTCTCTCTCTCTCCTTGTACCAGGTAAAGTTTTATTTATTTTTTCTGATAATACCTTCGGTTCAGTATAATTTCAAGTATTTATCTCAGTAATTTGAACTTGATTTTATTTTTGTTTATTTTACTCTGTATTCAACATCATTTTTGATAATTCTTTGGTAAGTTAATGGTCTTACCTTAAAGAAGGAATGTTTGTAGCGTATTCCTTTTTAGCTATTTTTTGTTTTTAATTATAATTGTAAGTTTGTGCTTCTTACATTGTTATTACATAGGAATGTGTGTAACTTATTCCTGATTATCTCACTTTTTACTTCATACTTCATATTTCAATTTTTTGTTATATTTTAAACTGATTTAAATTGAAAGGAATTTGTGTAACTGTTTCCTTTGTTTTTTTTTTCATTAAAACTTTTTATTGTTCCGCATACATCATCTAAATATTTGAGTAAGCTGCTCTTACAATCTCTTTTAGAATTTTGAAATTTGTTTCATTTCACAATGGTTTTATTCTTCCTCGTAAAACTTTTTTATTGAAGTTTGAGTGTAAACTCCCTTGATTTTCCTTGTATTGATATTACTGATTTGGTAAGTGTTATTACCATTGTCTCTTGTGATGATATACGGACCAGTGTATAACAATAATAATTTCTTTGCTATACCTTCCATTGTACTTGGCAGTTCACGATTTTTGATTAGTATTTTTTCTCCCTCTTTATATTTGATGATTTTAGGTTGGTTCTTTGCATATTTGGCCTTTTGTTTCTCAATTTTTTCCACTATCAGGCTGTACCATTTATTTTTGTCATACGGGTCTTCTGGGTCTTTTGGGAATTCTATTATCTCTTGTACCTCTCTGTTTGGCTTCCTCTCGAACATCATCAAGTAAGGCGTACTCTCAGTGAATTGGTGGTAACTAATGTTTAAAAACACTTCGGTTGAAGGTAAATATTTGTACCATTCTCTCTGGTTGTTATGACAATAAGTTCTCAAAATGCGTCCCACCTCCCTCAACATTCTTTCTGCGGGATTGCTGCTAGGGTGGTAGACTGATGTTTTATAAGTTTTAATATTTAATTTTAATAACTCTTCTCGCCATTTTCTTCCTTTAAATTGCGTTCCGTGGTCTGTTATTAACATGCACGGTCTTCCAATTTCTATAATGTATTTATTTTTGATAATGTCTAATATTTTCCTGGTTGTGGCTCTGTTTATAGCATATAATTTGGTGTACTTGGTGTAATGGTCAAGTATGATAACAATGAATTTGTAGCCGTGTCGTCCTCCGCTACGTGGGAATGGTCCACATATGTCGAGGAACGCCTTCTCTAATTTGGCACTTGATGTGATGGGTATCATCGTTCCATCCTTCCTTTCGTTATTGGTTTTGACCATCTGACACAATGTGCAGGTTTTTATGTTTTTACTTACTTTTCTTGCAATATTTTTTATAAACAAATCCTCTTCTAATGCTTTTACCATTTTAATTGTTCCCATGTGACCGTATCTCACATGATAATCTTTGATAATTTGATTTTCCAATGATTGAGGGACTACCAGTTTCCAAGTATCTTGATTTTTTCTTGTTTTCATAAATAAAATATTGTTGTACACACAGTAAAATTGGTTAATAATGGTTTCAGACTCCATCTGATGGAGTTCTTCTGATGTTGGATATTTTTGTATCTTCCTCTTGTTGCAACACTATTTGGTTCATAATATCTTCCAGGTCTTTTCTATCCTTCAACATATAATACACTTTTGCTATCTTCCCCTTTTCTCCTTCAAATGTCTGATTTACTACATTTATTCTGGACAAAACATCAGCCACTATATTTTTTCGTCCTGGAATATATTCCCATGTAATGTGGTATTCTTGCAAGGCAAGTATCCATCGAGTAAGTCGGCCATGATTCAACTTACATTGTTTTAGAAACGATATTGATTTATGATCGCTTCGGACCGTTATATTATATCCAAGTATGTACGTCCTAAACTTGCCGCACGCGAATACTATGCTGAGCAACTCCTTTTCTGTAACATTATAGTTACGCTCACAGCTATTGAGTATTCGGCTGGCGAAGCTAATGACTAGGTGATTGCCATCTTCGTCTTCTTGGTATAATTCTGCGCCTAGACTTACATCACTAGCGTCGCAGTTTAGATAGAACTGTTTTGCAAAATTAGGGTGGTGTAAAATAACAGTGTCAACAAATTTTTGTTTGATTAATTTAAACACTTCTTCTTGTTCCACTCCCCACGTCCATTTTTCTTTTGAAGATAATTGCTTGGAAAATTTAGCTGTTAGGTGGGAGTAGTTGGTCTGAAATTTCCTGTAGTAATTACATACCCCTAGGAAGGATTGCAACTGTTTTTTGTTTCTTGGTGATGGGAAATTTTGTATGGCGTCAACCTTCTCTTGGGATGGAGAGATTCCCTCTTCAGTTAGGTTGAATCCTAAGAATTTTACTTCTTTAGCAATGAACTTTGATTTGTCTAGCTTAAGTGTGATGTTGTTGTTAGATAATTTTTCCAACACATGTCTGACTCTTTCACAGTGTTCGTCCCAGTTTGCTGACGTAATAAGTAGGTCGTCAACGTACACTGTAGTAAATTCCAGTGCCTCTTGACCTAACACTTGGTCCATGCACTTCACGAACACTGCTACTGAATTTATTAGTCCAAATGGTAGCCTTTTGAACTGGTAGTTCCTACCGTCGAACAGGAATGCTAAGTATTGTCTACTGTGTGGGTGCAGCTCTACCTGCCAATACCCACATACAGTATCCCAAGTGCTAATATATCTGATTCCGTGGAATCTCTTCAGAATTTCTTCTATTTCTCCTGGTGAGGTTCTGTCATTTATAATCATCTTATTTATTTCTCGGGCGTCTAGGCAGATTCGCACCTTGCCATTTTTCTTGGGGATGGCAACTATGGGACTGGTATACTGGTATATTGTGAATGACTGTATTCAATTATGTCTTCGGCAATCATTCTATTTATTTCCATTCTAACTTCGTTTTTTAGAGAATGTGCTATTGGATATGATTTCCGGTGGAAGTCTACTGGTTCTCGGAATTGAATTTTACATTGATATCCCTTAACCTTTCCGGGGATGTTCGAAAATACATGCTGATATTCATTGTAAATGGCGATTAATTTTTTGGATTGTTGTTTACTAATCTCCTGCATAGGCCGCTCTCTTTGGAAGGTGATAATCTCTTCCAATTTCTGGTTCCATAAGGTCTTACGCTCCTCCTCCTCTACTATGGTGATATCTGGCTCATGCCTCTGGCAGTAATAACTTTTCAGTTCTGTGTTTTGGCTTAAAGCAGTTGGACTTGGTACACAATTGATAATGTTCGCGGACCAGGTTCCTTGTTCTGAATTTAACAACACTACTCCTTTCTGCAGGTTTATCACTGCTGAATACTTTCTTAGTATATCACATCCGATGAGCATATTGAAAGGTAGCCCATTTGCCACGAGAAATACAATGGAGATGGTGTATTCTAGATTATCTAGTTCCAATGACACTTGCTTTTTCACTGTTTTGTTCTGTCTGCCCGTTGCGCCAATGATGACTATATTATTTATCGGCAATGTAGGTATTGGTGTTCGAGAGTGAGCTTGAATTCTTTCTAATTCAGGCTGGTTAATGAGAGAGATATTAGACCCCGTGTCTACCAGAATACTGGTTATGGTACCGTTTATTGTTGCTTTTATATGAACAATTTCACTATTGTTCTGTGGTAATTGAGTGGCCTCTTCCTCGAGAAGTTCTTCTCGAATATTTTTTAAATAATTGTTGTAAATTATCGTGATTCCTTTGGTTTGTTTATTTGACATTTTGTTTGACGTATCAACCCAAGTGATTGGTCATGTGAAGGGCGTTCATACTTTATCACTGACCTTTTTAGTTTAAAGGTGGCTGCTGGCTGACGGCCAGGTTGCTTGGCTGGTCGTTTGTTTCATTGTGTGGCACATTTTGCTGGTTATTTCCATTTTGTAGTGGTTCATTGTTCCTGTTCACTGATGGTCTGTTGTCAGTCTCGTTGGATGCATTGTACCATGGCTCTTGGTGCCAATTTGAATTGTATCTTCGGTGGTTATTCCGCCTTCTACCACTAATAAAATTTACATGACGTCGATTGTCATTCCTATTTGGATTGACCCCGGGTCCCCGGTTGTACTGGTAATTGGGATGATACCGGTTGCCGTAGTAATTGTGGTCATTGGGGTGACTGTTGGTACGTTGTTCAGGTTCTCCTCCTCGATAATTCCCACTTGGTCGGTTGTTATTATTTGGGCTGCTTCTATTATTGTTTGGACTCCCTGGGTGATTGTTCTGTTGTCCTCGGTTACCGGGCTGGTTATTTGGATGGCGATTCTGATCGTTTCCATGGAATGTTGGTTCTGCATTATTATTATTGTTATTCCGGCCCCAGTTATTTCGATTATTGCCTTGTGGATAATTGTATGGTCCCTGGAAATTAGGTGTTACATTGTTTTCATTCCACTTATTGTATCTTTGGTTTGAGACCCTGTTTTTTCGATACTGGTTATCGTTCTCCAGGTCTTCCAGTAAGCTAACCATTCCTTGGATTGTTTTAATTTGGCCTTGTCGCCTGGCCTTCTGGATGGCCTCTTCGTAATGGTAACCCAGTTGTATCACCAACGACTCTTCCGGTATTCTGGGTTCCAAATTTCTGGCTAAACATACCTTTCCCAGAAAGTACGATGTTAACGTGTGTCCTCCTTGTGTCTCGTACCTCCCGTTACTAATGTCATTGCGGACCACATTCTGTGTTGATTCAGACCAATACTTCTCCCTGAACTGTTTCTTGAACTCTTGAGTATCATTTATCTCAGGTCTTGTGGCCGTCCACCAATTGTCATGGGTGTCACGAAACATCTCGTCGATCATACTCCTCACACTAGACCATCTGGTTTCTCGGTTCTTCTCTATCAGCTCTTCTACCCGTTTGAGGAATTCTATCGGGTTTCTCCTGTAGCTACGAAAATTAATCATTTCTCTGTTCTCACTGGTTATGAACTGTGTGTGATTATATGGTTTTTCTCTTAATGCATCTAATTCTTCCTGCATCTGTTTCTCTCGCATGCTGATTCCCTGGATTTTTTCTCGGTTTTCTCGGGTCAGTCCGTCGATTTTGTCTATGACGG
The DNA here is from genome assembly GCA_034769895.1 of Magicicada septendecula. Classification (NCBI taxonomy): domain Eukaryota; kingdom Metazoa; phylum Arthropoda; class Insecta; order Hemiptera; family Cicadidae; genus Magicicada; species Magicicada septendecula. Next base: position 271,746,081 of record CM068371.1, read on the forward strand.
TATACACCTTCTCCACCCGATTGTTTACATCCAGTTGTAGCTCTTGGTGCCTCTCCTCCAGTTCCTTGACCACTTCTTGTTTATTCTTTTGGCACCCTTCAGTAAGGACTTGGTAGAACTCCGTCGCCCTCAATTTACCTTCCTCTTCAACGTTACTAATTTTATTATTTAATTCTTCCCTGATTTGTATTACTGTTTCGTTGGTCTCTGTTACCGTTTGTCTAATCTCTTCTCGACATTCGACTAGTTGTTGCTTCCATTCCTCCTTGGTTTTCTTACTTTCTTCCTCGATTTTCCTTTGGAGAACATCATGATTAGTTTCCATCTTTTTGTTTACTATCTCCAGATCCTTCTTGATCTGTTTCTTCAGTTCTTCGCTCTTCTTTTCCAACGCCTCTTGACTTCTTTTCAAGTCTTCGTGGTTGCTTTCTATTTTATCATTCAGGAATTCTATACTCTCCTTCATTTGCTTCTTCAAATCTTCACTGTTTTGGTCCAGTTTTTCCAGTTTTTTATTTAACTCTTCTTTGTCTGACTCTAATTTTTTATTTAAATCTTCCTTGTCTTGTCTTCTCTCCTTATTCATTTGTCCGAATTGTTCCATCATGAACTTCATCATGCTATCTAAATTCGTTTCTTCTATCGGTTTGATTGGTTGGTTATTTGCCATGACTCCTGCTTCCAATTCCGGTTCAGGTTCAGGTGGATTTAGATTTTCCACTTGGTCCTCCTGTGAGTTTTCTTCTGACAATTCTCCAGTCGTTTCCTCCATTTCTACTTCCTCCACTTCTTCTGGGTTTCCTTCTTGGTTTGGTGTTTCCTTCCCTTTGCGTCTCGTAACCATCCCGTGTCTATTCATGATCGCCGCTAGTTATTCTTTCTAGCCACACGTTGCTGGTCGCCAATATGTAACAATTACTATAGGTCGTACCTGTTAAAATGTCTCACACTTGTTTATATGGTGTATTAGTGTGATTGTAGTGTGTTGCCTCACACTGGTTGTTACATAAATCGACGTCACTACTGGAGTCCGTAGCGTTGTCAATGTCACCAGTACAACCTACCTGTCAATTCATAGGGATTACGATTCCCGGGTGGCGCCAAATTGTTTTTATTAAAACAATTAAAACATTTAATTTTTAAAGTAATATGTGGTATTAGCATGGACAGCTGTGGCGTTCGAATTATTCCCGCTGTTACACAGGCTGTCGACTCGGCCGCTCGTAACAAGCGCTAGTTGGCTGATACTTACTACTTCGCTAACACACATATATTTTACAAAAATAAATCCTATGAAATAACAAGAGAATATTGTGTTGTACTGTATCTTTTAATACAAATTTAATTATTAATAAATATGACAATTGAATCATAAACAGATTATAATATTATGCCCCGGCTTAGAGCGTGAAACATAAACATCTCAAGGTTGGCAAATTTCGATTTTAAAACACTATCGTTCCGTTATGTCAACAAATTACTATGTTTTTAAAATCTGGAGTTCTTTTGATCATGAAAATAGACATCAACGTTGATTACATGAAAAGAAAGTACACTATTATACCTTATAGGTACTTAGGATTTATAATGTGTTTGTACAATTTGTTCCGTAGTGTCGTATTTCTGTTACAGTAATTATGTTTACAAATAAGGTTATCTTTATAAATGGTTTTTAATATAAGTAAATTATGCCTTAACCTTTGAAAGAAAATACTACTTTTAAATAGTGAGAAATTTTATCATTTGATAATAATTTAAGTGATTTGGGGTTTTAGGAGTAAGAAATTATTCGGTACTTATCAGTTCGTCTCACGTTGGAGGTCGTCATCAATATAGGCGTTTATTTTTCGAATTTGGTCTGGTTGAAGGCTTCCAGCGTCTTCTTCAAACTGGTCTGGGTTATTTCTTTAATTAGTTTGTTCAATTTCGTTCCTGGTCATCATTAATTCTGTACAGATCGACGTCTCTTCACATGGGATCATTTGAATTCACTAGTTGACTTGTTATAACTGTTTAAATTAAAGTTTTAGTTTGTCCAATTTCTTGTGTGGCGTACCCACGCTTCGTTTCTTCAGTGTCTGTCTAATTTAACGGAAAAATAAGCCTCAAATGACTCGTTGTCATAGTAACTAATAATTCCATGCTTGTTTCATTACTCTTTACTTACATTGTTAGAGATATTTGAATTTTTATTCAAATTTATTAAGTATTTTCCCAATGATTTTATTCCCTTATACTTCCTTTGGGATAATAAATGACATCACTATTATTTTTCTTTCCTTTCAAAGTTTACAATGATACCTCATAAGGTCATATTTTGTTACACTTTAACTATAGTCTAATTAGTTGACATTTAAAAAAATAACATATCTTTCTTGAATTAAATTTATTACAATAATATTTCTGTGTAGAAATAACTGATATACAATCATTGTCCATTCACTGTTCTTAGATTAGTAAGATTTTTTGTGAAATTGATACAATTTGCATTTAAAATGTTCTTGGCAGTTAACTGTTTTTCTAGTTACAAACAGCCATGATTGTTTTCTAGTGTATTTCCCTTTTAAATTACATTCTGAATTCAGCCTGATGGGCTTCACTTATTTGTTTGTGTTTTAATTATTATTCAACATAAATTTTCATTACTATTCATTTAAAATATAATAGTTAGGTTTATGGACTGTAAGTCCCTTTTCAGTCATATTCCTTCTTTAACATTGAATCAACTATTCTTTATAAATCATAAATTATTCTTAGTACTAACATTGATTTCTATCTTGTCTTATAAAGTATGGTGATAAACATTGTCACTTTCTCTAATATTATTAAGGTTGATTCCCCTTTCAACATGGGGTGTTGTATTCTTTATAAATGTAATCTTTAATAACAAACTTTACTTCTATCCTATCATGCCATGTTAACACAAGTTATGGTACTGGGCTTTCTCCCTGATATGTCACATGCTTTCCTTATATTAATTTTAAATACTATTTTTAACTACTTCTAGGTATACAATTAATTATAATTCCACTCTAATCATTGGTGGTTTATCAATGTTTTAAAGAGTGTCTATTTCCTTAGCATTCTAATTTGAATGTTTCACCTTCACTATTTTATAGGGCATTAACACTTCACTTTGGTTCACTGTCTTGTAATTAGTGTTATTTAATGGGTAATCCCTATACTTTTTCCTACCATTTCTCACTATTTTGTTCTAGTATTATGTTTACTATAAACAATATTAGGCTAGTTGTGTTTTGGTTGAATCTAACCTTTCTGACAGGGTTAATGTACTCTTCCTATACTACTTTGCTTTATAATTGTATTGTCTTAAAAATGGTTACATATGTTAACTCAATAATAATAATAACATTGGTTTCATTAATATATAATTATTTAAGGTTTATTGACCGTATTCTATCTTTAACATACAATCTTTCCCTTTTATATATGTGTGTTAGTTTCCCCTTGGGTTTTATCTGTCTCCTCTTCATTCTTCCTCTTCTTCTTCTTCAATAATCTTCATCTTCTTTCTTCATCTTGGTTTGGTCCTCCTTTAGTTCTATGTCCATCATTGTTTTGTCAATCACATTTTCTTAAGTATGTTTGGGTTGTCGGCTTAATCGTGTCAAAATATTTACATTTTAATAAGTATGTTACGTGGTTCCCTTCTTTATGTTTATGTTTTTTGGCTCAATCACTTGGGTTGGGTAGTATCGTGGTACGTCATGTCAAAGTATTTACATTTTAATCATTTTTTACACATTTTATTTCATATGAAGTAACTTTTATATTAAGAATTATCTTTTTTATCACTGGTACGAGATTTGGCTTAATCTCACTAAGTTTTTACTAAGGCCTTTCCCAGTGACAAACCTTAGGTTTTACACGGGTTCTCTCTCTACCCTTTGATCACTCCCAAGTATACGGTGTCATCATGCACATTGTCTCTATATTCTGTTTGATCGGCAGATGCACATCTGAGATTATCCATCATGAGATGGTGGGACATCATGTCATAATATCTAGTAATTGTCATGTGAAAGGAAAGTTCCAAGGTAAACTCAAATTAGACGTTTTGGTCAAGAAAGGATGAGCAGTTAGTTTGGGGGTTTTACTGAGGAAACATAACAAGCCACTGAACAGACGAGACTCACTCTGTATTATCCTGGTGTGGCACTACCACTGGTAAGCATAACTTTTCCAAAGTGCATAGTATCGGAGTATAAGGTTTCTGTTTACAAGCACATCAATACAAAATGATTCAAAAATATATACATACATGTTTTCCAAATAAAATTATTTATTTAATTATTTAGTCTTTCAAATAGTTTACTGATTCTTATTTTTACAACTGTTTTTTACTTGGGTGTCGAATTCCACAACTACCGTCGATATCCGTCGATCAGCTGTTGACGATCCACTGCCCGTTGACCTTAGTGTAGCTGACACTGACGTTTCATACACACACACCGCGGTTACCAAATTGTTATTGTTTATTAATTGGTCTCAGGGTTTTCATAATGGGTAATTAAATAGATATGTGTATTAGGCTTACGCAATCAAGACTCTTCAAGTGGTCTTGCGTCAATCAGTAATACCCCAACAGGTATTGCTGTCCTAGGCAGAAAATCTTTCACTAACACGAAAATCACTAATATTGATCTATTATTAATTTTGTTATAATTTGAGTTGTTCGATTCTAGATAATGTATACAAAAAACTCGTAATGTATACCTAAGTTCTACGTCACTTATAGAATAGACACGTCCTGACACAAAAAACTCGTGACAGTCAGTATGACCTTCTATGACGAGACCTCAAAGTGAACTGCCTGATGTGTACTCTGCAAAGGACTGACTCAAATAATTTTTAGAACTTCTGATTGTTTTACATAAGTTTTAAAATGACAGTGACAGTGCAGACTTCCTGGGATTGATCCTGCCTTGATCCTAGGATTGATTAGTAATGGGGACAAAAGGATTGTGAAAATAAGGTCAGCACCAGTAAACACATTAGCTGAAGATGTCTAATGCAAGAGCAAATTGAATATATCAGTTTTTAGTAGAGCTCACAAGTAGTAAAAGAAAAAAGAGAGAAATGATTAAGGATAAGATTAAGTATAACAGTATTATGTTTGAGCTACCCCTAACTAGACAGCAGTGGGGTGAAGCTGAGGTTATATACAGGCCATGTAGAAAGATTAAGGAGAAATTTATAGACAGTGATATGAGAAAATTAAAAATAATTGACACAAGTAACAGGAATACAGATTACACTAGGAATTGTACTGAACATGCCTTCTATAATAAAAACTGTAGGAATGTGAAAACTGATACTGTCAAAAGAATTAGTGGAAATAGCAATGAGTTAGACAATAAATTCAAGATATCACCTGAAAAAACTGAGCTATTATTCTTAAAAGGAACAGGAAAGAATATAACATCTGTTTCATGTTTGGCTGCTCTCAGATGTATTCCAAAAGGATGGTAAGGTATCTTGGAGTAACACTAGATGAGTAGGAAAGCTATGATTACCATATAAAGAATTTTGTGCACAAAACAGACAGCAAACATACTGTTATGACAGTCGCACTGATCGTCATGTATAGTGGAAACAGAATAACAACACCAATGAAGTCACTAATTACAAACTTTAATAGGACACAAACAGCAGTTAGAAACCAACAAATGAACTCATATAAAATAATTCCAGTTCAGTGTGTTCAACATACAACAATAAATGTCACCTTATTACAGTGTCACGCTAATTGACAAGATGATTACTTCCCACTAAATTGCCACAGTAACTAACACTCCATACTCTAATATCACCAGGTCTAACCATACTGAACTGACTGTTGCTGGATGTTTATATTTATACCCTACAGAGATTCCAGAATAATCTGTCACTTTTCAGATGTTGTGTTGAGCAAATTGCAGGTGTTCTGGAATCCGCTAGGAACTGTGTCAAAGTCTGACCTTGAACAAACAGCACCAACCTGGTGCGGTCTGAAACAGCCTCGAATGGTGACACATTATAAGTGGCATGTAATGGTCTTTAATCTTAACAAATGTAGCACTGCCCCCTCCTTAAGCCTGTTCACCCTGAACTAGCAGACTGTCTCTGCAGAAACACACTGGTCCCAGTTTGTTTGGTTCTCATCAACAGCTTTCAAGTGCTAAGATGTTGCTCAAGTAGCAATACGAAACTTAGCAGGATAATGCTTAACATCACTGGACCAAGTACTTGAAAGAGGGAGGTATTATGTAATTCAATTATTTTATATGGAACCACCATCTGGCAGAAATCACTTTGAATTAAGAAAAATAATACCATGCTTCCTGGGGTGGAAAGGAAGGTTTTTGATAATGAACCTTATCTACCATATCTGCATACTGTTATACACTGCAAGTCATAACAGTGGTAATACCCACTGACTTGCCTGTGGAAGAGATGAGATACATTCATAAATGTCATGGTGTAGATATGTAGACAGCGAAAAGAATAGTAAGATGCAACAGTGTAGCACACAGGCAAGCTAATGGAAAGAATGTTATAACAAAAGACCAGTGTACCAAATGCCTAATTTTCAATGAAGCAAAGTGGCTGGATTGTAAGCACAGGATGCTGGACTACTTTGATCCAAGTTTTAACTGTTCATGTGACTTTCAAGGTTTATTTAAGGAGTAGTGGGAATGTTCAAGAATGATACAATGTGTCTATTACGGTGGGAGTGATTTGTGGAGCATACAGTATTTCAATTCAATAGGTGGAGAGGAATAAAGCATGTGGCAAGTGCTGATCTGGGAAATGAGTTAAATCCTGGTAAAATGATAGATTGTATGGTAGAGACAAGTAATAATTGGATGACAATATGCAGTACAATCAGTGGTGGATTTGGGCATTTTGCAGCCCTAGGCAGATTATCCCTGGAGGCCCCTCTTACTGAACAGGAAAATTTAATATCCTATTTTAACACATTTCCAACAGGTCTGTATCACTCATCTCCTTGAGACTTTGGTTTTATCTTTTATTTCAGTAAAAATATTTGACAATGATTTATTTTAAATGTTTTTTTATTAGAATATGTACTTTTGTGAAACTTTATGAATGATCATTTAAAATAAATTAAAGGCAACATAATACAATTACAAAATTAAATAATTAAAAAGAAATTAATGCTGTGCAAAGTATGTTTCCTCAATTACAAATCAATACCATTTATATAAAACTAAAACAAAAAAAAGTTATTTCTGTTTATTGAGAATGCTAATTGTTATTACACAACAGAAAACTTTTTTAATAGATCAACAGTTAATATTTCATCAATAAATATAAGTTATAATTTTGAAGGGTGAAAGAGCCGATTTTAAAGGATTTAGTGATAGGATATAAAAAGTATTATCAAAAAGTAAATATTTTAAAACTATAGTTTACTTACATTACTCCGTTTTTTAGTTTTTTAAAAATAACATTCTGCTAAATTAATCTTCATTATCAATTTGTTTCAAAATTGATAATCTTGGATAATTCGTTTCAATGCCTTATTGGAAATTTCAAGAACTTTCCTGAAACATGATGAGCTTTTTCCAAATTCAGGAACAAAGTAAAGGAATCCAAATTTTGAATCAGATGATGGGTTTTAGTGGTGATAGTTCCAAACATGTTTGATCTCTACTGGATTCCCCTCTTTACAAATAAGTTAGTAAATTCATTTCTTAAAAAATTACTCAACTCAACATGAGTTTAAAAAAGCAAAATCTTGAATAACATCATCACATTCTAAATTTTGAACAAGTTCAGTATTGGAAGCAAAGCTGGCTGAGCTTGAAAGTCTGTCTTCTGTTAAAGGGTTTCTCAGATAATTCTTTATTCTTTTAAGTACATTAAACATCTTCCACTGTAGTCATCATATAAAGAAACATTCGCAATGCAAACTTCTAAGTTGAGAAAATGGGAGACAATTGTTTTTCACTAATAAATTTCAAGAACTTTCCTGAAACATGATGAGCTTTTTCCAAATTCAGGAACAAGGTACAGGAATCCAAATTTTGAATCAAGATTTTGCTCCTCTCCCCAGCCCTGTAGCCCTAGTCATCTTCCTAGTCGGAAATGCGCCATTGAGTACAATCGAGAACATTATGAGGACAAAGGAGATGGAAGAGAGTCTGAAACTGGAGACAAGCTAGTGCAAAGATAGCAGAGGATGGTGTACTGTGAAGAGAAAGGATTATAGGGAACTAACAGTCTGACTGTGTGCTTATAAAGATATGTGTTTAACAGTTTCAGATCACACATGTGATGAAGATGATGGGTTTTAGTGGTGATAGTTCCACACATGTTTGATCTCTACTGGATTCCCCTCTTTACAAATAAATTAGTAAATAGTGAATATTCTATTCATTACTTAAGAATTACTGAACTGAAATGAATTATTTCAACAACCTGCATAACTATATTCCCAGAGACTAAAGATGTGTAAAAATAATTGTTTATGTGGATGCTGATTAGGTAGATTCACTTCATTTGTCACCACACAACTCCAGTCCATTTAAAATAATGTACAGGGTATTTAGAAAATTAATGTAATCTGCGTAATTTGGACAATTTTGAAAATATCTGAACCTGGCAAAAATATTATGTGACTGTAAGGTAAATGTACAGAAGCAACAGTTTATTCAGATAATTATTAGTATATTCAATAAGACTGAATTATTAATTCATAATAGAGTTTAAATTGCCAAAATACAACATTTGTTCTTAGTTTCTTCATAGCTGCATCATTTTAAAGATGCTTTAAAGGACAAATACAAGCTGGAAACACAAATCAGGCTAAAAAACTGTTAATACCGTATAACTCAAATACCCTTAATTATTCTCAAATTGCTATACACACCCCTTCCATCAGGGGTAGCAATGACTCATTGTTTATACACCCATTTTTTAAAGATCAGAAATACAGTATAACTGAGTGTGTGTGCGTGTGTGTGTGTGCATGTTTAACATGGCGTTGGAAGGTTTCAATTTAAGTGACAAGAGTGCAAAATTGAACAACATATGCACATTGGATCTGACAATTTATATTGACGTTACTGACAGTAAAAACTCATAATAACTTGTTTATTGTGTGTGTGAGAGATTTCCACAATTTTTTTTTGTATTTTGGCCTTTTTATTAAAAAATTAAGTATATATTATATTTGAATGTCTTCAGGATAAACATTAATAGGCAGCTTTATACAGAAAAGTATTGTAGCTTATAATCAGGCGACATTTTATAAAATTAGGATAATAACATCTCAAAAAGTTTTGAAAAAAGTATATTATTCAAGTCACTGCTGTTATTGTTGTTAAAGGCTTGGTCAGTGCTGTTTGTTATGTTGTTGTTCTCATACATTGATGACCCATTTGGTAACAGCTCACAAATAAATGGTAGTTTAGTCTGACAAGAGACTACTCGCCATGCCTGTCGTGAATCCAGCACTACACAGTCCTCATTATAATGTTTAGCTCTTGGTTCTCCAGGTGCCCAGCTTCTAAACTGAAAACAGTCAAGAGGTTCACCTGCAACATGTACATGACACAATAGTCATACATAGACTATAGTAACTTAATGCTCTTGTAAAGCAGTAATTTATGTAAAGAGGAACAGATGAAATTCTCATAAAATTTTTTTTAGTTCTTTTTTCATTATATGACAATATATGTTTTACTAATTCAGATATTGTAGAGACAACTGTGGATTGGTAATTATATTGAGACATTATTATATTTTATGTCTAGTTTTATTCTTACTTTTTTCAGATATATGAGAAAATTATTGTTCCTTATTTAATCATCTATTAATAATAACCATGAAAACAGATTCCTACAATGAATGGCTTCTTATTAATCTCAAAAAGTAATTATCATGCATATATGTCATGACTCAGAATGTGTCAGACTTTTGAACTTTACATCAACGGAGTCACTAGTATTCATGTCTACAATTAATTAGTTGCCTTTGTGTTTGTAGTATAGTAAAAATGTAGATAACCCATGAGTTTTCAATTCATCTGTGTGTCCACTTTCTCAACCTCAAAGTTTTCAAATTTAACATAACTAAGCCTGTAACTGAATAAATTAAAAAACGATTAAATAACATGGGAATGCGATATTAAACAAATACAGAATAACTAAAATAATATCTTAAAAGCTTTATAAATGTAAAATTTGTTTTATGTTTCAGATTGTCAGTATTTACAGAAGTGAAACTCATTACTCTGATACCTAAAACAGATGTAAATTTTCCTTCTTGGTCAATATCTGTAAGTCCTACATATGCTCTGTGTAGTCTTGATGAAGAACCAAGTGTTGCAACAAGTCTAGATAAGCCGTTTGTACGCTCTTCAGATGTAATTAGTGCCAGGTGAGCACCTTGCACCTCGCACGCTTCTTTCGCATTAGAGAAATTAAGCCTTGTAAGATGAAGAATAAAAATTCCTTCACCAGGTAAACATGTTGTATTGGATTCCAGTTCTGCAAAAACAAAAAAAAGAATGCAAACCATCGAAGTAAGATATATGTTAAACAGATTAGTATATTATCATGAGACAGTTGTTGCTGTGGACAGAGAGATTTTGGCAACAATGGATGGAAATTCAAAAAGACTATGTCAACAATTAATTATGAAGTTTAAATTACCATGTATTTGTATACACATAATTAATAATAATAATAGAAAACATTTTTACAAGAATATATTTTATAGTTTTGTGAATTACAATGTTTCAATAGTATTTAACTATCATCATCAGATAAAAATTTATAAATTAAAAAATGTTTTAAGTTAATTGTTCAAAACAGCTGTTTTATATGTATTATACATATTGTAACGAACTTTCGTTCTCGTGTTTATAATGTTTCTAATGGGAGAGTGTCTACTCACCAGTTCGGCCGTTCAAATTCGTATTTTCTGCCTCTATGTCGGGTTGGCCAACTCTTCTTAGTAAACCAAAATTGTCAAGTTTACTATTCTATATTTTGCGCTCAAATTTTAATTATTAGTTGAATTAAATCAAACATACAGTTTAATGTTTCTATTATGTTTATTAACAATTATTAATTGGGTTCGAATTCTACAATTTCCTTTAAATTATAAATCTTATTTTTGCGCCGGCATGTTTAATTATTCGCGGTTGGTTGTTCTGTCCAGCCGTATATCGAAACTCTCATTGATGGTTGTTGACAATTTGTTTATTTATAATCTCAGGTCGAAGTTCTTGTGACTACAGAAAATGTTGTTAAATGGACTAATAAAAGTACAACATTTTACAAATACCATATAAATATTATAGAACAGGTGATATTATACTTATAATAACAATGGTAAACTATAGCTACAGGAATTAGCGGTTGGAGGTTATCTACGTTAATAACTTTTATGTTTTAAAACATATTCCTTAAAAATCAATGTTGGATTGAGATAGTTATTCAATTTGAGGTGTTTGTTAAATAAAATCAAGTTCAAGTGTTTATAAAAAGTGATAAATGATGTGGAAAGTGTAGTTCACTTATGGTTGATTTTCTGGTGTTTTTACTGTGAAGTCGTATTTAAAATATACTTAACAATCCTTCGTCTCGGCTATCCAGGATAAGAATTCTCAATGAATGCTGCTGCTTGTCCTTTCTTGGGTGTTTCGGTTAATTCCGGGTTTCAATTTTCGTAGTTCTCTGGTTAAGATGTTTATTTTCCATCAGTCATCCTGGTTACGACAGGTTCCATTGTTCATTTATGTGTTTCATATATTTTCTTCCTTCAGTTGGTTTGTATTCCAGTCTTGGGATTCTTCAGCAATCCTCCTGGTTAATTTTAATTTCTTCTGGTAAATTTATTAATTCGGTAGTATTAGTGATACTTCTGTGTTTTAATTTATTAGTTTGAACATTACTTTTGATAAATTTTGTTGAATTAATTCTTTTTTATTCTTTGTGGTTTTAATACATCTGCCCTCATCAAGCTCTAATAATGGAATGATACAATTTATTAATGGTTTTTTTCTAACAAGGTTTCGTTGTTATGGGAACTCTCCTTCCAAACACTAGTTCCCATTGGTTGATAATTTATAACATTGTTATAAACTAACGTTTTTCTATACAAAATTATTAAAAATCTTTAACTTATTATAACTCCCTTATACTACCTGTAATATCAAATACAATAATACCATTAGTTTGCTTTTTGTTTACAAATTATTTTCATACCTCACAAGTTTACTTTTTGTCAACTTATAACAGATTACTATTTTTTCCTTTGGTTTTTCTTTTGTTAATTACATTTAAACTAATTATTATCTACCCAGTTTTGTATCCTACATTATTTTTATGAAACCTAAACAGATTATACTCTTTGTTTTATTAATGGCTATTGCTTTATCTTAAATTTCACAAATTTCTGGTTATCAGTTCTAGGCCTAATGCCTAGAGTTCATAATTCACCTACCCTATACTCATTACAATTGTTTATAGTCATTTTTGTTAATTTTATATGTTACTAAACATAATTACTGTAACAAACTAACTTAAATCATAACATTTGATTAATTTTAATCATCATATAATATAATATAACTACTTAATAACTCTTTTTAGGCCCATGCCTGTATCTAAAGTTTACATGTGTTTAAACGGTTTTGTTTAACATAATTTGCAACATAATAATATTTTGGTTAATTACAATCAAAGAAACCTATAACAAAATTGAACATTAAATATGCGCTAATATTTCCTTATAAACTCACTTTAGAGAATATAGTGTCTAACTCCCCTTACTGTATTCAACCTAACATATTAGTCTTTTATACTTATTTTCAATGTGGTTAATACAACTTTGTTAATTTTATTCATCAACCATAAAAAAATATATCCCTTATCATCCTTATACTATACTAACAAACTTTTTTAACATTATGTAATACAATTTCCAGTGGTTTGGTTCCAACAAATATTCTTATATTTTAAATATCTTGTTGATTCATCCTCTTTGTTCACTTTTACTAATATTATTATATATAAAAAACTTTCACAAATGAACTTACTTTTGTTCTCACTTTCACAAACGTTTCAAGGTGTTGTGCCTCTTCCTCAGTGTGAGTCTTATATTTTAATACAACCTTTCCTTTTTTCATTACACTAGGTCCATGATTACTTATAACTGTCCCTTATAATTTATACTATTTATTATATGTGGGTTAATAGATGACTTATAATCTATTATTACAAGTTTATTTCTGACTACACTGCACTTTCTTAACTAGTGTGTTTATGTAGTTAATTTATTAACACTGGGTCCTATTATGGTTCATTATTGATTATTATCTTTCTTATTCATTTATCACTTTTTCATGTATTTATTATAACTGGGTCCTATCAATGTTTATTACTTATCACCGCTTTCCTAATGAATTATTGTTACTCAAGTTCATTTTATATTAGTGTCTTTTGATAGTTTACTTCAAAAGTAATTTGTTCAGTAGATTTGTTTTTACATTTCATTTTCTTTTTATCTTTCCTATAGGTTACATATTATTTATTTTCGTATCTAATTTTGTACTTTTATTTATATATTATTCTTTTTAACACTTGGGTGCTTATAACTGTTGTTATATTGTGGCTTGAATTATTTTCTCTGCCTCACCTTATACAATCTATTGGGTCTAGTCATCGTCATTGTCTAAGTCAAAATCAGTTAGTAGTGTTGTTCTATCATTCCTCTTTTAATAATTTTTTATTTTCCTTTAGTATACCAGCTTTTCTTCCATTAATTATACTTGTAAACTTGGTGCTATCGTAGGTCACGTTACGATATTTATTATATTTTACACATATAAAACAACTGTTTGAATAATTGATTTAAACATTTTTTTAATTTCTATTTGATGATGATAGTTAAATACTATTGAAACATTTTAATTCACAAATTAATAAAATATATTCTTGTAAAAACGTATTATTATTATTATTATTATTATTATTATTAATAATATAAAATATGCAAGGCAAAATGAGCAGATATGAACATACAAAATTATACATAGTATACACAGATTTATACATATACAATTAAAACTATAGAATTTTTAATTGTGGCTAGCATCCAACTTTTTTTTCTGTTGATTACTATGTTACCACCCATCCTCAATAAACCTACTTCTCCAAGGCATCGAATTCTTATGGTCATCCATCATTTACTTGAAATGGTGTAGGCCTATAAGCATATATCTTATTTAAATCCTTTATATTATCTACTGTGTTTTAAATTGTAACTCTGACCTTTATGGAACTTATTCACAATTATCACAAAAATAAATAGTTTCTTCTGCAACTATAAAAGTTACTTTGATACATGTTTCATAGAATTAATTATAAGTATAACACTACTGACTTGGAACACAAAGTTTTTTATTGGTAAAAATGTAAAATTTTTACCGTATAGTCTGAACCAGTTTTCACTTATTATAAGCTTTGTCAGAGGCTACCATTAGGAGCGCTGTCCGTCTTGTTGTTGATGCCGTCGTTTGAAAGATCGATGTTGTGTGTGTGGGGTGTAATATGTTCGAATAATATGTGTGATTTGAATTGTGTCTGTTCGTTTAGGATGTCGGTTTTTATGTCTTTGTATATTTCCAGTTGTTCAAGAATGTCTAGTTTTCGGCCTTTTGTGTGTACGTGTATAATATCCATGTTGCTGGTGATCTTTGTGTATGTGTGGTTTGCTTCGATGAGGTGGTTTGCAAAGGTGAATTTGGTAGTGGAGTGTAGTGCCTTTGTGTGTTCAATGTATCTCTGTTTGAAGCAACTCCTGTCTGTCCTGTGTAAAATTTGTTGGAATCTGAGCAATTTAGTTTGTAAATACCAGGTAGATCAAATTTGTTTTGTGCTTTGTGTGTGTGTTTTGATAGTGTGTGTTCTGTTTTGTTTGTAGGTTTGTATGCGATTCTGTATCCTGCTTTTTTGAATTTGTGGGCTATTTTTTCAGTGTGGTTATTGATGTATGTTAGTGTTATGAATTTGTTGTTTTCTGTCTTTGTCTGTTGTTTGTTTTGTGTAGGAGTTTATTGAGTATTGTTCTGTTGTATCCATTGGATTCTGCTAGATATTTTATCATGTTTAGTTCATCTTTGTAGTCCTTTTCATCTATGTTGTTTAGTCTGTGTATCATAGTTCTGAAGGCAGCTAGTTAGTGTTAGATTGGGTGACTGGAGGAGTTGTGTATTAGCGTGTCAGTTGTAGCGGGTTTTCTGTATATACTGAATTTGGGTCTGTGTTGAAATTTTGTGATGGAGAGGTCTAGGAAGTTTATGCTATTGTTGTACTCATATTCAGCAGTGAAGGTTATGTTTTTGTGTATTTTGTTTATGTGGGTTAGTAGCTGTTCGCATTGTCTTTTGTTTCCCTTGTATAGAATTATAATGTTGTCAACATATCTGTGCCAGTATAGTATTTTATGTGAGTGTCTGTCATTGTTTGTGAGGATTCTTGAACAAAATCAACAGACACGTCATGGACAACAAAATCCAAGAATTTCATAGAATTATTATCAGGATCATCATATAGTGGGGCCATAAGTTGCTTGATACTAGAAGCTACGCTTAGTTTAGTAGCGGCTGTCAATTAATAAATGACAGAAGATTTTTTAAGATTCAGTCATTAAACAGAAACAATTTAAAACATCTGCATCAATGTTTTAACAAACATTATCATCACCAGGACCTGTACACAGATAATTAAGTAACAAACTACATTACATATACAATATATGTATCAGCAAACAAGTGTCAATAATGAGTGTTTTGTGTGACTGTGTTTGCATTGTGTAAATACAACGAGCAGCTGAAATGTAATGCACAGTTCTCATAACTCCCAATAAAAAGAGATAGTCAAGTGAAATAAATATGGCATAAAAGTATATTTTATTTGCTACAAAATAGTCCACATAGTCAACATTTACAACTACACATTTCTACCAACAGTGAACCAGTTTTCTCATTCTGTCAATGAAGAATGCTAGTGGTATTTCCTTGACCTATAACTTCACTCATTCTCCAGTTCATCATCTGTGGTGAAATGAACATCCTTAACACTTACCTGGCTGAACAATTGTGCGTCTGTCCATCTGACATATCTGGCCATTTGTCACACTTTTTGACATAGTACATAATCAACAATATACTTATAAGTAATAAAAGCTTTTTATTTTATTTTTTTTTTATAAATTCTGATATTCCCTGAAACACTATACAAAAGGGGAACCTGTATTTTCAGTAACATTTTATCTGTGGTATTATAAAGTTGCTGTGTTTTTACAAATAAAAAAGTTGAAATATTTTTACAATTATCCTATAACACAACATATTGTCAGAAAACTACTGAAACTTGTCTTCTGAATATTCACTTATATTGTTAGTATACCAGACTTGGGAAAGTAAATAAAAATGTATAACAGATTAAAGTTCAAGTTAGTGCCACCCAAAATTAACTGAGTTAAAGTTATATTTAATGCATGCAAAAAGTAACTGATTAAAGTTAAAATTAAAATCAAATTAACTGATTACAAGTTAAAATTTAAAAATTTATGTTTTCTTTTTTTTGTTTTATTGAGCAAGCTGCTGTAGCTGTTGAAATAATTAAAATCATGTTAAATAAATCTACAAATTAAGCTTTTTTAAAAACAAATTAATATGTCTGTTGCAGAAAAAATGACAAAATATTTAGCACTAAAAAATTCAATCATTAATATTTAATAATTAAAAAATCATAGATGATTTTATTTTCATCATTAAATTATATTAACATTATTTTTAATTGCAGGAGGTAATTAAATATTGTTTGTCTATTGAATTTTTCAGTTCACAGTACTGGCTACTGATATTGTACTGTGCCCGCAGGGTCATGTAGTATTAAATGACTTAATAGAACAGACAATAATTAGGCTACTCTATTCATTACTTTTATAGTCTACAAGTTGACATAAAAAAGTAATTGGGAGCTGGAGATACAACTGAGGCAGATTTGACGTTGTGCAGATTATAAAGTTGTTCTAATATTTTAGATTACCTAACAGAAAGTAGAATTTTAGAATCTAAATTGTTTTAGTTAAGGTGAACTGAAATCTAATGAATTTTAGATAAAATAAATTTTACCCATTGTTTTCTTAAAAATTTAACACGAAACTTGTACTTTTCCAAAAATGTTTGACTTTTCCACGAATTAATAGTACTTCCAAAAATGTACTATTAAATTTTAATTGTTGGAATTGTTAACAATAAATTGCCTGTGTCTAAGCAATTGAACGAAACTAATGAATTAATATTTATTTTAATTCAAATTGTCATCGATTACAGACGTATTCCGTTAGGTCAGTGCGAGCGTGCACGGCTTGCATTGACTCTAACACGTACTCTGGTACACGCAAGCATGTGTCGCCCATGCGTACAGACTCACCGCACCACTTGAGCCAACATGTCCCGCATTGCAGTGTGCATGTTGTGGTTCAGTGTGAGCGCGCACGGCTTACATTCACTCCAGCACGCACTATGGCACGCGCACGCGCATGCTTTTTAGTTTTGATCGTGGCACTCAAAGTAGTAAAACTTTCCAACCTGAGTATTTTCACATTGGGCAAATACAACCAAGGTTGAATTTATTGCAGAGACACTAAACATCAAAACACATTACTATGCAGTCACATGTCCTCAAACGAATGTATGAATGAGTAAGAGTTTTAACTGTGAAGTACAGAATGAGTGCCGAGGGCTGGTATAATTTAAAAATTAGTGTAGTAGACATAGTAGACATGAAAAGTAGAATAGTTTGTGCTAAACACTTTCAGGCATTTTTACACTAAATCTACACATTTTGATCATCTTTCATTAAACTGGCTATGTAATAATGATTATACTCAATGTGGTCAACCAAACGTGAATAGGTGCTCATCTACTGATGTGTATACAGTGCAATGGATTGTTAACCAATGACAACCTACGAGTGATGTTGTGATCTGATGTTGAAGCATATGCTTTGAGACGCTTCATCTATAATATATTAAAAAAAATCAAGGCGGATTGAAAAAGGTTACTTTGTCTATCTGAGTATACTCAGTCATTATTTTCAAGTAGGCCTACGTGATCAGTAGCCACCTCCAATAAAAATCCCACGGTTTTTACTACTGTAGCTTTACACTTTTCTCTTCTCCTATCTCTCACTCTCTGTCTGCCCCCCCTCTCCCCCCCCAAAACACCCAAGTTGAAATGTACTTTGTTGAAAAGGTTGAGGAAAGGGGTGAAACGAATGCTAGTGGGACGTATTAGTTAAGCGTCTCCGCGAAGCCTGGATCTCCGAGAAACATTAAAAGACTTCGGGTAAACTTCCAAACAGAAAAATCCAAATCACCTAATCAAAATTTTCTTAATACAGTACTCTTTATTGCTTTGTACATTTGGTAAGCGCTGTAGAGTAGACTCTGTTTTTCCATATTCCATTTGTCTTGAGTTAGACAACAGCGAATCACTGACTAAATAGCAAAAGAGAGCAGATATCAAATTCTGGTCATGAAAAATGTGAAGAATATTTTGTTTTTGTACAACTTACAATGGTGTGGTGTTGGAAGAAAAACTTGACACTTCAGTTTTTGGTTAATTAAAAATAGCAATTTATTAAGAATTTTTTGATAGAGATCAATTGACTTGCATCACTGAGAAAATTAATTGACCACAAATTTTAATTGACGGCTTTCTTAGAAAAGAAAGAGAAAGAAAAAGTGAACACAGCAGTAGAACTTCTGAGAATTTTTTACAAACGCTCATGCAAAGTTGCTGAACTGAGAAACAATTAATGGCGATAGTTAATTAAAGTCGGACAAGGACTCGGTGTAATTTAGATTAAACAACTACGCACTACACCGTGAGGTCTGCTAACTTATAGTAGTTAACGTACATACTCTGTACTCTAATGTTGGTTTAAAAAGTCAACGAAAGACATGAATGCCATGCAAGTTTTGAATGGGTCAGTGGTGTCAAGGCCAGTTCAAATATTGATTTTCTTCTAAACTTGATACAGGCTATAAATAAATAAGTAAAAATCGATGCCTATAATTCCAATAGGCTAATACAATAAAGTAGTAGTAGTAGTAGTAGTAGCATAGGGTACTACTACTTTTTCACATCGTAGTATATCGATACAATCGCATATTAAAACATCAAAAATTTTCTGCAGGAACGGATAAGCTACAGTTCCGATGCCACTACATAGCATTTGTTTATTTAATTGTAACTACCATTAATTCTAGTCTCCATGGTGTTGACTTCTTTATACTCGTCAACAAAAGGGGATAATTAAAAGGGCTTAAATCGTGCGAATGGGGCAGAATATCATTTTCCAAGTTAACAGGTTATCTGTGCAAAATTTGGTGGCAGTCGGCGTAACGTTGTGGATTTGTATTCAATACAAATAAATCCTCAGACTTTGAGTTATTTATATATAGATGAATCTGCTTACCTTTATGTGTGTCCTCCAATTAGACACTGCGGTCAGCGAAGTTTAATATATTTGACCTTGGGCACACACATCAAGCATTTAAAAGTTAAATTAATACCGTCTACTTTGTCGGTATGTTCATAAAATCTAGAAATTTGTACCCAATGTGACGATGCCATATTAATAATCACAATAAATGATACGGATAATAAAAGTGTGAAAAAGCAAGAACACCGGTACATAACAAAAAACTATTCTGTTTACAAAACAATCAACACAAAACTGTAGAGACACAATAATAACGATTTCCATTACGCTGACTGCACAAATATAAAAATGACAACAAGCACATGAGAACACGGACAATGAATGATAAATTGGTGGAATTGAAAATCTGTTTAAATTAACCTCCTTTGTGATGTCTGGGTAGTAGGAGGAGTAAAATTTGATGTTATTTGAACTGGCCAATTATTGCTAAACGTTTATGACGTGCTCACCTAGCAGCTGATAAATGTTGCCGGTTCATGTCGCCAAATGAACACTTGTAATATTCAACACATGTAAAGCAGTTTCGTTTAGATCACAGCCTGTTATTAAAGCATACATTAGCAACACTGTATTCCCACTATTTCAGGTGTCAAAACAGAAGTTATTTGTTGTCTACTTCTCTGGGGTAGTCATGTGAATAATTCAACAAAAGACAGAAACCCATCATTGCCACCCGGACGTTGACAAGCAAGAGACAAAGGAGACGTAACGGTGCCATGGGGGAAAACCTGTCCATTGTCTGCCAAAGGATTAGGAATAGTTAGAACAAACTTTCTCCAACATTGACTTCAACAACTATTTTAGCTACTGTACCACTTGGGAAACAAAACAAAAAATTTTAATTTTAACGATTAAGTTAAAAAGTTAATTAAAAAAAATTTTTACAATTAATTTAATCATTAATTTTTTAAATCGTTAATCCCAAGTCTGTAGTATACAATATAAACACAACTTTATTTACATTCACTACAAAATTTTTTTTGGTATGGTATTATGGTACAGATATTCTAATGATAACACACATTCGACTACAAAACTATGTGGTAGAATACAAAGCATACATGATGTTATTGTTCTATTCTTTTTACTTACCTTAGTCTCACGCCACTCTGACTTCCCGCTCTCAGAAGATCCCCAAATATTTATCGGTCGCCATGATTTTTTTTTATGGTTCAAAATCGAAACCCTTAAATCAAACTTTTTTGCCAGGTTCGTTAAGCGAAATCTTCCGTACTGGATAGGTGATGGTAATGTGGCGTAATAATTAACTTAAAACATGGTTACACTACTAATTCATTTTATTAAACTTCATTTTAAATTTACGTTCTCCTTCAATTATAAATTTCAACCAACTCTTTACTGCAAATTATATTTTTTTAAACATTTTAATGAAATTACATGGATGTTAATTCTTGTTTATTCTAATCATGAAAAAACTGAGATAATTTTAGCGTTACTTTTTCTAAAATACAGCAAAATACTTAGAACCACCGTTGCCATTCCAGTCGTTTGTACACCATGTCAGCAAACATTTACCAAGAGAAGTACAGATCATGTTGATGACAAGAGAGGTAAGTGACATAAATGAGTTAGAAAAAGTGTTAGATGTGTTTCAGAATATTAGGGACCAGGAAGACAGCAGACGTCCACAACAACCTAATGTGCACAATGGAGGAAATTATGTACCAAGAGGAGGACAGAACGGGGGAACTACACAAAATGGTCGAGAACCAAACAGACGATATCCAATGTGGAAATGTGATGGGTGTCTTGTGGAAAATTATGCTGACCATAATTTTTGTTATAGATGTAGGAAGGCGAGGCCCGGTCATCAGCCGAGGATGCAGCAGAGATTCAACAACACGCAGCAGAGACACAGCGAGGGACGAGCCGAGAATACAAGAAACAAAGGAGGAAATCAGCACACGGGAAGAGTGTACACGCCTAGAAATACGGTTGAGAGGACGGAAAACTAAGAAGGACAATGGATGAGGAGGCCCAGCCATTGTCGATAGATAACTGCAGGGTCCATGGAAACAAATACAGGAATCACACAATTCACACGGACATGGCTACTGAATTGATGGAAGAAGAGGAGGCGGGAACAAGGAGACCAGAAGCTTGGTTGACGGAGGTAAAACTGGAAATCGAAGGTAAGCCAGTCTTGACACTTATAGACACAGGTAGTGAAGTATCCGTAATAGCGGAACATGTACTAAATAAATTAAAAGAGACTAACAAAAATAT
Source organism: Magicicada septendecula (assembly GCA_034769895.1). NCBI lineage: Eukaryota > Metazoa > Arthropoda > Insecta > Hemiptera > Cicadidae > Magicicada > Magicicada septendecula. Next base: position 271,767,890 of record CM068371.1, read on the forward strand.
TCCATCATTGCCAGTGGCAGGGGTAACCATTGTAGGCATTACGGGTGTTAGAAGTAAACGAGTTACAACACAAGTACAGTTGGATATGTTAATAAATGGGGAAAGTTATGAGAATACATTTTTAGTTGTAAGGAGCTTAAACTTAGAAGTAATATTGGGTAATGATTTTCTAATCAGGAATAATGCAGTAATCAATTTTAGAAAGAGAATTTTAGAATTGAACAATGAAGGTAAACAAATAATAGTTAATTTTGAACGGGTATTAGATACAGTAAAGATTTCGGGTATAAGGGTTATACCAAATAGGGTCATAGATAGGGATATGGAAGTTAGTATGAATATGTGTAGAGAGAGAGTGAGTGATGAGAGTGAGGAGAGAATATGGGCGGATAGAGCGGTTAAATTTTGTGGTGAGGGTGGCGCAATGGGGAGTTCTCAACGTAAGGCGTTGTGGCGGGTAGTCGAGGATTATAGGGGAGTGTTTGCCAGAGAACCAGGAAGGGCAAAAGGTTATGAGTGTGAACTAAAGGTGAGGGAGCATGCGCCATATGTACAACGTAGTTATCCGGTACCATATTCAAAAAGGGGGGCAGTGCAGTCAGAATTGGATAGAATGTTAGAGGGCGGTATTATAGAGAGGTCGATATCAACCTATTCCAACCCTCTAGTGGTAGTCATAAAGAAAGACGGGAGAGTTAGATATAAGGTATAAGTATTGGGTAAGTGTTGGGGGTGACAGAGAGTGTTACCTCTATCGTATAGATGGTAATATTACAGTTGTTTCTCCCAAAATTCCCTGTTCCCATTATTTGACTTCGCAAGATCTCCTGCTCCTCTTCCGACCAGTATTTATTACGAAAGGCTGTTTCAAAAATTTTATGCCTCTCCCATTCATTCCTATGTATCTCCGCCCATAGGTCAGAATCACCCTTAAAGCATTTCAAAATTTTTATAAGTTTAACCTCCCAACTACTACCATTAAATTTGTTAAATGCTCGTACTCGATTTAAAAATTGCATTGGATGCACTCTACGGTTATCACTACAAAAAGTCTCAAGTTCAATTTCATTATTTACATCTCTTGTGATCAATATACGTTCAGTAACATTGCTTAATTTTAGGTTTATTACTAGACTTAATTCATCTTTCACATTACTAATGCTCTGTTCAATTGAATATGATTTTTTATCATTACTACATTCAGACTGCATGATATTTTTTGTTATTACATTAATTGATTCATTCAATGCCTGTATTTCTGTTTTACAGGTATTTTCAATTTCATTGATCTTAAGATCCGTATTATTTTTGTGTTCATCAATATTCTGATTCATTTTTCAATTGTCACTACTACACTATTAAGCTTACATTCGGTTTCAGTATTACATTTATTTATTTTACATTCTATTTCATTATTATATTCATTTACTGAACTTATTAATTTCTCATTATTCTCATTCATTTGTTTAGCAATTCTTTCTGACATACGACTATCTATCTCATTAATTTTACTGTCTAAGTTTGTTATTGAACTATCTACTTTAGTATTCAACTCATTAAGTTTACTGGCAAATTCTTCATTATTGTTTTCAAAACGCTTATTGATTTCACTAATATGGTTTTTTAACTCGCTGAAATTGCTCTCGCATTTTACTTTTTGTTCATGTATTTCGCTACTCAATTTATCAAATTTTTTGTCAAAACGATCATTTAATTCATCAAAATTTTTACTGTTATCACTAGACATTTGTTTATTTTGGTTAGCCACCAGTTTAATTTCCCCCGTTATCTCACGCAACCAATTCTCAGTTTTATTACTTTCTTTAGCCGAGACGGGAGTTGAATGAACTCTCACCTCGTCCATAACAGCTGATTCTGTCCAGCTTTCTTGATGTACTATAGGAGTCTCTGACTGAATTTCTGACTCACTTGTAACAGTTGAGTCGGACAAACTGACTTCGTTCTCTGTATTTTCCATTTTTTATAAATTTAATTATTCTCTATTATTTATAACTTTGTTATTAGTTATTATATAACTTATTTATTATCTAAACAAAATCACATAACTTAACTCTTTAACAATATTTGACGTCTTAACCTCTATTCACATATCTCGCAATTTTGGAATTTTTCTATCACAAAATCCGCCTACTATCACCACCTATTTCGTACTTCAAATTAGGCCTAAACTCATATGAATTATTAATTCATCTGAGTCGTCCTGTCACGGTCGCCAATTGTTATTGTTCTATTCTTTTTACTTACCTTAGTCTCACGCCACTCTGACTTCCCGCTCTCAGAAGATCCCCAACTATTTATCGGTCGCCACGATTTTTTTTATGGTTCAAAATCGAAACCCTTAAATCAAACTTTTTTGCCAGGTTCGTTAAGCAAAATCTTCCATACTGGATAGGTGATGGTAATGTGGTGTAATAATTAACTTAAAACATGGTTACGCTACTAATTCATTTTATTAAACTTCATTTTAAATTTATGTTCTCCTTCAATTATAAATTTCAACCAACTCTTTACTGCAAATTATATTTTTTAAAACAGTTTAATGAAATTTCATGGATGTTTTTATTCTTGTTTATTCTAATCATGAAAAAACTGAGATAATTTTAGTGTTACTTTTTCTAATCGCAAACATATACTTATACAACAACAAGAAATAAATGTTCTAACCTACTTACTCTACAATTTTTATTTTGTCATTTTAAAGCGACCCAGCAATGCCCACGCTCAACTCACATACCATTTCACTCCCTCATTTCATTATTAAAATTTTATGTAAAAATACGTTTACTTGGGTACGGCGTCTCCTCCGATCTCGTAGCATGGCCCGCACCAAGTCCTCGTTTACATGTCCAAAAAAAAAAACTATGGGTTCATCTTCTTAATTTTGACTCACTTATAACTGTTCTGACTTAGTTAGTACACTTTTGAATAATATTCCGGTTATTTTACTGGCTAGGTCGGCCGACCCTGAAAAGAAAACTTTTAGCAAAATTTATATGGACCGCATACGGTCTGTATGTGC